>JARJLG010000055.1:0-479364 GCA_029448575.1 Mycena maculata | reverse complement strand
AAAGAAAGAGATCAGTGGCGAAGGGAGAGAAGGACGAGTGCAAGAAGCTGTCTGGCACCTCACCGAAGGGGACGTGAACGCCACCTTCGACTCTGCCCGCACAAAGAAGCCAGTTACCTCTGACCTTGACGTCATTCGTGATCACGTGCACCAACCCGCGACCATGACATGAATCGGAAAGTACTACGTGTACGCAATTTAGCCCACAATTTCTACATTTTTCCCTTTTATGCTTCGCCACTCCATCGCACCTGAACCAACCAGCGAAAGAGCACCCTACATAGCCAGTTAGCGAAAAAAATTCACAACAAAAAGCGAACATGAACCATGGCGATGGAAACGTAGAAGGCTGACATCAGTGCTTGGTTGTAGACTAATAGGACTGCGGGTAGGAGCTCGGGGTTGATGACAGATTGCAAACTCGTCGCCCCGGCACTCAGGACGATGGCAGGGTCCACGCTGGGGACCTGGCTAACCAGGCCCGAGACTAATTTGTTGGTGAACACATTCTCCCCTACGGAGACGAACAATGCACCCCCTATAAGCGGAGTTAATCACATCCATGTGGTAATGAATATAAAAACGAACCGAGCGTCTGCATGAGATTTATGAGCGCAGTCCCAGAGGCGACATCTTCGCGGCTGAGGACTGTTTGGACCGCCATGATTGACTGTTGCGCCCCGCAGCCTACACCCATACCAAATACTATTTGGAATACAATCCAGTCTGCATGGCCTATTGTGACAGTGAGGGTGGAGAGCAGCCCGGCACCAACCGACATGAGGATCGAGGACAAAATCATGAAGGGCGTGTAATATCCCACAGCTGAGGTTACCGCCCCTGCGATGATCATCGAAATAACGAGCGAGAGGACTGAATACCAGTCAGGCACAGCAGCGCCGTTCGGTCAGCGTACGCACTCAATGGCAAATTATCAATTCCAGACTGTACGGCGCTAACGCCTCCCAAAAGCGGACCGGCGACACTGGCAATCCCGTACATTGCACCGATCTTTCGACAGAAGCATTGGCGTGCGTCAAAGGGAGGGAGAAAGAGTGTACGATGCCGGTATACATTGGACGCTTGCCCATGGGGACCGCGTGTGCAATGATGACGAAAGCGCCCGACAGGATGCCCGCACTCCCGAGGCCTGCGACGGCACGACCAACGATTAGGGCCTTCGAATTAGGAGCAACACCACAGATCAACGAGCCCAGCTCGAAGATACTGATTGCACCCATAAATACCTACATACCAGTGCGAGGTTAGTCGATATGCGGACGGGCATATGGGATTTTCTACCCATTTCATCGAGAGGAGAGAATACAGACGCTAGAAGCGATATTTTCAGCCTAGTAATGATCCAAAGCTGTAAATGCACGCACCCCGTAGAACAACTGGAAGGCGGCAGTGGTTAAGAGGTATCTGTTTGGATTGTGTAGAACGCAGAAACGAAGAGAAAAAGACATACGATGATCCATACCAGCCGACATCATCGAGACTGTCGAACTGATCGGTAATTTTGGGCTACTGAAATGAGGAACAGTCTATGAGCAGCGAAAAGGGGACGTACAATGGCTGTCGGCGAGAAGGGCAGGTCAGGCGGCGAAACCTGGGTTTGGATCTCGCAACTTACCAGTCGCAATAATCGTATTATCCTGCGAAGGATTTGTAATTTTTTTAAAACTCCCGAGTGGGATAACGGACCAAGGAAACCAAGAAAACGGACAGACAAAGGGCAAGGGTGATGAGGCCAAGTTTAAGACCTGTAGGATATTCCATTTGTTCCTCGAGCTTGCGCTCAGAGCTGGAGACTTCTTGCTTCTCGGTCTGAGAATACCTAGAAGATTTTGGTTCGGAAGACATGGAGGCTCGGAGCGTTGGCGTTGCGGGGGTGCTCATGATTGTATCGTAAGGAGTGGAGGTCTGGACGACATTTTATAATTTTCCTGATACTGGCTTTTGAGCTTGCAAAAACTTTGCGAGAGACTGACCGTTCCGAGGGAGAAATTCAGCCGTCCAGGGCCGTTCTACCGAGTGTCCTTTCCTTGAGGCATAATAATAGCCTGATCGAGCCTCGAATTCTGCCGACTGAATGGAGTAAGAATTCCCGAACAAATGCAGTAATTCCATACTGCTCCCGAGATCAATATCTGCCCTTCAAAGTGCTGACGACAGACGACTGACGAGACAGCACGCAGGGTTCGTACACACAGCAAAAACTCTCCGCGGGAAAGATAGATACAACAGTGCTAGAGTACAAAATTATTCTTGGCCAATCATTCCCGTCCAGTCAAACTTATCGTATTTCTTTTTAAACTCGGCAACACGCTCCTTGTTGCTCCTAAAGTCGATGCGCTTGGGCCGCCTCCACTTCCGTGGCTCCAACTCCAACACATTGCCGATAATTTCCCCAGCAAAATACCTTGTCAGGTATGAGCCATGTGCACAACACCGGGCAAAGTAACTACGCACCTGGGAAACTCGCCGCCGCCCTTCTCGCCCTCCTCCAACCCGCCCTCCTCTGCGGTCGTATCCCCCGTGCCCTCAATAACGTGCCCATAGCCCTTCTCGCCCTTATGGTCGAACTGGATCATGAAGTACGGCAGATTGGGGACCATGGCGCGTCGGAATCCCCCGGGGCGTCGCGAGAAATCGATCAATTTCTTGTGCTGCGACCACTCCGCCTCCGATGCCAGAATCGATTCCTATGCACAACCAATGTCAGGGGCAGGCTGTGACAATATATGAATTACAAGCCTTGAAGTACTGCGGGATATCCTCGTACTGGTCCCAGGGAAGCGGAACACACTCGATACAGGTGTGTTTCTGCCATTTAAGTGAAATGACGGTCTCGTAGAAGATCACGCCCTGGTCTTCTTCCGCGAACATGCGCATGAGGCATTTCATAAAATTCTGGATGGATTTGTGAGCCGAGGTCGTGATGACGGGGCCGGAACGTACCCGGACTTCATCCCAGACTTCATCGTCTGCTTCGAGCATATTGAGGTGGTGCTGCATAGGGACAATGAGGCAGTGGCCGTTCACCAGCTCCTCGTTGACAGTGCAGGAAAGGTAGACACGCGTGCCCATGGCGACGACGGGGCATTTCGGTGGCGAGTCGTCTTCGGCGAAACAGAAATGACACTCGGCCATGACCTTTTGGGTGCGTTTATAATCTACAACGAGAGTAATTAGATCCAAACCACATGCGGACGAGGGCGCGTACCGTGGACAGCAAACTGCCGTTTCATGGCATCCGACCGCATTTTCTGTCGGCCAAGCTTGTCAGCGTTTTCGTCGATGTAATCCAGGTTATTCTACGTGGGATTAGGAGAATCTGGAACATTCAATGTGAGACGTACTTGGAATTTCCCGTCGCTCATGATCGACCGCGCAAACTCTGCGTCGAGGTTCTTCTGGTCTGCCATCCCTCCGCCGAACCGCTCTTGGCGAAGCATTTCCCCAAGCGTCGTCGTGTCGTCGTTGGCATTGTACCGCAGCACCTCCCCCGTTTTCGGATCGTGCGTCTCAAACTACTCAGGCATGGTGAATAATTAAGTCGAAAAACTGGCTGCGAACATACCTTTTCCTTCTTTTTCCGATTACCCGGTAGGGTGGCCTCCTCCTCCGCACCATGGCCCACGTCGTACAGGCGGCCCTGGCCGTCCAGTGTCGGCAGAATCTCGACTTTGCGCCGCACACCGCCCTCCGACTCCCCGTCGCTGGCCTTCCGCGACTCGGCCTCGTATTCTCGCTCGAGGTCGTCCGCATCGGGAGCGCCCATCAGCTTGGCGCGCAACACCTTTGCTTGCAGACGATTCAGAGATGAGGGGGACAACCCCCGCGTCTTGGAGGCGCCGACGGGAGGAGTCATCACGGAGGGTATGGGGGTACGCGACTGTGCTAAAGGAGACCCGACTTGTGAGGGCACACGGAGTGAATCGAGGCGCCGGTTTGCGAGCGGTGCGGGGTTGGAGACGGGAGACGGCGTCGAGGGCCCGCTCTCTCCGTAGCCGCCAGGTCGCCGGAAGGAGGAACTGCGGCTCGACGCGCCGCTGCCGCCGACATCCGTGAACATGAACCCCCTCTCCCCCCCGCCGTTATCTCGGGAACTGCGCTCGCCCCGACCGCGGTCAGCCCGCTTGCCTTCCCGCTCATCGAGGATGCGGCGTTCCTCCTTCGCCTCTTCAAATGCGTCGAGCGAACCGAATCGGCCGATCGCCACTTGTTCGATGGAGAGGCCTTCTTCCTCGGCCGTCTCGTAAACACGCTTCAGCCGCATCATGCGCCATTGAGAACCAGGGCCACCCGGGGTGACTGCTTTCGGCGGAGGCAGAGGCGCATCATGGTCGATACTCCGGCCCTCTTTTATATCGACGTTTAGCTCTTTGGAGTTGATAATCGGCTTGTCGGGGTCCGGTCGGTCGGTGCGTGGTTTCTTCTTGATATCCATACCGAGACTCGAGAAGAAATCTACGCCGCCGCCGAGCGTGCGCTGGTCTTCGTTCGACTCTCCATATTCCTCCGTGAAGGATTCGTCCCCCGAAGGCGGCTGAATGCGGCGTGGAGTAAGAGCCGGAAGGACGGGCTCAGACGGAGGGAGTAGCATCCAGTCATCCCGCTTCAAGGCCGTTTCCGTCGACGCAGCATTCGGCAACGGCGGACCTGACCGATTCGGCAGCGCCGAAGAGGTCAGTTTGAGGCTCTCGGCCGTCGGAATAGTCGTAGCGAGTGGCTATAACCAATATTGAGAGACTGAAAGAAAGAAACACGTTGGAGCTCACGCGTTCGCCGTCCATGTCAATGTTCTTCTCGACCCATAAATCCTCGTCGTCCGGGTCATCGTCGACAATCTTGAGCTTCTTGGACTTTTTGTGTTTCCGAGGGCTCTCATCGTCTGCGTGTTTGCTACGCTTCTTGCCCTTGTGATCAGAATCCTCCTTGCGCGAGCGTTTATGTTTTAACGATGGTTCGTCCATAAGCTCGTCGCATCAACCGGAATCATTGTTAGCATCAGTGCTGTTATGTGGCCCCTGTCTTTGTCAATGGTGATTTATTCACCTCATTTACAAAGGTGGGCATTATATATAATATTTATATTTCATGGAAGACTGCGGGCCAGCCCACTTATGCCCTCGCCGTGTCGACACCGTGAAACTGACCTTCCAGGGTGATGTCTGCCACATTAATATTACCAATGTAAGTGTCCCATTTATGGGGATTCCTAAAGCGAGTTCAGTTTACAACAGATCAAGGAACTCGTGCTCACCAGTCGATGGGGGCACCCATCCACATTGACATCATCTCATCGTCCAGGATCCCGTCAGCGGAAGAACCAGTTGCAATCAATTCTTCGATAGAGACTCCGGGACCAAGGGTCGGTCCAGGCTGCATGTAAGAGCCAGCAAAGGTGACGGGAGACCCGGACTCGCCCCTCGACATGAGTGGCGCGTCCCAAGATAGCGCCGAGTCCTCTACTGCATCGCCGGGTTCAGCAGTGTAGGTCGAATAATACCTGTCCCTTGGCGCAGGTTTAGGCAGAGATCCGTCCGAGGACATAAGCTCTCTTATCATGTCTCCCATTCGACCCGCCCGGTGACACCTGCGACTTAATTTAGTGGTCCAATACCATCAAAATATGCACTCACCTCGTTTCCGAGATGTTCAAAATGTCCAGGGCCACTCCAACATACTCTAGGTCTTTCCTAGTGTCTAGTGCGAGACCAGCGCGTTTGGATCCAAAGATATTCAGAAGGAGGATGACGGCCGAAACGAACACGGCATTCTGACGGGACAAGGTATGTGAACAGACATCGAGTTGAGCAAGCGACACACATGAAGAAAGGCTGGAGCTACGCGTTGTAGTCGAGTAATCCAGATATCTGCTATGTACAATGCGGACCGTGCGGCATTGGTACAGATCGCAAGTGAGGGCGCGGCCAAAGCATTCCGCTTGTCAATATACGGCCTGTGGATCTAACACAAACACGTCAGCAGCTTGGAGCGGACACCGAATGAGGAGCCCGACTGTTATCTGAGCGTAATAATATATCACATAGATTAGCGCGGATTGGTCAAAAAAGATGCCCTGTCTATTAGCATCCCAGCGAACTGTCCAAGGAAATATATTGAGACACAATTCAGGGAGGCAGAAATGTCATTGGCGCTTACGATGGGGTGGAATGGAGTCCAAGAACTTGTTCATAGCCGTATCCAGCTCAGCAACGGTGCGCTGCTCCCACTCTGTGCCCATCCAACCCATTCGTGTCTTCAACTTCTTTGTGGCATATAGTCGGCGCAGTGCGTCTCCCAAGATCTAGCTCACGCACTTTGTTAGTCTTCTTTAATTGGAGATTAGCGCAATTACCTCGCACAGTCGCAGAAAGTAAACAAAGAAGGAAAGTTGGGAGGGCTTTCCTAGCGGCTGCGTGAAGCCCTGTTCCAAACATTCGTCATCGACCTCCAGTGGAGGCTCAACATCGTAGCTAACGACCATCAACAAGAGTAAGAGCGCTGACAGTCGGAGGAACTCTTACTCGTCCATGTGAATGGCAGCGGGGCGCCCTAGGAAAGTGCCCGACATTCGGTCTAGGATAAAGAAAGACCTGGATAACAGGGAATGAGACAGAAAAAAACGCATTATCAACGAGGCACACCAAAAGGCACGATTCCAGAGCTCATCTTCAAAATTATGGCCCTCGCGCTTTCGACGGTGTTCACCCCGGTGCTGAAGGAAGCGAATGCCCAGTCCCTACGCATTCAATCAGACCCTTGTACAGCGTCATCATCAGCTAGGCGGGCATACCAAATACAACCAGGAGACCTGAGTACCGGAAACCCAATTGTAAACCACAGCGCACAAACCTCACTGCCCAAAGAACATACCTGAGGTGCTGATGTTCCAATTGTAAACAACGTCAAGAGCTACAGTAGCGCCCAGTGAGAGCGCCGTTACGGTGTGAGACGAAACACAACTCACGCAGTAGAATTGCGCTTCATTTATTGTCGGATCGAAATACTTTCGGACGATCTGCACTTGGGCGACAAATTTCCACCCGGCCGAAAGGGAGCCTTCGCCCTCGACTAAGACTCGGGGGTCATTTGAATACTGTGGGATATCGTTTGAATAGATGACGAAGGGAACCCCAAGCGAGCTTACCCGCGACGCAATGGCCAACACCGCCAGTAGCACGGCCCCAAACCCTGGGTCCGACAAATACACTTCCTTTGCCACACACCGTTCGAATGAAGGGCGGTGCAAAACTGGGAATGTTGGATGCACGTTGATAAAGTACAACTCGACAAGAGCATCTATCAAGTCGTATTGGGGATAGACATAATGTGGCCGCTGGTCGTAGAACTCTTTCTCCCACTGCCGTCGTTATATGAGTCAATTGCAACCTGAGACGGAGTATATAAACTCACTGGCAGAAGTCTAAAAAAAACCGCGCGCCTCGAATGCGGCGCTACGGCCGGTCGTCCTAGCAGTTGTTCTTTCTTCTACGATAGGAGGTTATCGATGGAATGAACATTTCACCGAATTGTACTCACCGTCATGGCGTTGTTGACAAGCGCATAGCCGCTGGCCGAGCCAAAGAACTCGTCTTTCACCCCGGCCGTATTCATCTGGCGGAAACGGTCCGTAAGCTCGGCTTGCGAATCATCTTCTTCGGAAGGCGGATCGGTGGATGTGGTTTCACTTGCCGGGCTGACATGTTGGAATGCGGAGGGGGGCCGGGATTGCAAGGGTTGGGAGCAATGGGAGCAGATGGTTTTTTGTAGTTGAGCTTCCAAGGCCGCGTTTTTCCGCCTCAGCTCTTCTACCAGCCTTTGAACAATAAATCCAGCCGATACGTCTGGCGGACACTGTGCACACTTACTTGCTTTTGGGTCCTCGTTTCCTAACAGGATTCAAGTACGTGCATGGAGAACCAAACGAGATGCAATTCGAGCATTTGCCTTCGGGCAGCGAAGGTGTGTTACCTGTGCAGACGGTTAATGTAATAGCATTGCCTGGACGCGCAATCTCACAACGAACTGCACAAAATCCAAGTCAGGGCTATTTATAAATATCGTAGAGGTCTTCGCTCACTCTTTCGCTGGCGACACATGTCGCACGACCGGAGTTGCGGCTTCCGCTGCCTCGCATTTGGTGTTTGCCATTCAGGCGGGGAGGGCTCGTCAGAAGACATGATTGATTTCTGGTAAGAGGCCGAGATGATAAATCACTCTGCAAGCTGATCGTTGCAAAGCGCGCGCTGATCCAGCTATGGCCAACTAAAAGAAAACTCTGATTGCGTTTGGGAAGGGGAAGCGGCAACTTGGTGGCAATGATGGGGGATACAGCTTGGATGTAGCTCGACACGAGCAATTTATTCGAAGTGATTCGGAGAAGAGTCGAGAAAGAAAACGCGACCGCGGTTAACGTAGGGTAACCGTGCATGTTTTCTTTCTTTACATATCGCTCGACCGAAAATAAATTGCAACCTAGTACAACCACGGAAGCGATCAAGAGGCAATTCAGCGCCTTGACCTTCTTGGAACATTTTATATGCATCTACAAGTCATGATACTGTACATCTACCTCAATTCAACAATTCAAATCGCACTCCACAGTCTTTCGAGACTTCGCCGGACACGTTCGTCGAGCCCCGTACCTATGAGTACGAGTTTGCCGGCGTCCGGGACACCCAACGCGTCCTCCGCCTCGTCGATCTCATAGATGTTGCGCACGCCCTGCAAAACATATTGCGCGCCAGAGTCGAGCACGAACAGGCCCTTGCACCGGAGGACGGTCAGCGGCGACGCGTCTGATGCCGCGTCGCCGGGCAGCCGCTGTTCCCACAGCACAGTCCGCACCCACTCGTCGAGCGCGTCCAGCCGCGCGCGGGAGAGGACGGGAACGGTGACGAGCAGGCTCGAGATGCCGCGCAGCTCGTAGTGCGTCGGCTCTGGCGCGTGATCGTGCTCGTGCCCGTGCTCATGCTCGCGCACGGGGGGGAAAGCGGGCGGTGCGGCAAACGCGCGTACACCCAGAAGGCGGCCAACCTCAATCTGCGCGCGCACAGTACAGTGGATCGGCGCAGCGGGATTAATCCCCCGCAGGATAGCAGCGGTTGACTCTACAGACTCGGGGCTCGCCAGGTCGGTTTTGTTCAGGAGCAAAATATCGGCGCCGGCAATTTGGCTGCAGAGGTCAATTACAGTCAAGCAGAGGAGGACATACGCACCGGAGGCTCTCGCCGACGGTGTCCGACGCGTGGTCCTCTTCCATTTGCTAGAACCAGTGAGATGGACATCAAAATGTTCCACTAGGGAGGAAACGCACCTGTGGCCCGAAAACGGCATCAACTACGCAGATGACACCGTCCAAAGCAATATCCCTCCCGAGACCGGTCGCGAATTCCTCGTTGTGCCAGAAGAGGGACGCGATGGGTCCTGAATCATGTGAACAGGACGCATATGCCGATCCCAGAAATACGTACCCGGGTCGGCCAATCCGGTTGTCTCGAGCAGGATGTGGTCAAAAGCGCCCTTGCGCTGCATAAGCTTCTCGATAGCCGCAATGCCGGTATCCTTGATGCTGCAACACAGACAGCCGTTTGCGAGCTCAAGAAACTCTTCCGATTCCTCTCCTTCGGCCGCGACGTTGATCGTCTTGGCTGCGGCCTTGTAAATGAGATTCTTGACACGCACATTTTACCGACCGACCTTCAATATCCTGGGATTGAATTAATGGGAACTGGATGGAGCGAAGATAAACGAATACGCACTGCGGTGTCTCCAAACTCGTTCATGATGACTGCGATACGAAACCCATGCTGTTCTGTGAGGATGCGCTTGAGCAAGGTCGACTTTCCTGCACCAAGAAAACCACAGATAATAGTGAGAGGGACTTTTCTGCGAGAGTGTTCATTCAAGAGGGGTTCGTCGTCGTGCTCTATGAGAACGGGGACCTCGTCGTCGTCGTCCATGAATTTCGTTTGAGTTCAAGTTGGATTTGTGATCCGGTCGGGCCGGAAAAAGTCGCGATTCTCATCACGTGCTCGAACACGTCAACGTCGATCGTGGCACCCGAACCGGGACTCAATTTACAACTCATCCTCCGCGTTCCCTTCGCGCCATGTCCTTCATTCGGTGCGTAGACAAGCCACAAAAGTACGTCTACCTGATTGAGCTGTGTTTAGGTTGGCGCTGTGCGTAGCCGGCGTATATTCCATGTTCCTTGTACGATATATTTCTTGCACCAGAATTCTTGCTGACTGGTCTTCAGCTATGGGCCGTTTCACAAGAACGATGTGCGCCAGGTTAACCTGGAGTCAGAACTAACTGATAACAAATCTGTCCAGTATCCGTGCCATTTGCCTCGATAGACGGAACCACGTCCGACAAGTTCAAGTCCGCCATCTTTATAAGTACTTGCCAGAGCATACTCAGTTCCGTCTCCGCGTTTGTATATATATTACTGCGGCGCAAACCGACGGAAACCTTTATGCAGAGCCTGGGTCTCGACCACGCGCCGGAACCTACCTCTGTAGCGGCGAACGGCAAAACAAACGGACACGCACACGGCAAACACCCTGCTAAACCCTCTACGCGCTTTTCCCGCTCCTCTCTCCTCCTGCGCTACCTCCAGTGCGCCGTCTTCATCACCACCGCCGCGCCCTTCGGCTTCGCCGCCCTCTCGTACATCTCGTACCCCGCGATGGTGCTCGGCAAATCCTGCAAGCTCGTCCCCGTGATGCTTATGAACGTCGTACTCTACCGGCGGCGCTTCGCACCGCACAAGTACCTCGTCGTGGCCATGGTCACCGCCGGCATCACGATCTTCATGGGCCTCGGGCCCGCGAAGCCTGCTAAGGCGAAGACGGCCGCACCCCCGAACGCGGAGTGGATCGGGATGGTGTACTTGCTCATCAACCTCGCGCTCGACGGCGCGACTAACTCGACGCAGGACGAGATCTTCGCGCGGCACAAGGTGACGGGGCAGCAGATGATGTTCTTGATCAATATTTTCTGCACGGTGCTGACGACTGCCCTCTGTACACTGCCGCTGCCGTCCATCCCGATCCTCCGCCCCTCCGCGGCCGGGTCCGAACTCGCCACGGCGCTAGCGTTCATCCAAACGCATCCCGCGATCAAGATGCCGCTGTTGCAGTTTGCCTTTACTGGCGCGTTGGGGCAGCTCTTTATTTTTGAGACGCTGCAGCATTTTGGATCGCTCACATTGGTGTACGTATTTTATTTAACAAAAGGCGCGATCGTTGACTTCGATACGCAGGACGATCACGCTCACGCGCAAAGTATTCACGATGTTGTTGTCGGTCGTGGTCTACAACCACAAGCTTTCCCCCGGGCAGTGGCTCGGCGCCGGCGTGGTGTTCGCCGGGATCTCTGTCGAGGCTTTCGTCAAACGCAAAGGTTCGTGGCTACACACATTTATTGGCCCAATGCTCATTGTCGCAGATGTACACGCGAAACGGGTCGTGCAGGAGAAGGAGGTCGCGAAGATCAAGTCTTTGTGAATCCAGAGCATTAGAATTGCAGAATCGCATACATACAACGTGAGCTATCAAGGGAACCGGGCTATGATATCTCCATGGCGTCGGGGTCATACGACGGCGCGGGTGGCGGCGCGTCGGTGTTGTCGACCAGCGCGCGCTTCCGGTCGTCGTACCTAGAGGCTGATTAGACACGAACAATTGCATAGACGATGCATGCATGTACCGGTCAATCCCGTCGTCGTCGTCCTCGTCCGTGCGTTTCCGTCGCGATATCGTGCGATTTGTGCTGGGGTAGGACGCGACGGCTATGCTCGCGCGATATATCGCTTCGTATTCCTAGCGGGGGGGATCAGCTCGGGCAGAGGGCGATCGACGGGGTAACACACCTTGAGCTGTGTCAGGAAGCCCCCGTTTGGCGATATACAGTAGCGGCGGTTCTGGACCATGTGCAACGCGTCTTCCCACGAGAGCTGGTAATGTTGCATCACGAACATGACGACGAAGGCGGGGGAGAGGCTGATGCCGCCTGCAACTAAGTCAGAACGAATCTGGACAAAGAAGGGAAAGGTGCTAGCCATTGCAGTGCACAAGAACGCGGCCACCTTGCGATATAGCGTTGTCGATGAATGACTTTGCCCTACAATGCGCGTTAGTATGGGTCCTTCGCCCCAGGGTATTTCGTACGAGGGAAACAGGCGTATCAGATTCTGCTCTTCGTTGTCTTCGACGTCTAGAGTCAGGTAGGTGAACTGGTCGGGGAAACGCGGGCGGACGGAGAAGGCCTCCTTCGCATCGCGAATACAGACTCTGGGGCGGAGTTAGGCCACTCCCGGGACAAGCAGCAGCAGCACAGTACATGTGAGTGATATTGAGACTTTGGAGTGTTTCGAGAGACTTTGAGGCGACAAATGGGCCCAGAAGGAGGCCTGGGAGAATCTCCTGGCACTCTCTACGCATTTCGTAGCGCCATTCCACATCCCCGGGGCCCTGTACCACATTCTTGAGCTGTTCTTCGCTGAGAGGTCCAGGCGCGTTCATAATGAGTCGTGAAATGCAGTGCCAATCACGCGTTCGCCTTTCTTTCGTTCCTGGCCACAACATCATGCGAACGTATCTTTCGAGATCTTTCGCCTCTTCATCCGCGCGTTGTAATGAACGGAACAAAGTAAGTTTCAAAATACAGATACTGCTCTCCTATCCCCGAGGCGCATGATTTTACGGTTGCTGCGATCGCGTTGCGCTGTGATTCTCATGCTCCGTACCATAATATAAAGGACCTCGAGAAATTGGACCTGAACGTTGCGACAGCATGGACGCCAAAATTTCCGTGTCATCGAAAGTGCAAACTCCCTTTGCACCATGACCACCCTTGCGCAGTGCCGCGCCCTTAATGTGAAACCAGCGCCCCCGCCTTCGTTCAATCTTCGGACCAAATCGGACAGACTGAGCGGAACGCGGGCTGTCCTGATTTAAAACGCGACGATCTGGACTGGACTCGTCGGTGCTCATGAGGTTCTCAAGGGGGACATATTCAATCTTGGATGGAGGCATCATTGTGGCAACTGGCGCCATCGAAAAATTCTTGCTAAACTTGCGCGAGCACGATACCATTGATCGCTAGCACGCAAAATCAATGTGCTCCTAACTGCGCCCTCCGGATCTGGAGTTTTCCAAGGACTTTCGGCGGCATTCTTTTTGGGTTACAGCCACAAGCTAGAAAAGGGAGCCATATTACAGAATATATACATATCGCAATCGGTTTGCGCAATTGGGTTTGCGAGCTCTGTAGGCACGCAGATGGCAGCTCTCCGGAACCTCTTACTCGAACCTCCCCGCGATGACAATGGATGCAGTATCAAGCAAGTCAGCGATGTAAGTATTTCTTGTTTTCAAGTCCCACCTACTAAGTTCTTTCCGCAGGGTTCCATCCCCTCGTTGTCAGGGTTGACTCGGCCGATACCATCACGACTCTGCTTGAAGAAGGGAGTCGAGACTAAACGCGGAACAGTCATGAAAATGACCCTCATCGGTGGGGCGGAAGCACATTTACTTGCACCAGGGATCGCAGCGGCTGGTGTAGGCGTCATCCTGAGTCCACCGAGTCCCTTCCCGTACAATTGGGAACATCGCAGAATGCACCTTACCCGTACCGTTGTCTGGCAAATATTGTGTCTCATTGCCCGCTGCTTGGCTAGCATCACACAACATCACGGCTGGATTAGGTGTCCACAAGGTATGCTTGGAGGGAGGAGTTGGGTGACAGCACACTTCACGTAACGGAAATTGATTTCGTCACCGTGCAGTGCTCGCGTATCATACGCAAGTTCGGAGGGAAATCATTCAACGACCACTACCTGGCTCGAAGTTTCCAGAGATCGTCTCCCCCACATTCATATTGTCCATATATGCGTCCCATTGATGGATATTCCTGAATTCAGTTGTTAAGTATACGGGCGAGACGAACAGATGAATGCATTACATCAAGTCGGTGGGCACGGACATCCACATGGACATGATCTCGTCGTCGAAGACCCCGTTGACCTGACCTGAGGTGCTCCATCCGTTCGCCGCCGTACCCACAGCAGTGTCTGCCAGCAATTGCTCGATGGAGGTTCCAGGTGCCAATGGCAGGTGGGCATGTTGCGTGTCAAACGGGTCTGGATTTCCGGTAGAATGCCTGAAAGTACCCCCGAACACCATGTCGGGCTCCGGGACTCCAGCGTCAGAGGCCGAATTGGGCGCATTCCATGAGGCAAGTGTGAGCGACAGAGGATCATCCAGGGATTGAAGCTCTCGAAGCATCTCCCATAATCGTCCCGCAGGTTGCCACCTGCAGCTTGGAATTGAGGGCCGGGAAAATAAAAATGAGCACATACCTCAACGAAGAAAACCTCAGGATATCTAGTGCCTTCCCAACTTGCACTAGATCTTTATTGTTTTTGTCTATCGGAAGACCGGCACGTTTGGACCCGAATAGATTTAAAACAAGGATAATGGCAGAGACGAAAACCGGATTCTGAGGGCAGAACATGCGCGGACTGATAATTGACGGAGTAGAGCAATATACCTGAATGAGGGCGAAAGGTAATCGGTGCAGTCTATTCATCCAGATATCTGCAATATTGAGCACAGAACGTGCCGCGGAGGTGCAGATGGAGAGTGAAGGTGCAGACCATGCGGTCGGTTTATGAATGTATGGCCTGTGCGTCTGACAACACGTTAGGCTCGAAAGAGATAGTAAATGAGATTCTGACTGTGATTTGAATGTAGTAATAGGTCATGTAAAGGACCGCAGATTGGTCAAAGAATGGATTTGCGCGGTCAGGATCCCAACGAACTAAAGCCACAACCGTCAAGGGAAAAAAAAAACAGGGGAGACAATCAATGCCGGCTAACGATGGGATGGGATCGAGTCTAAAAAGTCGTTCATGGTCGAGTCTAATTCAGCAACGGTGACTTGTTCCCAGTCTTTACTAGTCCAACCCATTATCGACCGTGACTTTTTCGAGGCATATACTCGACGCAGGGCATCTCCCAAAATCTATCTCGAGCATTCAGCAGTGGGCATATTTTGGATATTGATCTACTCACCGCGGCCAGTCGTACGAAAGAAACAAAAAAGGAGAGTAGCGCAGGCTTTCCTAGCGGTTGCGTGAATCCGTGTTCCCAATATTCGTCGTCAACTTCAAGCGGAGGCTCTACGTCATAACTAACGACTGGTAAGATTGATCGACTGGCATGGAAACTAATCACATACTCTTCAATATGAATCGCAGCCGGGCGGCCGGAGAAGGCGCACACCATTCGATCTAGAGCAAAGAACGACCTGCAGTGCATGAGAGAGGAAAAACGCATTACACCCTGTCCTCACCAAAACGCTCGATTCCATAACATATTTTCGAATTCGGCCGCTTCACGTTTTCGGCGGTGTTCACCACGTTGATGAAGAAAGCGGATACCGAGTCCCTAAGCATCACATTAGGCTGCTGTACTGCGCCATCGGACGGACGTACCAGATACATCCATGAAGCTTGCGGCACACTAGTTCCAAGCGAATATAATGTCATCAGCTATAATTGGTCAATTCGCACCCATGCATCCTTTTTGTCTCGGCGTACGCAAAAAAATTGGACTTCATAAATCGTACTGTCAAAGTACTTTTGAACAATTGGTACTTGACTGATAAACTTCCACCCGGACGATAGCGTTGATTTTCCGTCGACAAAAACTCGAGGATCATCCGAGTACTATGGAAGATGGACAGCCGTCATTAGAAACTTTGAAAAACTCATTACGACTCACCCGCGAGGCAACACCCAACACCACCAGCAACACCGACCCGAACTTGGGGTCCCTCAGGTATAATCTCTCCGTCACAGACTTTTCGAATGAAGGGCGATGTAGAACGGGGAAAGTAGGGTGTACGTTCGTGAAGTACAGTTCAACGAGAGCAGCTATCAAGTCGCCTTCGGGATAGACATAATGTGTTGGCTGTTCGTAGACTTCTTGTTCCCACTACCGATGAACGAGATGAGTTGGCTGCGCTGTAGACAGCAGCTTAAACCCACTGGTAATATCTCCCAGTAAGCTGAGCGCTTAGGTTGCTCCAGTATTGTTGGGAATCCTAAATATCTCTCCTTTATCGCGAGGGCGTCGCTGACGAGCGCAAAGCTACTGGCGGGGCCGAAAAAATTTCTATCCGCCGGTGTAATGGCAAGCTGGCAAAAACGGTCGGTAAGTCCTTGTGAGAATTCCTCTTCGGTCGCGGTTGCATCCGCGGACGTCGTGTCACTTCCTTGTACGGAGTCTGTGGACTGGGTGGTATTGGGTTCGGCCAGCTGGGATTGTAAAGGCTGGGCACAGAGGGAGCAGACGGACAGAGACTTCAGTTTAGTTTCCAGAGATGCATTTTTGCGCCTGAGTTCGTCGACCAGCCTTCGAAGAGGGCTCAAGATGGACACAGAAATCCCAACGCCCGGAGTACCGACCTGTTCTTCGGCCCCCTCTTTTTAGCTGGTTGGGTATATGTGCACGGGGAACCAAAGGGGAGGCAGCTCGAGCACGGGCCATCGCCGGAACCATCGCCTGAATGAAGTTGAATGAATTCACACTGGAATGAGCAGGCTCTCACATCGAACTGACAAAATGAGCACATTCAGTACCGCATGGAATGACTGCAGGCTGACTCTTTTTTTGACGACATAGGTCACAAGATCGCACTCGCCTTCGTTCTCTGAGTCTCAAGGTCTGCGAGCTGGCCGGGAAATGCTCTTCGTCTGAAGACATGTGTATCGTAAAGGAAATGACCTCAGCATGCTTAAGTGCGTCCATGCGCACGATGCCCCCCCTCGCGCGTGCGTTCGAGCCCCGCTCCTGCTGCGTACCCTGGCCATACCGAGGTCCTATATTTTTATCATCTAGTTCAGAATATACAGGTATCTACTGGAACACATTTTGTCGAACCAGTTTCCTTGCGCAGAATTCCCTGCAGGCTACTAGTATATATGTGCTCCGAGCAATCTCCCTCGTGGCTTTCTCTTCCGACAGTTCAGCAAATTCCCTCCAAACAACCTCCTGAAATACAACAAAACAGGTGTATTCAATTCAGGGAAAACTCCGGAGCGGAATGCAAGACCTGGGAGCCCGAGCGCGGTACATAGATTAGTTGATGTCCTTTCTAACGTGAATCTCCTACACCAGATTATTAGATACGTAGACTCATGTAGTGCATTCAAGGCTCGCACTCACGACCCATTCTTTCGCGCATCTGCTTTCGAGGAACTAACGAGGCTGAAGGCTAACAGTTACAAGAGCCTGCCGGCCGCGCACTTCGCCCGAGTCAAGGAAGAATACGCCGGGGCAGAGGTTAAAGGGCTTTTTTTAAAAAGAAGTAGAGATCGGGACACAAGTCTAGTTCTAGGCACCCGACTAGGTAAT
The DNA here is from genome assembly GCA_029448575.1 of Mycena maculata. Classification (NCBI taxonomy): domain Eukaryota; kingdom Fungi; phylum Basidiomycota; class Agaricomycetes; order Agaricales; family Mycenaceae; genus Mycena; species Mycena maculata. The sequence goes on along the minus strand of JARJLG010000055.1, from coordinate 461,920 downwards.
ACCCACCCCATTCATGCTCTCAATGTACGCGTCCCACTGATTCATATTCCTGGATGCAGTTCAAAATACAAGGGAAGCAGGAGGAATGAGCACACGCTCACAGGAAGTCGGTGGGGGCAGCCATCCACATGCTCATAATCTCATCGTCAAGAAACCCGTTCGTGTCTCCGTAAGAGTGATCCCATGCATTCGCCGTAGGATCCGAGGTCGTATTTGCAAGCAATTGCTCAATAGAGACCCCTGGTTCAAAGGTACCTCGAGATTGCGTGTAAACATCATTTAGAACATTGGCGAAAGGTTCAAGATTTCCCTCGGCCTGCGGGGGTGGGTCGGGCGGAGCACTATAATGAACATCGATCCTGGTCGGGGGACTCAGAGACCGCAGCTCTTGTACCATCTCCCATAGTCGACCCGAGGGTTGGCACCTACGATTCGATACAGCGGTCTGTGGCTGCCAAAGATATACGCTTACCTTGATTCACCAGATTTCAAAAGCTCCAGTGCTGTCTCAACATGTGCCAAATCTTTGGGAGTATCTATGGAGAGACCAACGCGTCTGGATCCAAATATATTCAGGAGAACGATAACAGCCGAGACGAATACAGAAGTCTGAAGAAACGCCTTATGAGTTCGTCGCGGCTTGCCAAACAAGAGATACAGCACACCTGAAGCCAAAAGAAGGGCATGTAGTGCGGTTCGTCCATCCAGATACGTGCTATATGCAGTGCAGACCGAGCCGCGGCCATACAGATGGAGAGGGATGTCGGAGCCAATGGGCCGTGGTCAAGGATGTATGGCCGGTGGATCTAAGCAAAGACATTAGTAGGATCTCACCAAACGCAAAAGAGGATCTTGACCGTTATCTGGATGTAGTAATATGTGGCATGGAGTAACGCAGATTGCTCAAAAAACACGCCTCGTCGTCTATTAGTATCCCAACGGACTGCGAATATCAGTGCACAAACTAGAGAGATAAATGAACCTCGGCCTACGATGGGGTGGAATAGAGTCAAAAAAGTCATTCATCGCTGAGTCTAGCTCTGCAACGGCTCCCTGCTCCCACTCTGCGCCGATCCAGCCCATTCGCGTCTTCCACTTTTTCGACGCGTACAGCCGGCGAAGGGCGTCTCCCAAAATCTATTCCATAGGTTCAAATGATGGCACGTATATCTAGAGGTGGGTATAATCACCTCGCACAGTCGTGATAAATAGACGAAGAAGGAGAGGGTGGAGGGTTTTCCTAGCGGCTGCGCAAATCCCCTTTCCCAGTATTCGTCATCGACTTCCAGTGGAGGTTCAACGTCAAAGCTGGGGGGGGGGGTCAAAATATTTCGAGTAGCTTGGCAAGTTCGTACTCTTCGATGTGAATCGCAGGGGCGCGTCCTAGGAATGTGGCTATAATTCGATCGAGGGCAAACAACGTCCTACATGGGGAATAAGAGAGAGATGAGGGTACTGCCAACGCGGCATACCAGAATGCGCGATTCCAGAGCTCATCTTCGAAATTGTGGCCTTCGCGCTTCCGGCGGTGTGCGCCCCGATGCTGAAGGAAACGAATGCCAAGTCCCTACGCGCTTATAATTGGACGTGGGACCTGTGGTATGCATTGTGGACATACAAGGAATAGCCAGGATGCCTGTATTCAATTGTAAACCACGACGCGAACCTCGCTACCCAAAAACATACCTGAGGTGTACTAGTTCCGAGCGAGTACAATGTCGCTAGCTACAAGTGGTTAATTCGTGGCCATGCATTGTTTTTTGTTTCCCCTTACACAATAGAACTGAACCTCGTAGAGGCTCGGTTCAAAATAGTTCGAGATGGTCTGAACTTGGGCAACAAATTTCCATCCAGACGAAAGTAAATTTCCATCCACCAAGACTCGGGGGTCATCTGAGTACTAGGACAGCACTTCAATAGGCGAGAAAAGGGAGGCCACACCAACTTACCCGCGATGCAAGAGCCAACACTGCCAACAGCGTCGCCCCGAATTTGGTGTCCGTCAGGTGCAATCTGTCGGTCACGGCGCATTCAAACGAGGGACGATGCAAAACGGGCACCATCGGATGTACATTCGTGAAGTACAGTTCGAGAAGGGAGGATATCAGGTCGTTTGCCGGATAGACATAATGCGGCCGCTGGTCATAAAGCTCTTTCTCCCACTGACGACACGTGTGAGTTGATCGCAAGCCAGGCGTCGGTAACTTACAGGGAGTACGTCATAATACACTGTGCGCCTCGAATGGGGGGCTGCCGTGGCTGGTTGTCCCAGGTACTTTCCCTTCACCTAGAATCAGAGGTGAGCTATAAGCTAGGGTGAAGGCATCAGGCTGAGTGGTGCGCACCGCGATAGCGTTGCTGACGAGTGCAAAGCTGCTGGCCGAGCCAAAGAATTTGCCTTTCAGCCCACCAATGGAAAGTTGGTGAAAACGGTCCGCGAGCTCGTCCTGTGATATATCTTCTTCGGCATGGCGACGGTCTGGGGTAGATGGGGCCACATCACTTTCCAGAGTAGCATTCTCGAATACAGAAGGGGAAGTAGGTCCAGATTGCAGAGGCTGGGCACACAGTGAACAAACAGACAGAGATCGCAATTTAGCTTTCAAGGCCGCATTTTCTCGCTCGAGATCTTCCACTAGTCTTTGAACCGTGAGCTCAGTTTTTACGAGGTCGAAGGCACCTACTTGCTCTTGGGACCCCGCTTTTTTATCCGATGTAGATATGTACATTGCGAACGGAAATCGAGGCAATTCGAACATCGGCCGCCGTTCGTTTTAGGACCGTCGCCTAGCAGACGAAGTCAATGGGTTGGCGCCGCTGCGATTGGCGGCCTCTCACATTTGACTGAACATATTAGCTATTACTGCAACCCGTGGATGGTTTGGGGCTGACTTTTTCGTTGGCGACAATAGTCGCAGGAACGTTGCGGCCTCCGACTCTTTGTTCCGTTCTGCGAGGCAGCGTCTGGCACTGAAGCGGCGGCCGCCCAAGGCATTGAAGGTTCCTCATCCGACATGGAAGGTTTAAGGAGCCGCTGGGCGGCAATCATTGCGGCAACTTGAACATCACGGTGTGGCGACCGTAGCGAGATCCAAGGAAATACATCCTGATTTCTGAGATGACGAGGAGAAAATGAAGTTGACGATATAGTTTATTTCATGTCGTCAGGCAGGATTTTAACCCATCGCTAGACAATGCTAAAGTAATTAGGGAGCATCGCACGGTTTAGTTTACAGTTGAATCCATCTACATCCACACCAAAATCAGGGCAGAGCCCGGTTAGGCCTAGCTATCATATTGGATGTGACCAGCTGGTCATGTCTACCCCATTCGTATTCCCGATACCGTTCATAGTTCCGATATACGCGTCCCATTGGTTGATGTTCCTGGATGCAGTTAAACATACGAGCCAAATAAAGTGATGAGCACTGGCTTACATGAAATCGGTAGGGGCAGCGGTCCACATGGACATCATCTCATCGTCGGCAGGGATATTCGGATCCTCACCGGTCGCGTCTGCAAGTAGCTGCTCGATAGATGTTCCGGGCTTGAAGGACTGTCCAGGTTGCGCTTGCGCGTAAACTTTATTCGGAACGCCGGAGGTGGCCCCCAAACCTTCCCCAACTCGCATGCAAGCGGGCGGTGGCGTGTCCCTAAGGAACTCTATGATGCCTGGTCCACCACAATAAACCAAATCAAGCTCGTTGCGTGGCCTAACAAAAGAGCCGTCCAGGGACTGCAGCTCTTGCACCAACTCCCACAGTCGGCCCGCTGGTTGCCACCTGTGTGACTTATTAGCGAGTTCTGCGAAGACGATACAAGAGTGTGCACTTACCATGTTTCGGCAAGCTTTAGAAGTCTCAAGGCCGTTTCGACTTGCGCGAGGTCTTTGTTGGTGTCTATTGGCAAGCCAGCGCGTTTGGATCCAAAAAGATTCAGAAGAAGGATAACAGCCGAAACGAAAACGGAATTCTAACAGCACAATATGGATATGTCGCCAAGCATGGAACGAGAAATATGGCACACCTGGAGCCACAGGAAGGGCAGGTGATGTACTCGATTCAGCCAGACATCTGCTACATGCAGTGCAGATCGCGCCGCAGTGGTGCAGATAAATAATGATGGCGCGGCTAGTGCGTTCTGCTGTTGAATGAACGGCCTGTGGATCTAGACGGAGACATCAGTAGCCCAACCGGACGCAAAGCGAAGGTTTTGACCGTTATCTGAATGTAATAATACGTGGCGTAGAGTATCGCAGATTGGTTAAAAAACACGCCCTGCCGATCAGGATCCCAGCGGACTATAACCGGAAATATTAACACAGAAGGAAAATTGAAGCTCTACGTACGATGGGGTGGAATGGAGTCCAGGAAGTCGTTCATCCTCGAGTCCAGCTCTGCAACGGTGCTCTGGTCCCATTCTGTGCTGGTCCAACCCATCCGTATCTTCAGGTTCTGCGAGGCATATATTCGGCGCAATGTGTCTCCTAAAATCTATCTCGAGCATCTGGTCAGTCGCATTCAGCCCATCGGACGATTGATATAATCACCTCACACAGCCGCAAGAAGTAGACGAAGAAGGAAAGGACAGAGGGCTTCCCTAAGGGCTGCGTGAATCCATGTTCCCAATATTCGTCGTCGACTTCGAGCGGAGGTTCGACGTTGTAGCTAACGACCGTCAATACAAGTGTGGACAGGCAAGAGGAACTAGTACTCCTCGATGTGGATAGCCGCCGGGCGTCCTAGGAAGGTGCAAACCATTCGGTCCAAAGCAAAGAACGACCTAGATGGCACAGATCATGTGAGGGAGAGAGGGCTACATCGTCGATGCGACGTACCAGAACACCCGATTCCAGCGCTCCTCTTCAAATTTATGGCCATCGCGTTTTCGTCGGTGTTCGCCCCGGTGTTGAAGGAAGCGGATGCCGAGGCCCTGCGAAAGAAATTGAGATGTGGGCCTGAACGCTCCATTTGGGACTTACGATGTAGAGCCATGCATTCTAAAGTGGGATATCCAGTTGTAAATCATGACGCGCGAACCTCACTGCCCAAAAACATACCTGAGGTGCAGAGGTACCAAGAGAAAACATGGTCATGAGCTGTAATAGGAAGGAAAATCAAGCCAATGAGATTTCGGCCACTTTTCGAGATTACGAAACTGACACAGTAGAACTCAACTTCGTGAAGTGTGGGGTCAAAATATCTTCGAACGATCTGGACTTGAGCAATAAACTTCCACCCGGCCGAAAGAGTCGTTTCGCCATCAACTAAGACTCGGGGATCATCCGAATACTATGAGAGGATTGGTTGTCATCGAGATGCCAGTCGGGGTCGCATGAGCTTACCCGCGAGGCAAGGGCCAACGCCACCAGCAGCGTCGCTCCGAATTTCGAGTCCTTAAGGTACAGACCCTCTGCTACATCCTGTTCAAATGATGGACGATGCAGAACGGGGAGACTTGGGTGCACATGAGCGAAGTACAATTTAAGAAGAGAAGCTATCAAATCCCTGGGGGGATAGACATAATGTGACCGCTGTTCGTAAAGCTCCATCTCCCACTGACGATACGCATGAGTCGGTTGAAACTGAGGGTTAGGACCACACTCACGGGCAATCGCTCCCAATAAAGCCGGCGCCTCGAGTGCGAGGCAACCAATGAAGGTCCTCCCAGATACTTTTCTTTCTCCTGTACGAGGTGAGCAATGGAATGTACATTTCGCCGACTTGTACGCACAACGAGGGCGCTAGTGACGAGCGCAAAGCTGCTGGCTGAACCAAAGAATTTGCCTTTCATTCCACCGATGGAAATCTGGCGAAAGCGTTCGGCAAGCTCGTCCTTCTCTTCGGCAGATGGACGGTCTGCATCGGGGGGTGACGTGCAATTCTCCGGAATATCATGGAATACAGAGGGGGGACTATGTCCATCGGACTGGGATTGTAAAGGCCGGGAACAGAGGGAGCAGATGGATAGAGATCGCAATTTCGCTTCCAAGGCCGCGTTTTTCTGGCCGAGCTCTCCTACTCTCTGCTTGAGCTCTTCTACCAGTCTTTGGACAATAAACTTTAATCAGCAAAGGTCCTATGGACACTTACTTGCTCTTGGGTCCCCTCTTTCTCGCTGGATCTACGTACGTGCACGAGACACCGAATGCGAGGCAATTTGAGCATTTGGTGCCGGCCCCGGAGGGGCCGTCGCCTGCGTCGAAAGTCAATTAGGTTTACATTTCCTGGAGTAATTTCTCTCACATCGGACTGTTCAGAATATCAGCACTGTTTGTCAAACTCGTGGAATGATTTGGACTGACTCTTTCGTTGGCGGCAAAAATCGCATGAACGTTGTGGCCTCCGCTGCTTTGTCTTTTGCGAACCCGAGCCCGAAGGAGTGGGTGGGGAGCCTCCCTCCTCGGAAGACATGGCGGAAAACTAGTCTTGTAAACCAGACTTTATACCGAGCGCTCAGAAGACAATCGCTGAGGAGGAGGATAGCGCAAAACGAGCCGTGTGCGAAGTGCTGGGTGCTTTTGCAAGGGTTAAATTATCTCCGAGATCGACAGTACACCTTTCAAGTGCGGGATTCTGCAGGTGTGTGGTGCTCTACACGTTGGTGCTCGGCCGTAGTCGCGCCCAGAAGACAGGATTTGTTCATATATTCGCCAAAGTATTCACCTCTGTAAGCAAAACGAAGTTTATCCCCATTTGGTCTCGGCTCCTTGCTTCGTCACCTCGGCAAGTGCTTTTGAATACAGAAAACCACTTGACACACGATCCAGATAGGATACGCCGCCATACGCGTGTTGCCAGTACTTGCCAAATGTCAAGCCTACATAATCACTATACAAGCCATAAGTGGACCACATGTCAATGCCCTCCTCGGCCAACCAGGCGACTGCGCGCAAACGCAGAACTGTGAGATAAATGATGCGTCAATCGCTGCTCGTGTCCTGGTGAAAGCAGCCTACAAACGAGAGCCATTGCCACGGATATTTGAAAGCAATGCACTCTCCAAAGCAGACGCAGAGAGGCTCGTGTCTGAAATATCCATATGTTAGGCAAGACAAAATTAATGCTGCCGCACTCACCGCTGATGTCACTGAAGCTTGAAGCCTCTGAACCGTGATTGCTACCCTGTTCACTGACACCGCGCTCCACAAGCGGGCCATACCGTCGATGTGACTGGCCCAGTGCACTACGGGGAGACAAGGCTGGCGGGCTAGATGATTTGCTCGGAGAAAGATGTCTGCTGATCGGTGAATGGGGCTGGGAATCCGTCGGAGGCGAGGGAATGTCGGGAATAGAGCCTTGCGCGGAGCTGGCGCTAGAGACACTGAGCGGACTGGAATAATTGTCCCGTCGGGAGCTTCCTTGCATGGCGGAAGTCGCTGGACCCATCCGACCACGTCTAATTTCCTTGGCCTTGCCCTTGCCCGCAGGATCGGGCCGAGACGCGGCACTGACCAGTCCCAAGGCCTCATTCGTTACCATCTGCTGCAATTCTTGCAATTTGCGGTCCAGCGCCTCCTGTTCTTCAGCATTCCGATCCGCTTCCTCCTCCTTCTTCGCCTCTTCATCTTCTGAATCAGTGCCATCTTCCGACGAAGCAGACGAGGTTGGGCTGAGTGGACGATGCACCTTCTTGGGCGCCTGCACAGTCAGCGTCGAGGATGAAGTCGCCTTTTTAGGGCGCGGGGAATTATTCCCAAGGGAGCTGAGGCGTGCACGGACGCCGAGAGGTGTGGAAAGTCGACCGGATGGTGACATGCTACCGCTGCCATTGAGCCTGCTGACAGCACGGGAGGCCACCGTGTGCTTCTCGGTATAAAGGAGGTCGTCAAAGGGTTTGGTGGGAGGTTGGGCTGCAGAAGGGCTAGAAACACCGGGAATTTCCTGTAGGCCCCGAAGTTCCTCTTGGAACCGGGCATGTACACGGTAGAGCAGATAGGGAAGCGGAACTTCCAAGTGAGCAGCAAGACCCTTCCCTAAGGGATGTAGTCAGCCTCTGCGCAGCGGTTGACGTATACGGCTGACAGTCCGTTCCTCCATTGTCGGTGGACCGTGAACGCTCAATGACTTTCCAGAGAATGTCCGCCTTTTCAGAGGTCCATTCTATCTACTGCGCGAATGAGAATAAAGAGGAGCAGTGCCGGAGCCGGTGCACGCACTCGAGGAGGATCAGGCAATGGATGTTCCGGCCGATTCCAAGGCAGTCGAACTACTACGCGCATATTGGGAGCGGGCGTAGCCGTAGGCATTCTTGTCAGTGTTAAAGCGCTGAGTCGGCAATGACAGTTCGAGAAGGAGCGGTCACGTTCAAGTGTTCTCATGCTCCTCCCATCATGTTCGCCACGCACCAGCTTGGTGGTACAGCGGCTTCATCGTGCATTTCACGATAAACGCTGGCCGGGCTGGCAGGTAATTATTGGAATTGAGACGCACGCACAAATTAGGTCGCCTGAAAAGCTCTTTTCCAGTTAGCTACCTTATATTCCTGTGTTAATCCCATTGAAACATGTCACCAGGCTCCTTGACTTCGAGTCTTGGAGAAACACCCAATATTCATGTGTCTCTCTTCGATGCTGCGTTCCCGGGAACGTTGCCTGTGTGTTACTTGCTTTCACAATTGATCGCACGATTCTAACTCCGTACGGTGTATAGAGCCTCAACCAGAACTGCGTAGATTTGGCACTTCGAACGGCCATCGCGCTCAACTCACGCATTCAGACATGTTCCTCGTTCGACCGTAAACATTACTTTTATTCGGATCTGCCTGCGGGATATCAGATCACACAGCACTACGGTTGGTCCTCCTTTTCGTCCTTTGTGCTTTGTACTTATCCCTATGAGCAGCCCCGATAGCAGTGGAGGGTAGCCTACGTATTCCCGACCGTGATACTCCAATACGGATAAAGCAAATTCAACTTGAGCAGGTCTGCCTGTTTCGTATCGGTATTTTGTAAGCCAATAATGGACTCTAGGACACGGCGAAATCCACATTTGATCCACGCACCCGCACGTCCAATATTGACTTGAACCGAGCTGGAACAGGGCTTCTGGAAATCGTCACCGAGCCCGATCTCCGGTTCGTTGTATTATTTCGACCCTGGTTTTGTCCATCTAATCAGGAACAGCTCACCTGAAGAGGCTGGGGCGTACGTACGCGCACTGCAGGCCATGCTTCGTGCTATAGGTGCGAGCGATGGAAACATGGAAGCGGCAAGTGTCTTATAATCTTGTCCATACGCGACATATAATAACAGGAAACAGGGATCCTTACGATGCGACGTGAATGTATCCGTCAATCCCATCGGTGAACCAGCCGGTACCCGCTGCGAAATCAAGAACCTCAATAGTGTGAAGTTCATGCAGGCTGCCATCAGTCGGTGTTTATTCTTCTTCTTCTTGTCTGAACATAAACACGAAAAATAGTCCATGAAGTTCATCGACAACGGGATCTTCTCTCCGGAGATGACGCTGTAGTCCCTCAAGAAACCCGTGGTTTCAATCAGGACACCTTCGAAACGTTCAAGATGCGCTCGAAAGAGGACGCACCGGATTATCGATACATGCCCGATCCGAATTTAGGTGTCCTGTTGATCACTCCTGTAATTTCATGCTTTCTTCCCTGCCCCACCTAACACTCACAGGTAGGAAAGGATCGAGGAAACGGCGCGGACGATGCCTGAATTGCCATGGGTGACGCGGATCCGCCTGCTGGAAAGATACAAACTATCGGAACAGGATGTCGACATTCTGCTCAACTTGGACAGCGATCGAGAGGACCATACAGGCGCAGTAGCCTATTTCGACCGTCTCTGTACCGAAGACCGAAATCCACGAATTGTTTTCAATTGGTGAGTGCATGCTAGATTGAGGTCAAATCTTCATAGACGATGATAGGATGATCCACGAACTCCTGGGACGGTTGAATGCTGCCAAATTAACATTTGCGGCTAATCCACTCTCAACGATCCAACTGGGCGAACTAATTGACCTGGTCCACAGTGGAGCCATCACCGGTATCCACTTCCCATTCCTCCGCAAAAGAATATGGTTGATATTTTCTAGGCACCTCGGGAAAGTTGCTCCTACGGGAAATGCTCGCAGACCCGACTTCTTCGCAGACCCCGACAGAACGGGCACGCTCACTATCCCTCCTGTCTACGTCCTCCGGCGAACTGGATGTCACGAGCCTCTGCGCTGTCGCCATAGCGGCGCTCCCAGCTGAAGCGTCGGCGTTTAGAAACGGACACAAAAATGTGCTGAACAAAATTATAGGCCGGGTGATGAAGGACAGTCGTGGAAGGGCAGACTCGAAAGGAGTTAAGGAGTGCTTAATAGCTCTTCTAGAACAAGGCGGAGGCCAATAATCACATAGCTTCCAGCGGTGCGCGAGGACGGGTACAGTAATACTTGTCATTCGCTGCTGTCGGATGTCTCGAAACCAAGTTTGCGGCAGAAAAGCAGAACCAACAACGCGAGCAATTCTGGTCCAAGACGCATAAAGCGACACGCGATAGGACCTAAGTTGCCGTCCATGCTGTCGCAACGTTCAGTCCAATTTCTCGAGGTCCTTTAAATTATGGTACGGAGGCGGCGGCCCGTACGTTATCCAGCATGAGGATCGCAGCCACTCCAGAGATCGTAGCCAACGCATGGAGATCATCAGCTCCGTCGGTTCGTCGGTGCTCTCAGGTCACAGGAACGTGGAAAGAGGAAGAAAGTACGTAGGGGACAGGCGGGCACACATCGAGAATATAAGAATAAATTAAACCTGGAGGAAGGTTGAGAAAAATACAGGTATGTTGAAACTCACGGGGACGTCGGATGCGCGTCCCGTTCATTGCAATGTGGGATGAAGAACGCAGCCTTGCAACATCGAACTTGCCTCGAACTCTAGCTCTCGAACTGTACATAGAACGAAACAACCGCTCGTATGTTTCCGGGCAGGTCGGCCACATCCGACTTCAAGCTGGAAAGATACTCGACGACCTGGACGTCCCTCGAGCGTTAACTCGGAAAAGAATTGGTTCGGACCAGCTCCGGAACATCCCGGATCCCGACATCCGCTTACTGCCATCTGCGAAGAAAAGCTCCAGTGTCGCACAAGGCTCCGGCAACGGGAATTGCGCTACGAAATGCGTAGAGAGCGTAAGGAATACTCGGCCCTGGCAGTGGATCCCTTTCAGCCTTTTTGTCTCACAACGTGGCCGCAGCCCGTTCTCCACCGTGACCTAGGCCTACACGTTGCATCATAAATCAGACGAACACCTCTTGAGCCTTGCAAAAACTTCACAATGTCCTTCCGATTTACCCTGTCCTTGTTCCTCGTCCTTTTCGCTGTCGCTACAGTCTCTCGTGCGCAGCCCGAGGCTGTCCACGCCGACGACCCGCACGCCGTGGAGGAGAGAGCGCCCTGCAACTGGTTCGTGCCCTGCGATCCGGCGTTCCAAGCGTCTGGCGAATGCACATGCTGAGTACGGAGCTTCTCGGGGCGGGGTCAGTGCTCTGAATTATCCGTCATGTGTGTACCTGACCGGAGCGTACAGTTGCGCCCTCGAATCCATTGCCACATTAATGTATCCCAAAGATGGCTGAAGTAGCGTAGTGTAATGTACAATAGCGTACTGTATATTATATTATGGGCTGTATCAACTTGGGCAATTTCTGAAACTCCCTTGGCCAGCGAGTCCTCTGCTCCAGCCAGCGGTACGTAGAATCTACGAGTAGCTCGACCAGTTCGAGCTCGAGGTTCCGCAGGACCAGGAGCGGGATGCCAAAGCGGGGCGGCGACCACGGCACTGTCTTCGCATGCTTGGCATGCAGGGTGAAATACCCATTCGACAGCAGCAGCTCTTCGGAGAGCCAGTAGCATATCTGGCACGACCGTTCCTCAGTGTTCCCGATCGTGTTGCTGTGGCCCTGGGAAAAGCGTCAGGAGGTGCGGCTCTAGAGCATGGGACTGCCCGTACCTCGAATGCGTCGTGGAACGCGCCCAGCGTGCTCTTTTCGGGCGCAAAATCGTCCTTGGCGTACTTGCCGTGGCTAAACGCATACGCGATACCCATCATGGTGGCCTCGGAGTGCACCTCACCGGGAAACTCTGTGATAGAAAGGTGCTGCGAGATGAGTGCCTCTACGACGCCAGCGTAGTGTCTGCTGAGATTGAGCGCCGGGATGACTTTCGAGCGCATAATGCCAGGGATCGAGTCCATCGACCGCGCCGTCGTTGTCCGAGCAGGGACATTGATTATATGCACTGTGGGGAGTGAACATCGCAGGATCGACGATACAGTGCCTTGCTGAAATGTTAAAAATGAAATAGCTGCATCGTAGGCAACGACAGCTGTCCACGCGCGAAGAATGATTTGTATCGGCGAGTTCTCTTGACGATCATCGTATTCCACTGTTTGTGCGAGTAAGTGGATGCACTAGAGCGACTTGGTTCAACTCACATTGGTTTTGCGGCAAGAGGTTGGCCCACAGCACCGGCCCGAGGGACGGCATTTCCAAAATCTGCCGGGCAGGTCCGAAGGAGAGAAACAGGCGCAAAAAGTGCAGGGCAAGAACGACGTCTGCTGCGCTCTCGGTTTGCCCGGGATTAAATCCGGTGACCGTCGTAAAGACGACCTTCAATAAAGACACGAACAATCTCTTCCACAGTCCGAAGGTGTGTCGATTGAACAAAAATTCGGAGCGAGCAGGGCATCGGGACGTGGGCCGGTGTGGGATGGAGAGACTTTCGAGGAGGATGAGGGGATAAGGTATAACCAGCCATTCTTCACGGATTCGGTCGCTGCTGTGAAGCTCCCATGTGCCGAGAACGTCATGGAGAGGTGGATTCAGCAACCCAACTGCGCTTTGTACCCGCCTATTAATTTCCGAATGGCATCGTCTGGCTATAAAGCACTCGAGGGTTCGCCGCTGCTCGCGCTCGGGGGCGTAGATATCTTGATTGACGAGACGAAGGGCCTGCAAAACGTCCCCCGCGTGTTCAGTTAACGTGATGTGAGACAGTGGTCGCCTACGTTGAAAGTTAGATTGCTTTAGAAGAGCTGTGAAACTTGGACAAACTTGTCATCCGCTAGCTGCTTGAGGGTCTTTTGAGTGGGGGTCACAATTTTCAGCTGGACCGCAGCGGGTTCTGCAAATATAGCCTGATCATCCCCGACTACCGTCTCGGCTGCATTAACGAAGAAACCGCGATGCGAAGAGCCCCCTGTTACGACCACTCTTTGTCGTCCAACAGGTGATCCCGTTGTTAACAATGTTGCTAGCTGGCTGAACACCACGGCCGAGTCGTCCGGGCACGCCTCGTCAGCGTCGGGAGGGCGGAACTCGCATTGTCCCTGGATCTCGTGTATGGCTGTTGAGAGGGCACGTATGCTACTCTCGAGACGGAGGAACTCTGGAGTGGGCTCCGGAATAGGGAAGGCGGAGGATTGCATACCACGCGAGTGAGAAGAAAGGGGAACGAGTTGCAAATTTGTCTCAGGAGACCCATTGTACCTGATCGAGGAAGACAATCAACTTGACTCGACAAGGCTGCGCAATTTGGCATGAAAGAAAGAACTCGGTGGCTGTGACAAGCGATCAAAGCGACGCCAAAACTTTTTTGGACCGAGTCCACGATGGACGAACGGCCACATAAACCACATAGGCCATCTCAGTCCGGTGCAAAGGCAGAAAAGAAGGACAAGGGGAAAGGGAAGGAAAAGCAGCACGGCTTCAACGAAAAGGTACTCAATTCACCCAATTCCATTCAATCCACTTCATTACCTTCTAAACCAGGCCTTCGCTCCAAAATCTGGCCGTCGTGCAGACAGACAAGGTCGCCGCAATGTCGAGCGCGACCAGACTCGCCTTCACGTCCCCCTGGTCAACCGTACTCCCGACAGTGAGCCGCCGCCCGTAATAATTGCTATAGTCGGTCCTCCTGGTGTCGGCAAGACTACCCTGCTCAAGAGTCTAGTACGGCGATACACCAAGCAGACGTTGAATGAGGTCAAGGGTCCTGTGACCGTCGTCAGCGGGAAGAAACGCCGCTTGACCTTCATTGAATGCAACAACGACCTGAACAGCATGATTGATATTGGGAAAATTGCGGACCTTGTCCTCCTTATGATTGACGGTTCCTTTGGGTTCGAGATGGTGTGTCCCACTGTTTTTTTTTGCTTCCCGTTCTATTTCTCAAATTATGGCCGCAGGAAACCTTTGAATTCCTCAACGTTCTTCAATCCCACGGCTTCCCCAAAGTCATCGGCATCCTCACCCACCTCGACCTCATAAAAAAGGCGGCTACTCTCAAGGACACGAAAAAAGCCTTGAAAAAGAGATTCTGGACTGAAATATACCAAGGCGCAAAACTATTCTACCTCTCCGGTGTCCTCAATGGACGGTACCCCGACACCGAGATCATGAACCTCTCGCGCTTCGTGAGCGTCATGAAATTCCGCCCGCTCGTCTTCCGAAACGCGCATCCCTACCTCCTCGCCGACCGTATTGAGGACCTCACGCCCCGCGAGCAGGTGCGGCAGAGCAAGGGAAAGTGCGACCGCAATGTCACCGTGTACGGGTACGTCCGCGGGACGAACCTACGGTTGGGCACCAAGGTCCATATCCCGGGAGTCGGCGACTTGGACATGAAGAGCGTGACGATTCTCGGGGACCCGTGTCCGCTGCCCGACGCCGACTCGGAGAAGCGCAGGAAGCTGAGTGAAAAGAAGAAGCTCCTGATCCACGCGCCGATGAGCGATATCGGCGGGGTGATGTACGACAAGGATGCGGTGTGGATTAATGTCCCGGGGAGTTTCACGCGGGGCAATGCGGATGGTGCGTTCGCTGCCTCGTCCTCGTGAATTATAACTCATGTGTGCCTTCAGTTCCGCAGGGCGAAGGAGAACAGATGGTGATGGACCTGCAGGACGCCGGCGCTACGTTGGAAGACGGTGTCGCACAGAGCCATATCCGGCTCTTTGGGTCTTCCTCAAAGCACCTCACGGTGGAGGCCCCCGCCGACAATGACGAGAGCGACGGGTACGAGGACGAGAGTGGCGACGAGGAAGAGGACGAGTCGGGTATTGATTCGGACGATGGCAGCGAGGGCGAGGACGAAGACAACGTCCCCGATCCGCATAGCACGGGCCGGTCATCGCGGCGGGATGTTAGGCGCACACTGCCGACGGCCAGCACTTCAAAGATCCAGCGGGCGGACGTCGAGTACGCCGAGAGCGATTCCGATTTGGGAGACGAGGATGAGGACGAAGAGATGGGGAAGCGATTCCGGATGGAGGATGGGGATCGTTTGGACATTCCTAGCGATGATGATATGATGGATGAGGGCGAGGACGAGGACGAGGCTGCACCGAAATGGAAGGCGAACCTCGCCGCAAAAGCGCAGGCGGCGTCCTCCAGTTCACGGCGGCGGAAGGACTGGATGAAACTCATCTACTCGAGCGAGCTGACACCGGAGGAGGTATTGGCTGGAAAGGAGGAGCGTTCTGCGGATGTTGAAGGGGAAGATGGTGACGACGACGACGACTTCTTCCGGCTCCAACCTGCCACAAACAAGAACGAGGACGAAGAGGTGGATTCTAGTAAAGAGATGTGGAAGGAGGAGGATTTGAAGAAATGGGAGGACGACGAGGTACTCGACTCCATTCGTGGGCTGTTTATCACCGGTCCCGCGGTACAAGATGGCGGGGAGGCTGAGGGGTACGAGGACGCCGAGGAAGCTGGTGGGGATTTCGAGGACCTCGAAGCGGGCGATGATGCGCCTGCACCTTCAGCGTCGGAGCCCATGAAGGCCGAATCCTCGCGGGCGGCCGCGCTCGCTGCGAAGAAGGAGGAGCTGAAACGGAAGTTCGACGAGCAGTACGACGACCCCGAATCATCCAAGGTCGACTTTTACACGGAAAAAAAGGACGAGATATCGCGGCAGCTGCAACTGAACATCGAAGAGTTCAGGGACGTCTCTGCCGAGTCGCGGGCCCTTGTGGAGGGTTTCCGGCCCGGCACATACGTGCGGATAGAGTTCGTCGATGTCCCGTGCGAGATGATCGAGCACTTTGACCCCGCGTACCCCATCATCGTCGGCGGGCTGCTGCCGGCCGAGGAGCGCTTCGGGTATGTGCAGGTCCGCATCAAGCGCCATCGGTGGTACGTCAAGACGCTCAAGACCAACGACCCCCTCATCTTCTCCCTGGGCTGGCGGCGCTTCCAAAGCGTGCCAATATATTCGCTCGACGACCACTCGATCCGGATGCGCATGCTGAAGTATACGCCGGAGCACATGCACTGCTACGCTACGTTCTATGGGCCCGTGTCGCTCCCCAACACGGGCTTTTGCGCGTTCAACTCGCTCTCGGCGGATACGCCGGGCTTCCGCGTATCGGCGACGGGGGTTGTGCTGGATATCGACCGTTCGGTGAAGATTGTCAAGAAGATCAAGCTGACGGGTGTGCCGTACAAGATATTCAAGAACACCGCGTTCGTGCGGGATATGTTCAGCACCGCGCTCGAGGTGGCCAAGTTTGAGGGTGCGAATATACGCACTGTGTCTGGGATCCGGGGGCAGGTCAAGAAGGGGCTGTCGAAACCGGACGGGGCGTTCCGAGCTACCTTTGAGGACAAGGTGCTCAAGAGCGGTCGGTGTTTTATATTTTTTTCTTGGCATATTTAACTGGACGATTATGTGCAGACATAATATTCCTGCGAGCATGGTATTCGATCCAGCCGCGGAAATTCTACAACCCCGTCACATCCCTTTTGCTGTCGGACAAGTCGCAGTGGGCCGGCATGCGTCTAACGGGCCAAGTTCGGCGCGAAGAGGGCATCAAGACGCCGCTCAACGTCAACTCGACGTACAAGCGCATCGAGCGTCCGGAGCGCCGGTTCAACCCGCTGATCATCCCGAAGAAACTGCAGGCGGCCCTGCCGTATGCGTCCAAGCCGCGGATAATGAAACCCCAGCGGCAGCAGACCTATATGCAGAAGCGCGCTGTGGTGATGGAGCCAGAGGAACGCAAAGCCGTGGCGCTGCTGCAGCAGATTCGGGCGCTGCGGAAGGACCAGGTCGTGCGGCGGAGAGAGAAGAAGAGCGAGAAGAAGATGGAGCATCTAAAAAAGGTGGAGAAGGACGAGGAGAAGAAAAACGAAAAGGTCAAGGAGCGGAAGAAAGAGGTGATGAGGGCAACGGGGAGAAAGAGCAAACGAGAGGCAGAGGCAGAGGAAGGCCGGGGATCCAAACGGAGAAAGACGTAGACTATTAGATGGGGGTATCAGACGCGTGCCACGTGATCCTTTCAACGCGACTTTATTGACCCATGTTGAATCTTGAGTGTCCCACTTCTTGACTTTCGTCTTGATGAAAAGACACGCAAAAAGTCGAGTGTTGGATACGAGCATTCGCGGCGACAAGCTCGAGCACGACCGCATACAACTAGAGCACAACCTACAGCACACAGACCTTTCCCTCCATCTCTCGTCCCACGACGATGACTCCGTCGAGTACCCCAGACACAACTCGGCCCCCTCCGCGTTCCCCGACTTCATCTCCTTCGACCAGCGCTCCCGCGACAATTTCGATGGTGACATGCACAGCCAGATACACGCCTGGTCGTATCGCACAGGCGACGACGAAGACGGCGTCAGCCCTTATGGCGGCGAGACAGTGTCAACAGCGGCTCACCACGCCAGCGCACTCACCCTGAGTGCTGGTCTCGGTGGGCGAGGTGGCAGAAGAGAAGTCAGTATCAGCGGGGCGGAGTACGACCCAGACCGACCGCTCCATGATATGATGGCAGCGGTCGATCCCAAACTGAGCATGTTCGACATGGATCCATCCCGCTCTCGATACGAGGTGAGTCGTCGATTATTGTGTTGTCTACCTCGTCTCACCTCTGTGACAGCCCGTGTACGGCTCCTTACATAGCCCCGGCCAGTTGGACCGCGTCCTTCAATCTGGCCACGCGCCACCCTCCCGTTCCCGCTCAGTGCGAATACGTTCCCCCCATTCCTCTGCAACCTCCTCCGCCTCCTCAGACTCCGAGAGCCCCCGTCCTCGCCTCGCCGACGCCCTGCAGCGCGTCTCCTTCTCCCCCAAGCGTCCCCGTAGCCCACAAGTGCCACACCACCCCAACCACCGGACCGCCCAAGTACCCCCCTCCCCATTAACCCGCGCTATTGACGACTCGAACCTCCCAACGCCCCGTCCCAACCGCCGCAGCGCCACCAACGTCTCCCCACCCACGCCCGCTTCCCAGTTCACGAGAGCCGCGCGAGGTCTGGCGCGCGATCTCGTGGAGGAGCAGCAGCAACAACTCCCCGAGCGGAATCCGTTCACCGATATCGCAAATCGCGTCGAGACTGCCGATGCCACCCACCGCAGCACAAATAAGTCGCGTGTATATTTGCCAGACGTTACGGGTCTAACGAGTGCGGTGGAATCGCCTGCAAAGCCAGGCGGCGGCTACAATGCATACTACCCGGACGATCGCCCCCGGGACAGTGAGGGTGCGTGTATTTTACTGCTATCTGCTATCTTTCTAAGGAATACAATAGCTCGGCTGCTCTCCACGCTGTCCGTCGTGCAGGCGAAACTGCACCAGCTGGAAGACGAGAACAGCATCTCGCGCCGGAGGGTGCGTGAGCTCGAGCTCGAGCTGGAGGTGTGCAAACGGGAGGTGGTAAAGGAGCGTACGCGGATATTGGAACGGGACGAGGTGAGCATGCATCAGCGGGAGTGGGAAGCGGACAATGCGCGAGCAAAAGGGAAGGGTAAAGCGCGCGCGGACCCGAGTCTTGATGCGGGAGAAATCGGAGAGAGGTATCGGGAGGTAGTCGAGGAGAAAAAGGGCGAGTTTCTTTTGATTCCTTGCACTTCCATTACTGATGATTTCGCGCAGCGCTCGAGTCTTTAATATCCACTCTCAGGACGCACCTCACACGTTTGACCGCCGAGTTGTCCTCTCACCAGGAACTGCTGACGGAATTGCGGAAACTGCGTGAGAGGGACAGTCGTGCATTGAAGGAGAAAGGTGCCGAGGTCGATCGGTTGCGCCAGGAGGTCGAGAGGCTTGCCGGAGAGGTGGAGGTGCTGCGCGGCGTAGTCGAGGAGGGTCTGCGGGAACGAAGGGCGGTAAGAGAGGCCGTCGACTTCTCCGAAGCGCAATCTGCTGGTGATGTCGCAATGTCGGCGGATTTGGAGGAGGAATCCAGTTCAGAGGAGGAATACCCGCCAGAAGAAGAGGGGGAAGCGGACGAGGAGCCCTTGGATGACCGCAGTTCGATGGATGAAGATGAATCAGACGCAGAGCCCTTCGATCCCGTCTCTATTATGGGCTCTTCGCGCGAAAATGTCGGTGCGACTGGTGTACCGGACCGCACGATGCGCACCGACCATGCGACGCGCGGATCGTCCTCGAACCCCAACACTCCAGGACGTTTCATCGGCGACGAGGAGCTCGCGCGCATAGCGGCGGATGTTGAAGAGCGCAGATCCGATCTGTCGAGCGGCTCGTACCGTGGGCGAGTGCGCGCTCCGTCCCCTCCTCTTCGCAACCAGCGGGCGACGGTTGAAGACGTGTCCGATGCCGGTACCGAGGTTCCTCGTGTACCCTCCCCTTCGCGCGCGGGGCCCTCTGAGCCGCGCCGGTCTTCTTACCCCGCACGCCCGGCAGTACCGACACCGTCTCGGGCCCGCCAAAACGCTCAGGCCGGCCCCGAGACGCCTTTCCCGCAGATCCGTGGCGCCCACCTCGAGCGTCTGTTCTTCTCTGCGCCAGAGCACAATGCGCGGACGTGCACCGTGTGCTGTCGGCGGCGGGTTCCCGAGCCGCAGGCGCTGGCATCCTGGTTGCCGTCGCGTATGGAGCGCAATTTCCGGGCGCGCATGCAGGAGGCGCGCGAGGAAGTGGAGGACGAGGAGGACGAGGGCTTTGTGGAGGGAGAGGAGCAGGACACGGAGGCGGAGCGTGCAAGGGCCCACAAGCGACTCGGGAAGCAGCGCGAGCCGGACGACGTCAACTACGAGGCTGTTGCGCGGAAGGCTGGTTTACCACCACAGACCATCGTTGCGAGAGTCATCAGGGAGCTCGAGGACGATTTTACCCACTACAAAAGGTATGCTTCGGTCTCGTCCGTTTGATTTCTATGTTACTGAGATTGGGATGTCTTCAGCGTCTACGTCGAGCTTGCGGACCAGTACAAGGAGATGGACGCAGTCTCGGATGTCCCGAAGAGGAACATGCTTGCGAAACACCTCCGCGAGGTTGTCGACATCCTCGAGCAGAAGGTGCGTTTTGTTCTGTGCCGTGTGCCTACCTCGTTTCTGACATAGCGGCAGGGTGATCAAATCGCATCGTTGTACGACTGCTTGACGTTCAAGGATAAACCTCTCCCTGGCCTCAAAATGCGCGCAGCTTGAATGGAGCATGCGCGTGTTGAACACCGCATCAGGCGGTCCCCCTATTTAATTTCAAAATCATCAGCAATCTGTATATACTACCATTTAGCACATTTTCTTGTTTCTCATTTACATCACAACATCTCGGTACACTTTCTTGGTTCTTGTGTTTATTCGAGGAAATCATTATTTGCCTCGGGCCACACATTCGACCATTGAATTTCGGGGAACCTTGGAGGTGCCAGTAGGTGAGGTTCAACTTTCAGACCGCCTCAAGGTGAAGGTTTTACCGCGAATGATCATGAGATATGGTTTGTCCGAAATTTATGGGAAAAATCGACCGCCTCATTTAAGTCGTCGGAATCCAAGGGCACGGCCCAATAATTGCCTTGGTGAAAATTTCCAAGTAGAGACAAAAGCGTTGTTTCTGCTTGTTTCGTTTCGGTCTCGTAGACTTCCCGTCACGTCTTGATCTCGAACTCCTGTCCCACGGAAATATTTGCTGGACCCCGTTGGGGTTGAGTCGCTCCATGGTTTCTCCACAGCCTCGGATCGTTCTTCCGCCGTCCCGTTCTTTTGTCTGAGGCATGCTGGGTGGTTTTCAGCGAATGGACCTCTCAAGAGTCCGGGTTTTTTTCTTATAGAAAGCGACTATGTCAATTTCCACTCCAAGTCCGGGAGCCACGAAATGGAAGAACGCGGAAGGATTCAGAACGTGTCTCGCTAGGATCTCTGAGGATCTCGGGCAAGGATATACACAGCTCTCAAGCAGATGCGAATGCGAATGCGTCCCGCTGCGCTTCACCGGACATTTTTCGTATAAAAGCGGTCGCAACTCTGCTTGGAAATCATTCGGCCTCCCTTGAATACAGCCTTACGACCCCGGCCTCTCACGATCCGCCACTCACGACCAGTTAAACGACCCGCCATGATGACCTACATCCCCTTCGCTGTCGTGGCCGGCCTGCCCCTCCCGCGCTCTGTCGCTGCCGCCTTCATCTATGTTCCGGCCAGTGTCGGAGCGGGAGCGGGAGTCAGCGCTTCAGCCACAGTGACGGTGACTATCACCCCCGTATGCAGCGCGTCCCCGATCTTAGTGAACCCCTTCTTGCCGGCCGCCTCACCTGGCAGCTCTGCACCTCGTCCGCCATCTCCGCCGTACTAGGAATTTTTCCTTGTATGAATTTCAAATTTTTGAGGCTTTTACGAGACTGGGCCCCTGCTCAATGAAACACGACCAAAGCTACCGCCTCGATTAAGGGCCCACCGTGAAACACCCCTATATCCATCCTCAAGATGCATTTTACGTTAAACATCGTCGACGGTGGCTTCAAATCCCAGCCGGAAGGCCTTACTCACAGCATCCGGAAATTGTCGTGTGCGTCAGACTGGACGCCAACAGACCTCATTAAAAACTACAATGAGCAAGTTGAGAGGAACGGGGAGGAAGCACCGATTTGTGCCATCTACTTTGTATGTGCAGAACTTCATACGTGTCAAGGAATCTCAAACATTTTCCTCAGTTGGTTCCCTCATTGCCGGTTCTCGACGTTACCGCTTTGACATTGGTCCCCAATACCGAGGACATACTCAGCCACTGGCTCACAGTGTTGACCGATAAGGTTTCCCGTGCCGAGTCGGGCGTTGTTGTTGACGCGCCGGAACGCTCTGTACCAGGAGGGTCCGCCAACTTATGGACGGCGGCGTTCTCTCTTGGGAAAATGACGCACTCACCCTCCACCGACTTCAGTGGGGCTTGCGCATAGGTGCCAAGGAGTTGTTCCCACAACTTCCTCTCCGCTCACTCCCCGTCGGCGGGCGACCCTGGAGATTGAATTCGTCAGGAATCTATGTACCGTTGGAGTTTAACCATCGGTACATTGATTGCGTGGCGGTGGTCCTCGATTCCAAAAACTACAAAGTCGAGATCACCGTCTTGCAGATATCCAACATCCAAAACTCTCGCGACCACTCGGATTCCGAGGCAAAATTCTTTGGAGATTCTGAAGACTACCTACTATGGCAGCAGGCCATGCCCAGCGATTTCACAATCACATGGAACTTTGTATGGCTCATTGACACCGTGACTTCGCCACTTCCATACCAAAAGAGAAAAAACGGTAGTAACGGGCCCCCGAACACGCACCATATATACTGTTGGGATAAAGGACGTCTCTAAAACCGTCTACAATGCCCTACGTTCATTTTAAGGTGATTGAATTATTTGGTTTAATGATAGTTTTTCATATCAAATAACTCGACGTCCGCACCAGGACACCCTCCGGTCAAGTCTAACTAAGGGATCTCCTACGAAGGCTGGCAGTCACGATGGGAGCTGCGGTAAGAGACGAGTGGGGATGATATTGTTCGTAAAACATTTTGGCTACATGTTATATACTGTTATACTCCAGTTGAGATTGCGAGGATGCCGCCCTAAATATCAAATGCTTGACTCTTCCACCCCGGATTCTTCTTCTCCGTCGCGGACTTGTCCTCGACGCTGCGGCGGAAGGACCGTACCTGCGTCTTCCCTTCCTGAACCATACCCTGCAAACAACGGGCCTTCGCGTCCTGAGGCCTGAGTACCCTCCTGCACCGCCTGCTTCACATCCCCCGGTGACCCCGTCTGACCAGTAACTGCACTGACCGCCTCCCCGACGCGCTTCTCCCCACTCAACACCTGCAGCTCAGCGCCCATCGCCCTGCGCACTGTTTTCGAGCACGACGCCTGTACCAGTCGCGCGCCAGCCGGAAGCGATGCGGCCGATCTCGGACCACACCGCCGCCGCGAGCGACGCTACGCGCCCCAAAGCCGCATCTCCAAACAGCTCCGCTCGCTTCCCGACGTCCCACGCGACGTGGTCGAGCCAATCAAGCCCCACGCGCAGCTACTCTCCCAACGAGCGCCCAAGCGCCTCGCGGAAGCGCATGTTGAAGATGGGCTTGAAGAGCGTGAGCACGATGGCATGGTTGCTCTAGCACACATCGACCCTCGACATTGTCCGAGATCTCCACCGTCAGCGGACGGGATGAGCCGGATCTTGATGTCGACGTCGATGCCCTGGGGCGGCATCTTGAGCGCGAGGAGCCACGAAGTATCTCTTTTTACATTGAAATTATGTACATAAGACAACTTCTGCACGCCCGGCGTGCTCTTGTACTGAATATAAATTGGTATATGCACGAAAGCTTCCGCTGGATGCTCTTTTGTTTACCGCCCACCCTGGAGATTAGTAAATATCAGGCTTAGATCTCGCCCGGGCCCTTGATGGATAAATAACGAGTATTTTCATTCCAAAGACTTCAGACAGGATTAAGTGTGCTTAGTGGTAGGATCTTGGGTCATGAGCGTCAGGAACGCAGCTTTCGAATATATCTACGAGGCAGTGTCGAAGCCGTCTTCGAACGCCGTAGCCAGGAACGCTTCGATCTCCTTCTTGTGTTGGATCTAGTCAATATCGATCGTCAGCAAGAGTTATAACGCGAAGGAGTCGTGTTGCTGACCTTGCTACCCGTGGCAACAGAGCTCGTCGGTCCACGGCCGGCATAGAAGGGGTACTTGCCCTTGTGGTGCTCCGTCTTGTTGGCGGCGGTGTAGATGCGGGGCCCAACGTAGCTCCAAGCACCGTTGTTCAGAGGCTCTTCCTGTAGGACCGATGAGAATGGGATTTAATCAAGGGATATGGTTCATACCTGGCACCAAAGGAGGCTGGCGTTGGGGTACTTGTCGAGGTGGGGGTGGACCTGGGAAGGATAAGAGTCAGATCGAGGCAGGATGAGCTAACACATACGAGATCGTAAGGGAAGGGCGAAAGTTGTTCAACCCTGCTGATCGCGACGTCTTTGATACCCCGCTCTTCACGGGCGGCAAGTAGGGTGTGATATACTTGGCCTGCGTATCATGAGCGAGTGAAGTTTGATTGAGATTGCACAAACGGTCAGATTGGACGTACCGGTGCAAAGGATGTGGCGGGTAATCTCTTCCGGGGCAACCAAGGTTTCAGGGTGCGGCTCAGGGATGTACCTCTGGAAGTGGGTGTCCCCGATCATCTCGGACAGGTCAGAGCGCGCCTTGGGGTGACGGAGGAGGTTCTTCGAGAAGAAGATGATCAACTGTACCGATAAAATGAGTTGGGGACCAAATGTCTGTGCACGGAGAAACTTACAGGCTTGCGGAAGTCGCGGTGAATCTGGCGACGCAGTACGTGGAACTGATATCAAAGTTAGTTAAACTATTGGAGGAATAAGTAAGAACGCACGTAGTTGGCGGGGGTCCTATATTAAAATAAGTAACCGCGGTGTATGAAAAATGAAGAAAGCTTACGTCGGATAAACAACCTGCATATTGCAGTCCTGGTGCTGGCGCTCGATCTTATCGGGAGTGGGGAAGACGTTGGGGTGGTCATCACAGAGCTGCAAAAAGCGTTCGATTCTCCCACTCGAATGTTCCGGTCCTTGTCCGTCGTACCCATGGGGCAAGCTCATCACCAACCCGGTGCGCTGCAGCCACTTGCGCTCCCCGGCCGCGATGAACTGGTCGATGATGCACTGCGCATTGTTCGCAAAGTCACCGAACTGTGCCTCCCACATGGTTAACGAATCGGGAGAGACGAGGGAGTATCCGAGTTCGAATCCGAGAGTACCGAACTCGGACAGCGAGGAGTTGCAGACGACGAAGCGGGCTTGGTTGGAGCCGAGGTCGTTGAGCGGCACGTACTGCTGCTCATTGACCTGGTCGTGGATGACGGCGTGGCGCTGCGAGAACGTCCCACGCTCGACGTCCTGTCCCGAAACACGGACGTGGATCTTCTCGAGGGCGAGAGAACCGAAAGCGAGCGCCTCAGCGGTGGACCAGTCGATGTTGGCTCCTTCCTCCACGGTCTTTCCACGGGTGGAAAGGATACGCGCAAGGTTGCGGTGGGGCGTGAAGCCGTTGGGGTACGTCGAGATCGCTTTGCCGATGCGCTGGAGGGTCGCCTCGTCGGAGCCTGTGGAACGCGTGGGAAGGGTTTCTTCGGCAAGCTTCTTGGGTGACGGGAAGCCTTGCCACGACGCCGACAGCCATTCCTTGCTCGTAGGAACGTAGTCCTTGGAGGCGGCGGCAGCCTTCTCGAGCATGCCCCAGACCCAAGTCTTGTGATCCTCGATATCCTTCTCCGTGAATGTCCCGCGGCCAATCAGAAACTTGGCGTATTGGGTGAGTGGCGTTGGCTGCTTCTCGATGGCCTTGTACATGCGGGGCTGCGTGAAACTCGGCTGGTCGGTCTCGTTGTGGCCATAACGACGATAGCACACAATATCGATGACGACGTCCTTTTTGAATTTAGCGCGATAGTCGGCGGCGAGCTGGCACACGAAGTTGACGGCCTCGACGTTGTCTCCGTTGACGTGGAAGATGGGGGAGTCAATGGATTTAGCAATATCGGAAGGATAAGGCGTCGAGCGAGCGAAACGAGGATCAGTGGTGAAACCAATCTGATTGTTCACGATGAGGTGAATGGTGCCTCCGGTACCGTAGCTCGGGAGATTGTGGAATCCCATGGTCTCGTAAACAACGCCCTGGCCTGCGAAGGCCGCATCACCGTGAAGAAGAATGCCAATTGCCGTGGTGTGGGTGGTCTCGTCATGCTCGAAGTGCTGGATGGCACGGGTCTTGCCAAGAACGACAGGATCCTCGGCTTCCAGGTGCGATGGGTTGGCGACGAGGGAGAGCGAAACCTTCTTTCCAGAGGGAGTGGGCCGTACGTAGTTGGCACCGAGATGGTATTTCACATCACCGGCGGGAGAGTCGTCGTTTTCTGCACCGGAAAATTCGTTCAAAATGGCTTCGATGGGTTTCCGGATGACGTTGCCGAGGACGTTGAGACGACCACGATGGGGCATACCGATAGTGACGTGTTTAACACCGTGATCCACCGAACGGTCAATGAGAGCCTTCATCCCGGGGATGAGAGCCTCGCAACCCTCGAGCCCGAAACGCTTCTCGTTGGGGTACTTGCTAGCAATGAATTTCTCGAACGACTCTGACCAGATGAGTCGATCAAGAATCATGCGCTTCTCGTCAACGGTATAGTTCCAAGGTTTGGGGATTTCAACGCGTTCTCTTATCCAATCACACTGCTCCTTGTCCGGAATGTGAACATATTGGATCCCGACCGCACCACCTAAAAGCAAAAATTTAGGCACCCATATTCCAGTCGAGTATGAAAACCATACAGTAGATCCGTCTGCAAAGCTTTATGATGTCCTGCAACGTCATGGACTTCCTATCCTCGCTGGCGAAATGCGGCAAGATACCCGGCCCGAGAGTAATCTGCTTGTCGAGATCCCGTTCGGTGAAGCCGTAATGGCTCAACTCGAGCTCTGGTGGTTGACGGTCGTCGAGGTCGGCCTCCAGGAGTCCTAGAGGATCCAATTCCGCGACGTGGTGTCCACGAACTTGGTACGCTCGCACCAGCAATTGAGTCTGCAAGTTCAGTGACGTAAACACATGAGAACTGAAGAAAAAAATGACGCGTCGCACCTTAAGATGGTCATCAAGTTCACCACCACCTCCTACGTGTAATGCTGGAGCGCCGTCGGCCGGGACGGGGAGATGACGGGGCGGCGGTTGGAAAGCCTGAGGGCTAGTGAGGCCCTTGTCGAGTCCCGAGAAATAGACATCCCAGGAGACATGCACCGACTTGGGGTCCTGCCTCCAATGTCTATACATCTCTTCTGCATAATAGGCATTTGTGCCGTTTGCAAAAGGATCGTTCGGAGATGGCGGCGAGGCTGGCGTTGCCAGGTCACGTCGCTGGACAGCGGCAAGCGGGCGCTGCAGCTGCCCTGACCGCTTTGCAGCGGCAGCAGGCAACCGCCTAAAGGCCTGCCTTGTGAACATGGGTTGTCGTGGTTGCGGTTCAAGAGAGACTTAAGGAACCAAATTCACGCGCAATGATGTGATGTATGAGCCGAATATCTCCGAACTGACCTTGATCCTGAACCTTGTACTTGTCCGCTTTATTCCTTGGCTCACCTCAGTTGTGGCATAGTTTATTCCTCGACGATCAATAGCGTAAGACCAGCCGTCTGCGTTTAATTTCACCATGGGCAACTTCCTCCAGGACAAAGAAAAAAACACGTTTGATTTTGGCACCCAACTCTACGAACGACAATGGCGACTATAGCTGCCTCACCATACGACGACCCCAGCCAAGCAGACTTCATCCTCCGAAGCAGCAATAATGTCAATTTCTTCGTTCACAGACTGCTGCTGGCGCTCGTTTCCCCTGTGTTCAAAGATATGTTTGCTATGCCGCAGCCGGAACGTACTACAGTCGCCGAGCCCCATCCTCTCATCCCGGTAGCAGAGGACAGCGAGACACTCCATCGGATCCTAACATGGTGCGATCCCCGTGTTTCGCCCGTAATCGGCACGCTCGAGGAAATCCAAGTGGTCCTGCAGGTGGCGGACAAGTACTGCATAGAGAGTGTCACCAAGCGCGTCGGGGAGATGCTCGCCTTTGGAGTAGAGGGGTTGTGCCCTTCCGGATCGGGTTCCGTCCGGGTTTACGCCATTGCGATCCGATACCGCCTCGACGCTCTCGCGCGCAAGGCCGCCCGATGCTCTCTCGACGCGAAATGGGAAGACCTGATGAACGAGGACGCCCCCGAGCTGGCGCACGTCCCCGGGAGCGCCCTACACCGTCTCCAACAGTACCGCCTCCGGTGTGGCGCGGTGGCGAAAAAGGCGGCCGTGGACTGGACCTGGATTCTCGACGCGACCGGTGTGGTGTCTGAATGTCCCACATGCGCAAGCGGGCTGCCGCCCCGTCACTGGAGCAAATGGTGGATACAGTACATGACCATCGCTGGGGATGAGCTGTATAGAAATCCGTCTGGGGCTACAATCACGCCCGAGCTCGCGAACATTCCACTGGCGCACCTTGGTTCCTGCACTGATTGTGGACGAGCTCAGGGGGAAACGTGCCGGGCTCTCGTCCGGTTTAACAAGGCTTTCGTCAAGGAAATAGACCGTGCAGTCGGGGAGGTGTGTAAATCATTCATTTTCGCCTCGTGCGTCGCTTACCGTGGCTCAGGTTCTATTCGTGGCGCTAGATTAAAAGTGCCCTTGGGCTTACATAAAATCATTTTGGCATTTTCTGTCGAGCAATTTAAATCAATTGTTCCCCTCCCACCCATCAAGTTTGATGATATACTTGTTGCCTTCTCCCACGATGAGCACCATTGCCGCCGCTCCTTTTGACGACACCGCGGCGGATGTCATACTCCAAAGCAGTGACAACGTGCACTTCTACGTGTATAAGATAGTACTCGCACTCGCCTCTCCTGTCTTTGCCGATATGTTCGCGGTCCCCCAACCACAACGGAACAATCACCACCCGCATCCTGTTATCCCAGTCTCTGAGAGCAGCCGAGCGCTGGGCCGACTGCTTGCGTGGTGCGATCCGCGGTGTACGCCAAGTTTCGGATCCCCAGAGAATATTCCGGCTATGCTCAAAGTCGCAGACAAATATGGTATGGACAAAATGACGAGACATGCGGCAGAAATTCTGATGCTCTCGACTGCCTACATCGAAAGAGAGCCGATGAGGGTTTTCGCCATCAGTGTGAGATATCATTTAACGGATGTGGCGAAGATGGCAGCGAAAGCCACCTTATGCTATAGTTGGGAGGAACAGGTGCGCATGGCTAGAAAAGCGTCGAACAAGCTGAAATGAAATCCAGGTTGATCAGACCACGCCGGAACTGAAAGATATCCCGGCCATCTCATTACGGCAGCTCGATGCCTATCAACTCGCTTGTAAACGCGCCGTATTCAAGGCGGCAACCAACCTCAATTGGTTGCTCGATAGGCCAGCCGCCGCCCTTCTTCCAGTGAGGAACCAAATCACGTGTTCTTCTGGGAGAATCTTGTGGTTGCCGGACGAATCCTACGAGTGCTGGAAGTGTTGGTTCATAAAATACATGGATTCGGTGAAAGACGAGTTGTACAAGAGACCTTCGGTGGCCACCATCGTACCGGATTCACTCGGACCGATATTATCCAGCAATGCGTGCGTACACTGTGGCTCACCGGATTTTCAAACTCTTATTCATTTTAACGAAATTTTGGCTGAGGAAATCGAGAGAATTGTGTCCGAAGTACGTGTTTTAAGCTCCGCAGACTAGAATTAAATTGTATGTTTCAACAGGTGCCTTTCGGTGTTTGAAGGATTTTCTTGCCAACCCGTTGGTCCAACTTGGTTGCTACGCATGAATTTAGTTGTTTTGTTTCAAGTTGGCTCGCTGCAAACTTTAAGGGCCAAAACAAATCAGAGTGAGGCACTAGCTCCAAAACACAAGATAGAGAAAGAAAAAAAAAGACGCCCAGCGAGCGCCAATTGAAAATTACCTAAAACGGACGAAAGCGTTTCTTACCATGTTGGGCAACTTGAAGAAGTTGGAATGGCAAAGTCGATTTGAACCGACGCTGGTCTCTCCTCGAAGTCCGTTTCTGCGGATGCTGGCGCCCCGTCGGAATCTTCCGACGGACACCCTATACGTCATTATGTTTCTTCAGAGCCGGATTCCCGCGCGGTCGGCATCTGCTCGCGATCGGTTTGCCTCGTCATGCAAAAAGCGTGTTTCCTCTTCGGAGTCTGGTTCTACGCTTGCCCTGCCTGGTCACTGCTCTGGCGGCCCGCATCAATCTTATGATCAACCGAGTCCGACACATAGGCATCCAAAACTTCCGCAGCAGCAGCCTTGTTTGTAAGAATTTGTTGCACCCTCCTAACAAATTGACATGGCGAATGTCCGAAGCAGTGCGTTTCAGTTTTTCAGAGACCCGCCATGTCGATAACTTGGCCGAGTCGTTTTTTTCTGTTGCTAATTCCCTCCGCTCTTGGCCTGTTCTTCTTCTTCTCGACCCATGTCCGCACCCCAGGAGTCACCCTGGAGGCATTTGGTGCCTCCGGCGGCATTACAGTTTCCCACAGCCTCGAGGACGACAGCATCCCATACGACGCGTACCCGCCTGCCAATATCCTTCTTGTAACCTCGTTCTTTCCCCTCTCTAAATCCAAGCACACCATGCGCGAATATGAGAATTGGTTGACCCGCTTCCTCGAGCCAATTGCCACCGACATTTACTTCTACGCCCCGGCGGAGATGGAATCTCTCATTCGAAAATGTCGAGGCGACCTGCCCATTATCATCAATACCACATACACCACGCCATTCGACATCCCACCCCTCGACGGCGCGCGGAATGTGTATTACAAGATGCAAGCGCAGGACCGGGAGCGAGCCAGACACTCTCCGGAGCTGTACGCAGTGTGGGCAGCCAAACCCTATTTCCTGGACGAGGCAGTCCAGTCCCTTGCTCGCGTCGGCAAGGTGTATGATTATGCCTTTTGGAACGACGCCGGTAGCTTCAGATTCCCCCACAAATACACAAACTGGCCGAGCCCGGCGCGAGTACGGTCAATATGGGAAGAGGGGAGTGCACTGTCCGGGGAAAAGGCGGAGGACCTGTTATTTTTTCCCATTGCGGGGTTACCGCATCCCAGCATGAAATACTGGGTCCAGGACCACGGCCCAGTCGACACCGAGTTCAGCGAAGGTCAGTCTTGCCAACTTTTGACCGTCCTCCAGTTGCTCATTCTCGCAGGCTCCTTCTTTGGCGGATCGCCTCGTACCGTTGCTTGGTGGCGCCGGACCTATTATGCCTACCATGACCACTATCTCCACCTTGGCCAGTTCGTGGGGAAGGACCAGACTCTCATCAACGCCATATTCCTTCTTTTCCCGTCCCGCATCATCGCAGTCTGGTTGGACGACCCCGACGCGCCGGGACACAAGTCTCTTCCTTTAATCGAAGACGGCGCGCTCGGAAACTGCGGCGCCGAATGGTTCTACTACCAGTTTTGGCTCGCGCAGCCCGCCGAGCAGAAAGCGATGCACGAACTGTGGGATACCGACTCCCGGTGGTCGTGGGACTGGTGGCGGAAACGGCAAGAATGTCGGGTGACACGCGTATCAGCGATGAAGGATTTGCTCCAGCGCCGGTTCGGTCATGACTGGGAGCCCCCGCTACATACAATCAATACCTAAAATCGTCGGACTGGGACTGTAGAGCCGCATCGTCAAATTTTACCGCTAATCAATACTTACCGAAGAGAAATAATTTGTAGATCCATCAAATGCATCATTCAATTTAGAACTTACTGCGGAATCTGGATCCGCAATATCGCGCCATTGGCATATCCGAAACATCGCTCCGCAGTTGGCCTGGGCTCTAAATTTCACCTCTACATTTGTTCTGTTGCTTTCGTCTACGATGGACTCCGTGGATTTTTATGCCCTGCGAATTTTGAAGCATGCAGCTTGGTGCATCGCGTAAATACTAAACGGATTTGCGCGGCGATAAAGCGGATCGAAATGGGGAATATAAGGGAATATACTCCGTCAATGATCCGGAGCCCGAAATAGATTCGCAGAATCGCAACCTTAACCGCAAGAGGACGCAGATCTCTGGATCAGTGGATCTGTCCCCCTCCCCAAATATTTGGTCGATCAACAGACTCAACGTTCACGCGCATCGAGCACGGCGTCCGCGCCTCGAGCGTGCGTCCTACCGACCCTAACCTTCCAGCCCTTTGCCTATTCACTCAATCCATACCCACTGCTTACTGCCCGCAGCAAATTTCCTCCAAACCCCACGTAACCGTCCACTGTGACCGAACGACAAAGCACCAATGCCGGTGTAAATAGTGTCCATACGTCAGCCACTGTAGTCTCTCCTAGACAGACGCTTCAACCAAAATCAAGCTCGTACCTCGCTAGTTGAAGTCTGTTGATTACCGCGGGGGTCCATTTGCGGTGCAGCCTTGTTATGTAATTGCGGAGTTTAAAACTTCACGTGCCGGCTTCTCGTCGCGTGGGTTCGGTCCGGAGGCGGAGCGACCTTTTTCCTCTCCCATCATCGTTCCTCTGACGCGACGCGCGACCGCTCCGGTGCCAATATCTCCGTCCCATGGCTCCTCGGCTTCGATGGCAGTCCCAGATTGGACGCCAAACCCTTCAAAAGATCACCAAGAAAGTCATACCGGCCTGGAAGGACGGATTGAGACCTGTCCAAGAAGACTTCTGCTCTGCTATTCTCGACGGCAAACACATCTTTTGCTGCAGCGCAACTGGAGGCGGCAAATCGGCCGCATTCTCAATTCCTATTCTTGCTCTCCATGAATATAATAAAAATTCAGCTCTCTATCCTGCTGGGCTCCGGACCCGCTTGAATCCCGTAGGAATAGTCGTCACTCCAACCAAGGGTCTCGCCTCCAATATTGTAAGTTTTGCTTATTCTACAAGTTCTCATTCTCTCCAGCTGGGATAGGTGCTCGAACTCAGGCATCTCAATGTCTCTGCCTTCGCCTACTCTCGGGAATCATTAGCCGAAGTGCGGCGAAGCGGTGTCAGCCTGGCTGACAAGATCAAGAGCTGTTAGAAGTGGCAGGTTGTGTGTGTCGATCCAGAGCATCTTAAGACGAAGGAATGGCGTGAGATCTCCGAATTCCCACTCTGGCGCGATAACATTTTGTATGGGGCCGGAGATGAAGTACATTTGATCAAGGAGTGGGGTGCAGATTTCCGTGTTGATTTCAGGTTCATCGGCCTCTTTTTTCGTGGTTGACTCCCCCCCACTGCATCCGTCGTCGCCCTCAGTGCAACTCTCGCCCCGGGGAATTGTGCCACGGGGATCTGGCTCAGATCTAGAAGGATTATGAAATAGGGTAGCAAGAAATTCACCAAGGGTGTCGAAGGGTAAGTTTTTGAGGAAATCTTCCATGGCGTCAAATTTATCGGATTCTTTTTCAGCTGTGCTTTGCATCGGAGCGCGGAGACGTGCTTGGGTATGGGAAAAGTCAGGGAAGGTGTAAATGGATTGAATGGGCTCGATTGGAATGGAGGGATCAAGACGGTATGCATCTGCGTCGGGTGGGCGAGCAGGGATTGGAGGATTTGGGTCGATGGTGTCCCACCTCCGATAGGAACGAGTACCAGGTCGAGGATTGGGCTCAGAGGCCATCTAGGATGAGCACGGCACGTGGTAGTGAAGAAATAACGCGAATTCCTTCAATGGCGGACGAGAAAATGTGTCGTCAGCGCGAAGAAAAGAAGCCTATTAAGAGAAGCACGTGGTATTTCAAACTCCGCAATTACGTAACAAGGCCGCACCGCAAACACACCCCCACTGTAAACACAAGACTACAGCCACTGTAAATGGAGCCTGTACCACTTCCCACTACCACCCAAATGTCTTGGTCTATAGAAATGCCCCGGACCCTCATCCTTTACCACTGTCAACTCCCTCTGGTTTGTGTAGCGCCGTTTGCTTGGTTTTCGACCCACACAGTCAACAGACTGTTCCCCAAGTGATAACATATTCAAAATGGGCATCCGAATCGACGAAGTGATAAAGAAAATCAAACTCTGAATGCGAGCCTGAGCAGGAATTCCGAATCACTTGAAAATGCCGCGTTTATACTGATACCTACTATTACCCTGTAGTTATTTGTTCAGGAAACACATACTGGAGCTTGTAATACTATTGGAGAACTAAGAAAGAACATATAAAACCTGTGAAATCTTTGTCTTTAAGTGAATTCATCGTCACAGGAAAGGTGTTTCAAACGGGGAAATGATCGCCAATCAGACCAGCACGTGCTGTTGATGGCGGGCCAGATCCAGAGATCTGCGTCCTCTTGCTTAACCATAACGTTAGTTTCATCAACAATCAACTTGACTCACTGTCAGGCCATGCCGCCGTGGACTGCGGTGGAAGAACAACGCCGCTGTCTAAGAGAGACTAACACAGACTTAAAGTGTTTTGTGAATGAACTACTTTCCAACGTGTCCAGCCATACCTCAGGGGCCAGGAAGGTTCAAAATCTTGAATGTTTTTCTTGGGAGGGTGCTGTTCACACTGCACTCCAATTTATGTCCCTTCCGGACTGCAGTTGTCGCCGTCTTGGGCGACCTGAATGTGGCCTCGATGTGGTTGTATTTTGGCTCGTCCGTCACGTCCCGCCTGCAAATTCCGTGTCTCCCAAGGTTGGAGCTGGGTTGGAGTTGGATGTATCTATAGAACATCCTCGGGCCCGTAAAGTGCCGTGGTTTCTCTTGTCCCCCTTCTGACTGAGCCCAGTGTTTCCGAATTTCTAGACGACCCACTCTATGGAACGATGACCCGCACCAAGATGACTTTCCAGGTACTGGTTCAGGTAAATAATTTCCCAGTGTAATGCGCAGGTGTATTATTGTTTCCCTTGCACATTGATATATTTGCAACCACAGCCCATCCCAAGCGTCGGGACGAAGCAGGGCACATCTCGTTGTTCGAGATACCCCGGACTCCGGTTCACGCCGTTCATGAACAACGGAGAACGGGTCTGAACTGTGATCTCTGGTTTTTTCTGGTGCACACATCACTGATCATCACGGATCACACCGAACGCTGGGTTACCGAGACAGGACGTAAGTATGTATGGATTTGTAATCTCGGCTCCAGATATTCGGGTGTGGTGGAGTTTAAAATCTGAGGCAAAAAAATGATGAAAAAGAAGTGCGGGATGCCACACCCGAACATCTGGTGCACCTCATATAGATAACGGGTGATCGCGCCCATCAGTCACTTTGGTCACAAATCGCGCCTACGATGAGTTTGGCCGTTAAGGCGCTGAATGAGTACACATAAGTATTGAAATGGCCTTCCGAATGGTCATTCCATCCCGGCCATAATTTTTCCCGAGGAAAATCGCGTAAGAAACACGTCTAGGAAATTGATTTGAACAACTCAACATTCTGGGCACTTCCTTAAAACATTTATTTCTGTCATTCAATTCCATCCGATATGCCCGGAAGAAATTTAGATGAATTGAATAAGAAGTGTGGCGTACATTCCATATTTTATCGCGAATTATTGCGGCTATATTCAGTCAAACCGGCAGATGCGAGGCGTTGAAAGGTTAGAGCAATTGTGGGCTCATCTATGGCCCAAATTCCACATATACTGGTACCACAAGGCAAGGTATACATCAGAGAGGACATTTGAAATTTATTCAGGGCCGAATTGGAAGCGGATGAAGGAAAACCAGATAGCTCATCGAGAGTGTGACACGTTCGCCCGTCTTCTATACGAGATGCACCAGACGTTATAGGGCAGTGTTCCCCCATCAAACTTCATCAAAATTCTGCCTCGGAACAATCCGTAGCTCCGGTTGGGTATTATCTCCGTGTGTCCCTCCAGTGTCCCTCCAGCTCTGTCTGAACACTTGCCAAGGGGGACCAAAGATTAGAAAAAATGATATCACCTACAATTTTTTATTTTCAGAGGGCCGGTGTACCCCCCCCTCCCCACAGCCACTGATGGCATCATAATTCCCTTTTGGGGAACGACCGGAGATTCCGGCGGCACGCTTACACCGCGCACCACACCGCTTGCCGGGACTCAATCAAGCCATATTAAAATTGAGTAAAATTGAGTGACACTCACACTTGAGTCTAGATTGAACCTACCGCTGTACAAATCACAATAGGACACAATGGGGCCTTCTGCAGCTGAATTGGGCAGAGAACCAAGATATGTTGAAACTGTTTCAAAGCAACCTGAAGAATTGGAAGATGATATGGGAACTCATACTACTAGGAAGAGTCAAATCCGGGCAACTTCGAACAGAATTGGCAGGATAACGAATAAAATATGCACAGAACTCCATTTTTCAAACCCATTTCAGCCAATTTGTCTCCAGAAACAAAATGAGGCCATGGGAGAGTTGCACACAATGCTCCTGTATTTTTTTTCCAAGTGAAGAGAAGGGGAAAGAAGTACAGTGCAGGTGCATGGCAGATAATCATCATGGGCGACATTACGCGAACACGTGATACGTTACCTGCCGTGATGTGATGTTGTGTTTACTCGAGTGCAGATTATTATTGTATAGATCTTAGGGCAGAACTTAGAAGTCCTCCAAATTCTTTTGTACTCCTTCCCAAATATATGTGGCTTTTTAGGTGAGCCAGATAGGTCAAAATTACAAGAAGTGAGGGAAAGGACAGGGATTTGATATCCGGAAAAGCAGAAATCATCCCAAGAAAGAATATACCATACTGACAGATAGACTAAACGGCCGATACGGGGATGTTGTATATCGTCCACCTCCCCCATGGCCACTTGTGGAGCACCTGGAAGCTCTTTTTGACCACCAAAAAATCTGTATACAATTTTTTTTTCTGGTCGACCAGGGTACCCCTACCCCATATGGCAATCTCTTATCTTTGGTCCCCCTTGACACTTGCCCTATAACGGCGGGAACGAGACTAATGGATTCGGGGATAACGTGCATCGGTTCAATTCTGTTCAATTGCATCGGTTCTGCCGTGTTTGCGGAGGCCCCCGGTCACTCACCCATAACTCCCTCCGTTTTTTTTTGAAAATTTTCGTTGATTTACTCCATGAAATTTGGTCTTTTGGAGCCTGTTGGCCGGGTAATTCAAATTTTTCCTCCCGCTCAAATTTTCGCTTTTTGGCCGCGCCCAGCGCCTCTGGTAGCCTTTTTCCCGCACCCCAAAAAGCGTTGCTCCCGTGGTCGCGTTCTTGCTGAATGATTGGCCCATGTTTGCCAACACCACCATCAAGGCTGAAATTGGACTCACATCGGCTCCAGCAGGCCCTCTGCTCAAAAAAATTTTCTCGAGCTCCACCCGATCTACTCTATGGCGGAGGTTGGGCTAAGGACTCCAGACCTTGATTTACTGGCCGGGAAAATCCAAATTTCGCCCTCTGATCTACTCTATCCCGAAGGGAGTTACGGGAGAGTGACCGGGGACCTGTTTGCGGCACGTCGATTGGCACCACGTTCCTTTCGAGAGGGGTTGTGATTGTGATTGTGTGAAGTTGTACCCATCTTAGAGTCCAGGGTTCGCAGAGAAAGGGAGCGACACGGCGTGAAGGACCAAATGGCTGACGGCTGATGCGCGAGTCTGACAAGGATCGTCCCAGGGTTCTTTAGATAAAAAGTCAGAGGCATGGTGATTGTTTTAGACGACCCGTCCACCATCCATCATGTCCACTCCATCGCTGCCAATTCCGTGGCCAGAGAATGCCGAGATCAAGGTTTACTCTGGCGGATGCCACTGTAAAAAAGTCAGATACGAATTCGAGCATCCGGATATCTACACGATGCCAGTCATCAATTGCAATTGCTCCATTTGCGAGGACCGTGGATATCTCAATGTGTTCGTGGGTTCCAAGTATCGACCGCGAGGACAGACATTGATATCCATTCCCAGCTTCACCCATGACAACAAGTTCAAGTTCACGGCTGGGGCAGACGAGGTGACGACGTATAAATTTGGGAGCAACAACGTCCACCATAGGTTCTGCCGCGTTTGTGGCACGACTATTGGGCCGGTGGTACCTGTGAAAGGGATGGTGGTTGTGAACACACGTACGATTGACGACATCGATCTCAAGCTTCTTCAATTGCGCCCTGTTGATAATAGGACCTCCCGGGGTCCACCGAGCGCATAGAAAGGGAGCGATATGGACGGAGTGGGTTTG
Source organism: Mycena maculata (assembly GCA_029448575.1). Lineage (NCBI taxonomy): Eukaryota > Fungi > Basidiomycota > Agaricomycetes > Agaricales > Mycenaceae > Mycena > Mycena maculata. The sequence goes on along the minus strand of JARJLG010000055.1, from coordinate 423,915 downwards.
ACGCCGCGTAACGGTTCAAGTTGTTCGTGATAAACGTACAGATATAGTGAATGGACGAAACTTGGTTGCCCTGTCTATACGCGAGATCACTTCTTCTTTCCTTTTGAACGTTTTTTTGGGGAAGTGATACCCTCCGGCAACCACTCGTTGACTGGCTCCGAGGGTGTCTCGGCGACGGGTTTTGGTTTTGGTTTTGATTCAGTTTTCTTGGATTGCGGTATAGGATCTGAAGGTGCTGAGCCCTCTCTCTCCTGTGCTTCCATGCGCGCGGATGCTGCCGCGATCTCGTCCGGGCTTACATCCTCCCCTCGCCGTATGCGGGCCATGAGTTCTGGTGGCACACGTATTTTACGAACATTGGTCTGGAAACCCGGGGCTACGCCGCTCAGGTTAGGACAATGGGAGAACGATGCGCCGAGTACGCACCCCCTTTGCCAATTCCATGGACTCGCAACCTCCGAGCGAGATACCATTTGCGAACCAAGTAGCCAGAGACGAGGAGGACAGAGGGAATGCTGGGAAGGATATTCGTCAGTAGTAGTTAAGGCTCAATCGGTTGGTATTCACGCTATCCAGAGCAGCGAAGGATGTTCATCGACAGCAGCAGCTGGCATCGTCGTTGAAGAGCGTCACGATGTTTCGGATCACCAAGCTCTGTCTCTTTCTGATGCACTTCAGCACGGTTTTGGCCCGGTCTCCGGCGGGTCTCCTCTCGCACATTTCGCAGCTCTCTAAGCTTTATCGAGACCATGTTCTTCTCTTTTCTCTGTCCCCCAACGTCGCTTCGTCAGACCTCGCACAACTTGTCCAAAAATTAACAACCTTTGCGCCTCAAACAATTGGCTGCCTCTCTGCCCCTCTTCCTGGCCACGACGGTCTACTCTCCTGTTCATTCGCCATGCTCAGGCCCGAGAATTGTTTCCCCTTTCGGTCTCAAATTGCCGGAAGAGCGTCGCCGCAGGTCGGGCGTTGGCACTCATTTCGACAAAAAGGTCCCAAGAATATAACCGAAGAGGACCTGCCGTCGGGAAATTTTGAATGGGGAGACGTTTGGGACCAAAGCTTGACGAACAATGAATTACCTCCCGCTTTACAAAGCACAAGGTAAGGTAAGGTTTGTCAGTTTTGAGGAAAGTGGTGTGAACGTCCCTTCATGTCAAGTCCAGATGATATTGGGACGATTATTTATTTTTCGGATGCCGCACCAGAGGGACTCTCGAACGCCCTTGTCCGTTTCCCCGGTGCAACAAAAGTCAGCATATTGCACATTATAAAGGAGAGTTCTTTGGAGACGGATGCACTCATCTAGCTCGGGCTCTTTGCCACGCCAACGCCATTCATCACCGGGAGACCTATCACATTATTCCAAGGCGATAAAATACACGAGTCTGGCGCCGTAGGAGTAGCGCTGAAGCACCCAAAAGCGAGTGCGCGTGTACAATTCCTTGGCATGAAGCCTCTGTGTTCCCCGATGGTGATTACTCAGTAAGTTTGGTTCAATGTCCTAGGAAATGTTCTCATCGACATCAGAGCGGAAGGGAATCTGGTCATTACCCTCGATGACAAAAACCCCACCCAGCTGTTATTGGCAGGAATCCGGGACTCTAGCATTCAATTTGCATCGTCTGACTCACTCAAAGACAACGCTGAATTTTCTCTCGCAACCCTTAAAGGGGACGAAGTTCGTATCGTTACTTCACATGTCCTCTATTTCGACTAATTCGCTGCAGCCACATCAGATGTGCAATATAATGTCTGGCGATCCATCCCGAGGAACAATAGCGCTACGATCTATGTCCGCCCCGCCCACCGGTGCTCGGGTCCAGGTAATCAATACCTACGATACTACCTCCCTTCATTCTCAAGCCGATCTAGTTCTTCCATCGCCCCAAGTCGACTATCCCAGCGATCCCTCGGGAATTAACTCATCCGTCGAGCCCACGACATACTCTAGGTTTCATGGCATGCCCGGAGATGCGCCAGTACACGCATGCCGAAGGAGCTGATGAGGGAATTGCGCACGTTTTCCACGACACGTTTTTAGCAGGGAGCGAAGGGGGTTTTATCTCGAGCCGCTCGCAAGAAGGGGACAGCGAGACGCCCTGGAGCTGTGCCGTTCCTGGCGGACTAGCCACATTAAGTTGGCGAATGTGAGGTCCGTTGGGCGGTTTTTAGATTTCACTCCGGGTACAAGTTCGATTCAGCGGGAGTGAAGAAACCGTACTGTAGCTGCTGACAAGACTGCACGGGAGAGCACGCTAGTGAAAATAATATTGCATCACAAGTGGTCTGTCGGAAATTAAAACCGTACATGGAAAGAACGAAGTTTGATACAGCGATTGATACAAATGTGTCTATCCAGGTCTATCTAGTAGTATCCGAAAAGCGCCCAGAATGAATAAGCTGTATAGCCCGCTGCCACGGCAGGGCCCACTATCACAGATTGTGGCAAACTTCGGCTTTGATGAATAGTTTCTGGGAAGACAATCATTCACGCAGATACAAATCAACTCGTTGAACCATCTCCAACACCTAAGCTGCCATTCATAAATTGTGACTCCACAGTACGGCGGGGATGGCGGACGAGGCGATGTTGACCGCAGAGCTGCCAGGTGAGGCGGCCGGCAAGAAGGGGTTGACGAAGATCGGGGACGCGCTGCATACGGGGGTGATAGTCACCGTCACCGTGGCTGAATCCCCGCTCCGACACTGGCCAGAACATAGATGAAGGACGCGGCAGCGACGGAGCGCAGGAGGGGCAGGCCGGCCACGACAGCGAGGGGGATGTAGATCATCATGTTAATCGTAGATGGCAGGTCGTTTAACTGGTCGTGAGTGGCGGATCGTGAGAAGCCGGGGTCGTAAGGCTGTATTCAAGGGAGGCCGAATAGGCTGAATCCTCCCGCGTTCTTCCATTTCGTGGCTCTCGAAGCGGAAAATTACCTGCAGGATAGACAGAAGAGCGTGGAGGTAAACAGTGCGTCCCGTTTTACTGAGTCGGCGAGAGGAAATTAACATGGTCGCAATGGAAAAAACCCGGACTCTTGGGAGGTCCATTCGCGAGCCTGAAAATCACCCAGCAAGCCTCAGAGCGGGTCGGAGGAAGACGATCCGAGGCTGTGGAGAAACCATGGAGCGCCTCAAAACCCACCAGGGGCCAGCAAATATTTCCGCGGGACAGTAGTTCGAGATCAAGACACGGGAAGCCAATGGCACCGAAACGAAATAAATGGAAACAACGCTTTTGTCCCTACTTGGAAATTTCGTGTGTTTCAGCGCTATAGACTTCGTGACCCCTACGATACATACTAAGATTTACTCCAAGGTATTTACGCGTATTTGAAGTGCTAGAGGACTAATATGGTGGCCAATCGATTATGGGGCACATCCGCTCTGAGTCCTGTCTCGGACGCGCGTTTCCCACCGTCACGTTTGATGTTATGCTGCACAATCTGTTTGAAGTTCTCCGGGCCACTGCACACGTGTGGAGTTCCGAGGCGCCCCGAGTCGAAGCGAGCAGATATTCCATTTACCCGCTGTACTTAAACACCGTTTCGTAGCTTTTCGCGCGCGCGCCGCGGTCCAGGCCGGGTCTTAGAGAGCAAAACTAGGCAAAACCTCCGTCAGAAAAATGCTTCTGTCCCTACTTGGACAAAAGTTTCTCATGTAGCTCCGCGCCCTTCAGCTTGGCACGCAAATACTCGAGCCGTGCTGCGTATCGTGCAGCGACCTCCTCCCTCCGCCGTCGCAAGTCCTCCATCTCCAGCCCAAACTCGCGCTCCCCGTCCGAATCGACGGTCATGACCGTCTCGTCCTCGCGCACGACGCCCATAGGCGGGTGGCCCGTACTCCTTAGGCTCGGCGTGCTCCCCATCTGCCCGAGCGACATCCCGAGCGGGAGCGGAGGCACTGGCGGGACCAGGAACCCACTCCCACCTGTGCCTGCACCAGGAGAAGGGGCCCCGATCCCCAGCCGCGATGATGTGGCCGATCCCACGCTCGAGACCGAGTTCTTGCGGTGCAGCGACCCGACGAACGAGGAGCTCGCGGATGACACGAAGCCCGCCGCCTGCACATGCACGGTCCCACGCGTCGATCCGCGAGCAGGTGCGCCCCGGCGGCTCTTCATCGACGCGGCGGTCCCTCCGGACGTCGCGGAGCGTAGCGAAGCGCAGTCGCCGTCGCCCGCATCCGAGCCCGAGGCTTTTTGCGAGCGGGGGCCGAAGGAGTAAACGGACCGCCCGTCCGGCACAAGCGTCGCGACCGAGTCTCGCGGACCGGTCGCTGCGGTACGTCGGCGCTGCGTGAGCGTGGTGAGCTCGAGGCCACTGAAGGCGTCCATGAGGCGCCGCCGCTCCGCCTCGACCGCGGTCATCTCGCGGCGGATCGCTTCCGCGGTTTCGGCGTTATCTGTGGAGGTGCTTGGCTCTGAAGCCACGCCTGCGTAGCGACTCTCGACGCCAGGCAGACGCGTGGGGAATGAGGATGGCGGCGTCGGCAGGCGGCGCACCGAGCGGATGGAGGCAACGGGGGGAGTCGAGTCAGTGGGCGAGCTGGCGTTGTTCGTGCGCCGGGATGCGATGGAGACTGTGTCGCCGCGGTCCGTGGTCAGAGATGAGGCACTGGTCTTTTTGGAAAGGCGGTGCGATGGAGCGGCGGAGGTTGCGGAAAATATGCTCGAGGAGTCGCTGAAATCGTGGGAAGACTGCCGGCCGGTCGCGCGACGGAAGAAACTGGCAACCCCCGAGGTCATCGACGCGCGAGAGTGTACAGAAGGGGTGCGCTGCTTGTCAACGATAAAGTTAGATGAGGTAGATACAGAGAGACGCCGAGAGTCAATGGATTCTGGATTGCCGTTAGATGAATTATATACACCGGAATGTGCGCACTCACGTCGTTTATCTGTCGGGGTGGTGGTGCCATTCAGGCGGACAGACGACCGCGACTGCTGGGATGCGAGTGGAACGACGGGTATTTCTGTCGGTACGACAGTTGTGCTCGCAAAGCGCTGGAAGAGATCCTGACGTAACATCCGGTATTCGTCGTCGCTGAACACGCGGCTGAGGTCTGCATGAACGGGTAGACGCGACTTGAGACATACTTTAGTAAACCTTCCGAGTTTGCGACCGCAAGCTCGTTCAACCGCTGGGCAAGGGTCGTGCTGCGAATGTTGGATCAACGAAGGAAAATAGCACTCAAGGTAAGAGCATACGTGACAGTATCTGTCGGTTGGCGAGTCGGGGTGGCCGCGAGCGACGAAGACGACGACTTTGTGCCCAGAGCTTTGGATCGGGAAGACGAGGAACGTAAATCCGATTGGCTCGACTGCATGGAATGAGCGTTGGTCGTCGGGGATGTGTTAGCCGATTTAGAACGAGACTTTTCGCGGGCGGGATTGAGGGCAGGAGAACTAGAACTGAGCTTGAGTTTGAGCTGGAGCTGACGGTTGGCAATTGGGGTTGGCAGCGGCGGCGAAAGGGTCTGTGCGACGGAGCCGGCTTGAAGAAAAGCGGGGGGAGGGGAATCGCGCTCTTTCGGGTCGATTTTCTTCGCATACTGGGGATTTGCTCGTTGTGGACCGAGCAGAAGACGCTTTGACACTCACCACCTGCAACCGCGACCGCAGAGACTTGAAGCCTGAGAGAGAGTCTCCGTTGGTCCCAGTAATCGGCCGTCCATTTTCCTTCGTGTCCTCTGTACCAGGCTTTCTTGAAGAGAAAAATCCCATTGTCGCATAATGTGGGGGCGAGAGATACGGTGCGCCGGCTAATCATTGTCTACATCCCTTTTGGTTATGTTGCCGGACATAAAGGGTCTCTCGCGTTCTAACCGAACCTTCCACAGTGTAAATTGAAAATTTAACAGAGGCGGCCTCCAGAGCTTGTTTCGCTGCAATCTACTGTGTTCTATTGTCAGGCTTGCTTCCTTGTTCAAATTTGTGCAGTCCAATCCCAAAAACCAACTCTCGCTTGGCCTTCGACGCGCTCTGGTCGGCTTTTTACGTGGTCCAGCATCAACCCATCATCGGCTTTGCAGCTGTAACGTGAAGGACGCTGAAACAATGCCATACCAGTGTTCTTTCTAGAAATCTGATATCCACAACGGAGAAAATACCGACTCCCAGGGCCACTCAATATATAATAGCTTTCTCAAATTGAAGACCGGTCCGCTCTACTGCAGCCCATCGTATTTCCACAACAAACGGTTACCCTGCAAAACCAGCGTTCCTACGGAGCCATTTCCGGGTCTGATGCCCGTTCATCTGACCATACATTTCTTGCGCGGCCTTGCTACTCTTGCTTTTCTATCCGGCGGCGGCGGGCATTGGATCCGGACTTGTGGCTCGTATAGACCGGGAACCAGGATACAAAACGGATATCGCGCCATCGCCTTCCACTCGTACCGAATATATACCATACACGGAAAATGTCGGTATGAAGGATCCAACAGTCTACCCAGTTTAAATTTCGCGCGTTCTTTTTTTTTCTCTTTTTTTTAGAAGCGCTGGATAACAGGAGTCGCAAGCTCCCGGAGCTTCCGGGCCGAAATAGTCGACTCCTATTAGTATCCGCTAATTTGAGGCTCCTTGGACTAAACCATTGTTTGTCTCATTCCTCACCATGGCCATGGGCACCTGTAACTTCGTTGACAAGCCCGTCAAGGTACCGGCGAGCTTAAGCATCATTATTTCAGATATGTGTCTTCGTTCAACCTGGCGGCCTGCAGAAATCCTTCTCGAGGTATAAAAATTACGAGGAAATTTTGTCGACAACCTACGACATATCCGCGGTATCCAACGCCGGTCTTATGGACCAGTCACCCCATCGCGTCGCCCTCAGCCTCATATTGGCTTCCCTGGGAGTCGACGGAGTCGCCATGGAGGAGACAAAAGCGGTCTGGATAGGGGTGTGTGTCCTTGCTTCTCTAGCATGGATATTGTACATATATTCGTTGTTTTAGGTCCAGCGCGACTTTTTTGGTTGAAATTGATTCCGGACCAATCCCGTTTAACGCTCTCATAACTTCCGCGTTCCAACGCATCCTCAATCACGAACTTGTGGGATTCAGTTGTACGTAATTGTTATCACAAGTGGTCTTGCGCAGTCAGAGTGGCAAGCACCTTGTATACTATCAGTATAACGTCTGGCGGGCAAGGAGCAACAAATGGATACATATTATCTTTGAACACCGTAATAATGCGTTGATCCCAAAATGAATGTGCTATTTTACAATCCGCTCAGAGGCCAAGAGAGTACATGAGCGAAATAAGATTATTCAGACGCTGCCCCAAAGCTAGTTATAGTTTCAAGAGGTTTCCCTATTTGTTGTGAAGTCAAAACCACGCCATTTGGCTCTTAAGGAAATGCTCACCTCTCGGTCGTCAGAGGCTTTCCCACTATCGTTCATGCCGTAAGGTATGGAATCCTCCTTCAAAAGACGGGTCAGGTACACCGAGTTGTCGTGTCAGTGAATCACTTACCATCGGTTTCTCCTCGACGCCAATGATTGGGGCTGCGTCACCGCCAAAGGGATGTGCGACAGAGTTGGGTGCTTCGCCTGAGTCCGGGCTGTACAACGGTGGTGCCTCTGGGCCGCTGGGGGTAGGATTGCCTGAATCCATCATCGGGTTGCTCGTGGGCAGTTCGTCCATCATCCCGTCGTCGGTCGGTGGTTCCTCGGATCCCACCGTCGAGTCGTACGAGGGCGGTTCCTCTGACCCCACCATCGGGTCGCTCGTCGATGTAACCGGAGGCGATGGAAACTTCACAGGGCCACCCGGATACCAAGCTTTGACATCATCGAGAATGAATGTAGGTTTTTTGAAGCGATGCGCGAGGTATTCGACTTCTCGGGCGGTGTTGTCTATGTCCCACGGGTTTGTGAACCACATGAAGAACATGAGAGCGGCAACCACAGTTGCGAATGAGGCGAAGCGACGCATTTGTTCGATTTTCGGATTGGTGTGCTGCTAGCGTGTGGGTTATGGGTTATATGTGACAGGACGAGGGGTGGAGGAAAGGAAAAGGCCTCGGGACTGTGAGCTCTCATATAGTAGGGCTCAGGTGTCTCAGGGGCGTCGGGTGAGCCCCTCAAGTACCTTTCTTGGAAGAGCAGGTGCACTAGAAGATGCGGCCGTTAGGCGCTATGATATATTAATCCAGGAGTGCTCCTCGACGGTGGCGAAACGATCATCTAGCAGAAATTCACCCTAGTTCATCTCCGAGACCGAGATTGTACGGAACAAAGTATGATTTCGCTTGTAGGAGGGCACGGTGGCACAGATGAAGGATATTGTTTACTTGGTAGACCGCGATGTACCGATGGCTTGCGATGGTCGCACCAGCTGCATCCGAGTAAAGGCCTGGCACCGTGACGACGAATGGCCTCCGAGGGCCTCCGAGTCGCAGTCAAGTTCGCCACACGACTGAATGGTCGAGTAGCTACCGATGCTATACGCTCCTAGTCGATTTGGTGAAGCGTGGTTTTCATATACAGAGTTACGTCAACGCAATGGCAACAGTGATGCTTGATCAAGAGACTCAACGCCCACTGCCAAAAGGAGATGCAATGTGGGGACCGGGATATATTCGAGTATTCGTGCACATGGCTGTCGAGGAGAGGGCTAAAAGATACTACATAGCATCCTGCAAGGCCGCTGGTGGGAGAGATGCGCGACGCGTTTGTTGCGAGCGAAGCAAGTATATACCCTAACACGTGACGAGGCAGGGGGCTGCCATTTCCATTATCGTTCACATTGAATACATAATTAATTGGAGCTAATTAGTTTCAGTCGTCGTCGCTTTGATCCCCCAGGAAGGCCATGATGCTACGACGAGCATTCGTCTAAAACATGTTTCATTTGTGAATACGCATGGAAATGGAGAATACCCACCTTTCGTTTTACGGGGAGCACTTCCTCCTCCTCCTCTTCTGAATCACCTTGGTCTTCGTCCTCCTCTGAAGCTTTGGCGGGCTTCTTTCTCGTGGCAGCAGCGGCAAAGGCTTGGACGTCCTCTTCCATGGGAATAAGATACAGGGTTGACGACGCGAATGACACCGTACCGAGTTCCTGCGCCAATTCTCGCTTCTCCTTAATCGCCTTGGCTTGCTCTAGGCTCATCCGCCCAGACATCCCCAAATCCGTCAATATTTGCTTGAGCGTTTTGATCTGCTGGGACGGGCTTTCGTCTTTTAAGACCTTCGCCCACACCTTACGGACACCGCATGCCAGAACCAAGGACTCGGATTGCTGTAAGTCAGAAGGTCTAGATGGAAGTGGCCATCATACCTTAAGTCGTTTGATGGTTTCTTCCTCTTTACTCAACTCGGGTTTTTTCCCTTTCGAGGCTTTGGGTTTGTCGGCAGCCTGCAAAATTCAGGCGCATGCACCGGACAGTGAAGGTGGCGTCTGACCTTGTCCTTGGGTTTAGTTACTTTCGGCTTTTTGGTTCGTTTGGGAGGTTCGTCATCGAGAACAGACATTTCAGAATCGCTCTTCGCCAGCAATGAGAAAGGGTCAAGTCAAGATTCAAACGCACTAACATCGACAATCGCTTTGGAGGTGGAGGCCCGGGGGCTTGGTTTGGCCATGGAGGCACTATCCTTCTTGGGATTAGGCTTTGTGAGCTCCTTGGGAGATGTGGCTCGGTTTTCCTATCGAATGTTAGTTGTGTTAGATGTTGCGCGAAACGAAAGACACGCTTTTGCCGAACCGCTGGAAGGCAGCGTCTCGGAAGATTCCTCAACTTCCTGGCCTTCTACGTCCTCGAAATCTGATGATGCAACCGTTTCCTGAATTGGGAAAGCTGAGTTAAAGCGCGGGAATGCCAATACAGAGGCGTACAGATGATTTAAACTCTTTAGAACTCTTCTTCGGTTTTTGAGGTCCTGCATTCTGCTTCTTCGGTTGAGGTTCGAGCACTTCCTCTGATTTACGCTTCTTTGTGTTGTTAACTGGGGCCGCGACATTGGTGGGTTTCATCTCTTCAGTCTTAAAAGCTGTCAGCCAACTCGAGAACTGGATCCACTGGCCATGGACATACGGCTGCGGACGCTATGATCGTCTTCAGCGGATTCTTGTATTCTTTCGCATTCAAAGTCCCATCTGGCAGAGAAAATCGGGCTTCAAGCGTTTGTCTGACCATGCGAGGGGTCACGGTGCTATAAACCAGAGGTCACTACGCTTCGAATTCGGACAGGAATGAGTGGCAGCTAACTTGAGTCTGCCATCCCTCCTGGCGGCATAAACCACCTCAGTGGCAGTAGCTTGAAGTTCTGAGAGGTCCGGAACAGCCATAGAGATGTGGGTGCAGAGATCCGCAGAACGATGCCTTCTCAAGCGCGCGGCAGAAAGCCTGGTGGGAGAAGCGATGGTGGGCGCGTAAACGGCGAGGCGTGAGAAATCTAAACGCGTTTAGATCATGACACGATAACGTGATTCTATCACAGAACGTGCGTGTGACCAATTGGGCACAAGATCAACCAGAAGTTGGGCCTCGCCCCCGAGTTCCTCCATACGGGTGACGCCGGCGAGTTCCAGAAACCCCTTCCTCGGTTTCCCCACGGAGATTCAGAACGTCAAAGACTGCGTGAGTTTCGCGCCGCGTACGATCCGCAAGGTGCTTTCATCCACCTGAACTCGGGAGGCTTCAAGCTCGGGGCTTACTTAAACAGTCGACCCGCCCTGAGTAAAATACACGGCCCAAATACAATCTAGTAATAGTGATAGTATCAGTTTTGTTGGCCCTCGAGTATAATTGAATTCCTCTTCATCAGTGACACGGTGATTCTCAAACGTACCTAGTGCTTGCCTTCACACACCATTTTCTGGGAGCTTATCAGGGATCTACTTAAGTAGATGTACGACGGGATCTGCGTATTTGCAGAGAGGCGAATATTAATTCAACCGCTTCGCACGAAGCATCAAACGCGAATCGGGCGAGGCCTGAAGAATACGACTTTGCTCCGCACTCCGCGTATTGTACATATGCATTTCCCTCAGTAGTACTACAGCCGTATCTATCCTATCAAACAGCTCTCAATCTGATAGGTAACCAAAGCCCAACCTCAGGCCGACGGACACAGGTCGCCCACCTCCTCGACGAGCTTCCGGACCTCCTTCTTCTGCACGGATGGCATCGCGAGTTTGCGAAGTACCACCGTGCGCGCGCCGAGGACGTCCAGCAACGAGGCTACTTGCCCGTCGGCAGGGGCAAAGCGCAGCAGGCACGCGAGCGCGGCGACAAGTCGGTGTACGACGTCCTCGCCCTCCTCCCGTTGCAACGCCTCTACCAGCGCGCTCGCAAGCTCAACCTGCCAGTCCTCGTCCGCCGCCGCTGCCACATCCGCGTCATCGGCCTTGGAACCACCGGCAGAGACCCCGCCGAGCCCCGCGCCCGCCGCCACGCGTGCGCGCTGCACGCTTGCGGCAGCGTTGAACGCCAGGCTGGCAGCTGCCGTGCGCACCGCGGCATCCGCGTGCAGCAGCGCCGGAACGAGCGTCCCCAGGGCCGCCCCGTCGCTTCCCGAGCCGGCCAGGAGCACCCGCGCCAGCGGCGCGCACCCGAACGCATTCGCGAGCAGGCGCAGCGCCGTCAGGACATAGTTGCGGGTGCCCTTGTCCTGCGTAGCCTGAGAGAGCGCGTCACGCGCAATGCAGGCGAGCACCCCGACTGGGCCGGCGCTCGGGGCAGCAGCGAGCCAAGTGGCCGCGGCAGGGTCGAGCACAGCAAGCCGCCACATATCCACGAGGGGGAACAGTGCATCCGGTTGGAGAGTGCTAGCGAGCGTGGTTGTGGCCGCCGCCCAGGGCACCAGCAGAGTCGGGGTTGCGGATGGTAGGGATGTGGATTTCGTGCCGTTGGCCACAGGGGCCGGCGCGAAGCGAGCCTTGAGATATGGAACGACCTGCGCGCGAAGGACCTCCTTCGCCTGCGCTGAGGCCGGGGACGCCGGGGCCGCGTCAACGAAAGAGACAAACTTGGCGAGAACGGTGTCAAGAGCAGGTACTTGTGTGAAGAGGATGGGGGCTAGCGAGAGGGCCTTGACTGTGGGCAGGGCAAGTGATGAGTGAGGGTGCGCTGTGTAGATAAATGTCATTTAGCGCATCGTATAGTACATTTTCGAGGCCACATACGCGGGTAAGCCTGGAATAGCAGTAAATCTATCTGTGTGCGCAGTTCTCCGGCGTCAGCGCCCTTCAAATCTGACACCTAGCGCGATAAAAAATGTTAGGACTATCCGTTCGCATCGAGGCACCGACCGACCTTGATACCGTCCAAAAAGAACATGAACGTCGGCGTCACACGGACACTCCACTCGCTTGCAAGAGTGCCGCCAGCGCCCACGCGCATATCGATCTTGGTAAACGCAGCACCGCGCCCGCCATTAGCGCCACGTATGCCCTTCTCCGACGCGAGTTGCTCAAACACCGGCGCGATCATCCGGCATGGCGGGCAGCCTTGTTCGTCGGTGAAGAAAGCGACGACGGCGCGATGAGTGCGCAGAAGCGTGCGGAACGATGCTGAATTCGTGGAGGGGTGCATGGGGCCTGCGAGGCTTTCCGTGGCTGCGAGAGGGGTGACCGGCGGTGGAGCAGGGGTAGATGCAGATGCTTGGGCCTGCGCGGCGACGGCTTGGAGGAGTGAAGCAGCGACAGGCTGGTTGGGCGGCGGTGCTGCCGCAGGTACACCGGGTGATGGCCGGCGGTACATGGCGTCAATCGTGGGACGCAGTGCGGCGCCGAATGGCGTTGAGAGGAAGTCCGTGGGTAGATCTGAATGAAGGGTCAGCGTTGGGGCAAATTTGGCATAGGCGCGAAGAACCTTTAACGAATGAAGGGATGGATCCGCCTGTGAGGAAACCCGCGCAATCGTTCGTAAACGAATTGCAGTTGAAGTCTACGTTGCAACATTGATACGACGGACCTCAATCGAACGAGTCGGGCATACCTAAAAGATGATACTGAACTGCGGTGAGCCCCCGCATTTACACAACGAATATGTGGAGCACACCTTGTCGGCAGTATAATGGTCCCGCATCTCGTCGAGATACTCATTCCAAGTATCCTCGTCTATTGCCGTCTCTCCGAGATCCACTACTTGCAGCGGCTGCCCGTGGTGTGATCGACCAGGGGCCGTCGTGTTTATTCCCTGGCCATAGAAGACCTCCTTGCCAAAGACGACGATGGAGGTGTGCCTGCAGTGGATTAGAACAACGATGGCATTCAAATTGAAAGGGTACGCGCCATATTCCGTCTATCTGACGGCCAGTAAGCTGCGCAGACAGCGACTTGGCGAGACCATTTGAGAGGTCGTAGATGTACAGTTTAACGGGGGTCCCCATTCGAGGTTCTAAAGTCTAGGAAGAGCGTAGAAAGAGACAGAAATTTAAATAAGCAACTTGAACGCGTAATGATCTACGGCCCGACGGAAGACAACGGCACCCGAAACTAATAGGCCACAACTTGTTCTTGAACCAAACAAGCTACACGCTACACCGAACCCGAAAGGTACGTATGCACCCTTAGATCCACCTTCCCCAGCATCGCAATCAACTCGTCCTGCGATATGTTAGAATCATCAAGCACTCAACGCTAGCACATACCCAGATACGATTCTGTACGCGCGCACCCTCCGGCGACAATATAAAGTCGCTGACCTCTTCCACGCGCTGGAGCGAGATGTATTCGCCGCGCAGTTTCTCTGGGTCCCCCGGCTCTCCCAGCGCGGCCCACACGAGCTGCCTGCTTCCCGTCTCCGTAGGCAGCGCCAGGAGCACTTCCATGAAAAAGTCGACCAATGCCATCATGCCCGTGAGGGATTTTCGGATGTTCGAGTAGCAATAGCCTGGATTCACGGCGTTGACGACCAGTGGCATCGACCCCGGGAGTCGGTCATTCAGTGCTCGAACGAACATAATGTTGAGCACTGGCGGAATATCATCGGTGGAAATTCAAGGATCGGAAAGACGGTACGGACATTTGGTGAGGAAATAGCGATCGCCCATTCTCCTGTCGCAGACGGTGAGAATGGTCCTCGTGATGTGCAAACTCGGCGTACTTGGGTGTGCAGTACTCGGCGCTCCCGAGCGTGGCGAGGATGTCTGGTTTATCTCGGACCTCCTTCTCGAATGTTGCCATGAAGTGGACCTCGCTCGCCACCACGACGATCCGGGGAACCGTGGAATGCTCGCGTGCGGTCCGGACCATGTGGGGGAAGAGGAGCAGGGCAAGAAGCGGCATCGAGAAGCAGTTGACTTGAAGCCTGTAGCATCATGAGCAGTGCGAAATGGATTAGAGAAGACACCGACGCGGTCTCGTATCCATCCTTGCTGCACTCATACTTGGGCAGGACGACGGCGGCGTTCGCAATAAGGTAATCCAGCCGTCCGCCGTCTTGCTCGAACTTGTCCGCAAACCGCTGCACGGACGCGAATTCCGCGAGGTCCACGATCCACAGCTCCCCGGTCTTGCAGCCCGTTTCGGCCTTGATTTCTAAGAGAGAAAAAAACTCGTTAGTTCAACGCAACACCAAGGACGTTTGTGTGGTGCTTACGCTCCAACGCCGCCTGCCCCTTGCTCTGGCTCCGGCAGGCTAGGATGAGGCGCCCAGGGTTCATCGTCGCAAAGTGCTTCGTGGCCTCGAACCCCAGACCTGCATTCGCACCGACCACCATGACGGTTTTACCCGTCAGGTCCTGCTTGACCACAGGAGGGCGCTTCGCGTATTGGCTTCGAATGAACCCAGTCAAAGTGAACTTTGCCATGATTTGGGAGGGAAAATTGGAGATGTCGAGGTGTCGAGGTTACGTTTATAAATGCGAGACAACCTTGCCGCCGAGCTCCTGACGCATTCACCCTTGCCGAAGGGTAGCGGAAGATTAGGTACCATTTATGCATTCGACACGATCCCGCATCGAACATTTCTTTTTCGAGTCGGCGAAATACGCGGCGCCAGTCATTAGCGATTTGTCATGAATCACGTGATCGCGTTTCAATTACAAAATTGAACCGCGAAGCCCCTGTCTCTTTACTCAAGGAGTACTTTATTTCTCTTTCGTTGGCAACAGAAGAGTAACCAACCCGCTGTCGCAATGGTAATGATTGAGGAGAAGAGAGTTGCACACGGTTGTTGTGTCATAATCGCTCGAAAAACAAACGCGTGCTGAAAATATATGGGCGCTCAGGTAAACCGCGCACAACATAACTGACCGAAGCTGGTCGACGTCGACGACATCAATCAAAATTACGTTTTAAAGCTTTTGAAATTTGAGCATCCGAATCAAATCAAAAAGAAAGAACCTCTACAGCTTGTGCCATTTGTGTTCGCGATTACTGTTCCCGCTCATCCCGCTCATCCGGCCAATTTCCGGGGCTCAGTGAGTTTTATCACAGATGAACATACGGAGCCTTGAAAAATGAGAGCGAGGGTCGGCACCGAGGAGGACCTTGGGTAGCCTGTCTAGCTGCTAGCACATCGATATCCACGTGCGAAGATGACAACGGACTGTGGAGCCCGGGGTTAGAAGACGCGATTTAATTGATCCGAGGATTAAAAACGCTTGAAGTAAAAGAAAACGGTAGCATTAATCGACACTGGTGAGGCTCCCATGATCTGTATCCGCGTCCGTGTCAGCTGCGCTCGCCTCTCCGTCACTCTCCGCATCTCCAACGGCGACGGGCTTTGTTCCATTTGAGGTAGAATTTAGATAAGAGGAAGACGAGACTCTGCCGGGTGCGGTAAAGACGGGCGTTGGAACTAAGCCTGGGCGTTGAGCATGCGTACGTCGGAACTCATGACTTGGCGATCGTACCGCGGGACGACCGAAGGGAGGAGCTTGTACTCAGCGAAGAGGTGCGACGCGGTGGGCCGGGCGGACTGGCCGACGGTGTGCTCTCTGGGTGGCCGCCATGGTGGCCATGGCTATGGTCGTGGTCGTGGTCATGGCCGTGATCATGGGTATGGTGATGTTCGTGCTCGTGTTCGTGTTCCCCGTTCGTGGCCGCCGATGGATCCTCTTCCAGTATTGGGGGGACTGGGGTCGAGCGATACGGTTGCTCGCTGGTTCGTCCACCTTGACGCTCTGCATGCAATTCGTCCTCCTGTCGTCTTCGCCAATCCGCAACGTTTGACATAGTCGGTTGCGTCTCCATTAATATATCTGCGGGCACAAATAGCTCCTGCTCTTCGTATTCGTCCGCGTTGGCTTGTAGCTCGGGAGGTGTCAAATTTTCGCCTATTCGTTCCGCCGGTTGTGGTGGTATTCGATGCAGTAATCCGTAACTAATCGGTCTCAGTGTATGAAATTACAGACTCCGGAGATTTGCGTACCCAAAAACGCAGCCGAGAAGGCCTTCTCCCCCCCAATGTCGGTTGGGAACCAGGACAACCTCTCGTAATGCACTGATACATCCTTGTGAGAGAAGGCGGGAAAAGACAAGTACCATACGCCTACTCAAAATCCTGGGAAATTTGTGAGGATGGAAACTAGATCGAAAGGAATAAAAGGAATACGCACATGCGAATAGACGTAAACGCGAAGGGGTTTATCCACATGCTGCATGAAAAAGACGGGTCAGCTTGGTCATGCGAATGGGGTACAGTGACTTACGGCCTCGACAAGATCATAAAAATCATTCTCCGCGCTCAAGACACCGCCAGACCAGCCAGTTATATAATCTGTGGTCCTATTCAGTACATTAGGGGTGAGTGAGCAGGGTGCATACCGCCATATGGAACCAAACCGGCGCTTTCAGCTGGAGACCCTTCCAGTCTACAATAGAACTTGTGAATGATTGGAACAAAGGGAGAGTCTGGATTGAACTTACACATCGAGTACGTGCCAGACGTTGTCCATTGCAAACTCGGGCTGCATAAAGGTATAAGGGGCATAATAACCGGAGCGGAGAATTAATGACCTCACACATCCGCATGCTTAGGCCTAGTAGCGATGGCTGCGCAGCTACATCATCTTGGGCCGACTGGGTGGATGGCAACGACCATGCGCGAGATGGAACTACAGGCACAACTAATCGAGTGAATGTCAAAATTATTTATGAACAGGAAACACACTACAGACCTCGTGTTTCCTGGCTTTTCGTGTTCCATACCAATAGGTTCAAGGTTCGGCCCTCGTGTCCCTCGACAATCCGCTCCAAAGCCAGTGCATCGATGTTCTGAGATGCCAAGGAGTCGCCTTCAAAACCAACTACGAAGTCAAATAACGGCTTTTTACCGACCAGGGATCAGTTTTGCAACGCGGAGGAGGAGGCGTATTACTTCGATGGTTGTTTTAGAAGCCGGAGAGTCTGGGGTAACCCGAAGAACGTGAAGTGCGCGTGACGGTGGGGTTGCTGGGAAGAAAACATAAGGTTTGACTTAACCGCAAAGAGATACACGGCTGACCGAACTGAGACGACTGTCCTGCACCCATGCCCGTCAACGAATCGGAGTGAATGTGTAGAGCAGATGACGGTTTGTTGTCTCAGGTTTATTATTCACGCTTTCGACCTTAAATCTAGTCGCACGTGTTTGCCGACTACTGTCCCCGATCAAGAAATGTAGTTAATTATGCGGGGAAACTTAGCTTGAACTCTGTATTCACGCGACGTGATGGGGTGGAAGAGATGGCTATGCAGCTCAAAAAATCCTCGGCTTTGTAACACCTTCTCTTGGCTCGATACCCTCGCACGAATATTAATTGTGGAGCATTTTGAAGGATTCCAAAAACACTTATTCTTTTTCAGAGACTTTGTGTACTCAGCCTGTCCACACACACACAGAATCGTGACGGTTATCTCCGCACGGACCGCAGTATAGTGACGTTCGAGCGAGGGAAGAAAGAAGAAAGTCCCAGTAAAAGATGCCGCGGCACAAGACTGAAAGACACCGTTGGATTCCTGCGTCGCGAAGCTGAACAGGCGGGAGCCAGTTGGTTCAAACCGTTTTGGCAATCGGCCTCGCATCCGACGAAGTCCCGAATTTATATCTGCGTTTCAAGAATCGAATGGGGGTGCGGGAGAGAGAGGCTAAGATCCGTAGCCACAGAGTAGAACGGGTATCCGAGTTAGATTAAAAAAAAGGGCGCGAGACGAGGGTTCGGGAAACCGGGGCCATGTCATAAACAAACATCCAATTCAAGGTCGACGGCAAGCATGTACGCTGGCTAAAAGGGCCGGAAGTATCTCATTTGGGACTTGGCAAAAGGCCGCAAGTTCCGGAGAAAGGACCACGGACCGACTCGGAGGTTTGTTCTGAGTTTAGAGAAGGATGGTCCGCGTCGAGGTATGAATAGGACGGGCAGATCCTGGGGTTAATCGAAAGGAAGTCAGAACGCGTTGATTATTCAATGTTCAACCTTGGCAAGCTCGTATACGCTCGTATCTTAGGGACGACGCGATGCACAAAGTGGATTGGTCCAAAGGTCTGCAGTCGCCCTCATTACATAAATGTTTTCTTTCAGGCTGGCAACCAAACAAACCAAATTTTTCCAGTTTTGAAGGCTCAGTCGCGAGCAAGCAAAGCAAGATCAGGTCGCGACCGCTTAGTGGACACAGGGCATCTGGGCGCCCGGAACCCATCCCTTTAATTCTGACATTCGTCGCGGCCTTTGCGGTTTGCAATATATCATTACCGCTCGGCGCATCCACGCCGGCGTTGGTATATCTCAGAGACCAGTGCGGCATGTGGTGAGATTAATTCCTCTGCACCTTAGGCCTCCGGACTCATCCCTAATTTTCAGCTAACATATGTTCCTTTGCCGTCGAATTTTGTTTCAACTTGAATTTGGAACTTTTCGTGGATTTGCCTCTACACGCACATCCATCCCGTTCACCGCACCGCCGAGACCTTCCGCGTCGAGATTACACCCAAATGTCCCGACCACCTACCTCCAATCCCGCGAAAACGCGTATATGTCTGCTCAACGCCTCCTCGAGATGCGGTCAGGCGCCTTGGACAACGAGAAGGGGCCGCATAAAATAAAAAGAGAAATCACCGATTTGCAGAGTTACAAGCATCTTCGGACCGTTGATAGGCCGTCGTTGGCTTCTCTCCCGCTGTCCTCATATTTCAGCCTTTTGAAACAGGCGACGAGACTCGGGCTCGTTGGGTTAATCGGCCATCTCATAGAAGATATTCTGGAATTATGCCCCGAGGATCAGCGTGCTCCGGCAATGCGGGAAATCGTGTCGTCCGCCACCCTTCCGTTGGCGCCCCTTCCCACAATCCTCCTCATGTTGCAGTACCTGCGTACAGAGTTGGATCGGCTTCCTCTCTCGACTGTTACAGTCCTGATTCGTACCATTGCGGATGCCCCGCCGGACCAGGCGGATATGCCACTCTTGGAGCTTGTATTTCCTTTGCTCCTCGCCCGACTGCAAACCCTTCCTCAACCCCAAGGCAATGACATCCTAACATACACCCCCCCTAAAATAATTGCCGCCTCGTTCTCATTCGTTGACAAGCTTCTTCGGCTTTCTCAAGGGGAACGCGCCTTGGAAATATTCCAGTTCCTCGTTCGATCTGGAAAAATTCCATCCGAAGCTGTCCAGACCATCCCTGGCTTGAAGGATTTCGCGTCGATAGTGCGCTCCTCCCTCGTAAGGGCCAGTACTCATTGGCTCTGGCGACCTTTGGCCCAAACCTTCCTCTCATCTCTCCTGGACTCGCCACCCACTCCCGACCATCCTGCCGTCTCCTTGGCCATCGACACAATATACGCCTGTCTTGATTTTCCCACTGTTGCCGACCTCGCCGCATGCCGGTCTTTGATAATCCAGATACACCCGTTTTCCCCAGTTCCGAACGGTGTTGTGCGCGAGTTTTACGACGCCGCCGAGAGCATTAAGGCAGGGCCAGAGGCTCACGCCCTCTACTTGTTTACCCGGTCGGAGGAGGTGATGCAGACACACAAGTACCCTTGCCCCCGAGGTCTTTCGTTGGCTTGGCTGTTACGGCACCTGTTGGAGGCGAATTCACACCTCGCAAAGACTCTGGGCGAGGAGATCTTGCACGGGAGTATTCCCATTCCTGTAGAATCTCGAGCTCGCCTAGTGGCAGGGTTAGCGGAGAGTGGCCACGCCACCACTGCCAGGGGCTTGTGGAGCCGCTTCGCTATCGGGAAGGACCGCGAGACGTTCATTCAGGACCCTGCGTGCATGATCCGGATGGTCAGTTTGTTCCACCACCTCATCCAGAAGGCGGAAGAAACCCTGGCGAAAAGAGTCGGGAAGGGCCCGTTCCTTGACGATAGACTCATTCGACAACAGATAGAAGACATGGAGGGTTTCTTGAAATTTGTCTTGTCCGAATTTGCACGGGCGCATTCCCCCCTCTCCAGTGCACATCACCGAATATTGACGTCTCAAGCAAGAGCGTTCTTCATCATCGGTGAATTCGTCAAGGGCTTCGAAACGTTCAAGATATTGCTCGGCCGACGAGAAATGCCTGATGTATTCGATGTGAATGTCACTCTCACCGTCATGGCTGCGCACGATGCACGCATGGCGGCCCAGCTACTCGACCGGATGAAGGCGAAGGGCTTACAGCCGGACCATATATCTTACGGAACCGTTATGCACCATGCTCTCATCCAAGGCGACATGGAATTGGTGGACGAGATGGTCGGCCGGGTCCGAGAATTGAAAAATATGCAGCTCAGTTACAAGTCCATCATTGCTCTCGTGCGGGGTAGTGTCGCCTTGGATGACGTTGGCCAGCAGTCCAAGCTGAAGAGCGTGCTCAATATCATCAAATCCATTGGTCGCTCAACCGTGGCGACATCGCCGCATGTCGGGAAATTTCTTGTGCTCGCGGCTTTGCGAGCCAAGGATCCTGTCATGGCCTACAGGTTCTGGGAATTTTTATTGAAAGATAACGCAGACTGGGTGGACCGGGAGCACCAGTTCCTGCGACGTATCATCGCGAAGGACATTAGGACTCATCAAAAAGAAAATTGGGTCAAGGAGAGCGTTGCGCGGATGATCCTTGCGGAGCTACAGGAGGAAATATACAGTTACGTTGGCTAAAGTAATTGTCAGAAAATATCGGGGAAAATCAGATGCAGTCGACGGACTTGGCTCACGTGTGAAAGATACCGCTCGGGAGCATTTGGAATCGAAGCCTCGAAGACCAAGAGATCATTCCTGGGGTAAGCGGCCAAACTCCTGGCCCGGAGATTGACCGGGAGATGCCTCGTGATCCTGGCCATGTTGAGATTCAGCTGTTAACAAGCTCTCTGAAGGGGGGACGCATGATACCGAGGAGGATTAAATCATCGATGGAAGAGCAGGACCAAACAAGGGTTCGGCTGAAAAACCATAAGAAAGAGATCTCGAGACCAGCAACCCGCATCACTTTCCTCCATGCCCATTCCCCGACCCAAGAAAGAAAATAGCTCGGCTACCCCGCCTTCCGACGACGATTATACCATGGCCAAGGAACCAAACAACCAAAATGGTAAAAGTAAACGAAAGTGAGTTTGCACAAGGCGATTTCCCCGAGCTTTCTCCTGGCACTGCTTCCCTCTCCCCACATCGACCCTGCCACCCCCGCATCCCCGTGTTAACGCGTAGCGCGACACGCGCACGACGAGCCACACTCTCTCCAATGTCATCGTCCCTGTTCATCTTTCTCCCTTTCTTCCGGGAAGAGTAACTGACGAATTTAATCGAAAACAGGAGGCAATCCCAAAGTACGAAATTTTCTAGCTCGATCTTACGCGTTTTCTGAGTCTATTCAGGCTGCGACGCTTGCAGAGCTCGTAAAGTCCGATGCGCGAGAGAGAACCCCGATGATCCGAAGCAGTCTTGCAAGCATTGTATCACCCTCGGTATTCCGTGTACATACGACTACCAACCCAAAAAACGAGGACCTCCCAATCTGTATGTCAATCGCTTCGCACTACATTCTCTTATTCACGCTCCAAAGCTACTTGCGCCGCCTTCAAGAAGCTGCTGCCGCCGCTGCCGCAGTAAACCCGTCAGATAATCAAGCAGAACCCGAGAACTCTGCCTCTCCGGTTTCCACAGTAGCAAGCCCGACACAGAGCTTACTCTCCCCAAGCATCGGCTCGGGGGGTTCGAAAAGTCCTCCGCCCACTTTTCTGGAACCCCCTCTGAAATCCTCGGTTTCATCGGTGCCTGTTCCTCCATCCAGATACCAAATTGCCGCAGACACATTTCACCCCCAATATACTCCTCCAAATTTCATCCCCTCCCCGACATTCGCTGCCGCGCACCCAGCTGAACTCATCACCAATGGCAATATCGGTCTGCCGGCCTCAAAAACCGACGAGTTTCATTCTCCAACAGAGCAGCTCAGCACATATCCGCTCTACAACTGGTCGTATAAGCAACACCAGGTGCTTCCAGCCCATCCACCCAACGTTGTTCCGCCCCTGGCGTTCTATTACCGGCCTCGGAGGCTCGATGAAATAGCACCCAGGGATACCATTTCTCTGATAATCGCGCTCTTCTTCGATTTCGTCTATCCCCTCACACCGTGCATTCATAGACCGTCATTCATGGCAGATCTACATGCACGGCGGGAAGAACGGGACCCGCTCTTTTTCGCACTAGTCATGTCGACGGTAGCTTCGACCCTCGTGCAACTTCCTCGTTCGTATCTCCCAATGGAACGACCGGTGGTACGGAAATTGGCCCAGGTGCGTCAACTTTGGAAAGTTTGCCGCGTTCTGAACTGAGTTTCCTCAATAGACCTGCCATGAAGCTAGCCGCCACATCTCCATTGCGTCATACGACCCCCCGACGTCTATGCACGTCGTGATTCGTTATTTGTCTGTTCAAAACTTCTTTTCCTTCTTCCCTACCTCACCCTTGGTCACAGCGACTGCATTTATCACTTCTGTGAGGGCCATGACGCCACACAACACGCTGCCTTTGGTGAGGCAGCTCACATTGCTGTAACTCTTCGTTTGCATGAGGAAGCGGCCTATGAGGGTATAGACCCCATCGAGTGCGAGGTCAGGCGGAGAGTCTTCTGGCTCCTCTTTGGAGGTTGGTCCATTTTCCCCCGTTTATTAATCGCGCTAATAAAATACATATGCAGCTGACAAATCTATGTCGATTTTGCTGGGCAGACCCATCTGTTTGCGCGACGAAGACTGTACTCTCCACTTTCCGAAAGAGTTAGATGACGAATAGTGCGTTATGCTGTTATTGTTGGCCCACACGATCACCGACAATTTTGTAGCATTACTCCGAGCGCATATCTTCCTCAGCCACACGGCAAGACCGGTACGTACAAACTTGAGCTGGTAATACATCTGTTGAGCCGTCTCTACTTCAGCTATTGTATCTGGCCTCAACTATACGTCAAGAATTTTTGCTCTCCTCGGGGAAATTCTTGTCCGCATCAGAGTCGACAAACGCTCTCCTCCTCAAGGACAGTTTGCCACGGCTAGATTGGAAGAGGTCCAATCGCTGCACAACCGTATACTCTCGGCATTGGCGCATTGTCCAGAGCCCCTGCGCCTGAAACGGTCGTTCTCGCAGTCCAATGTCCCTCCGGAGTATGGCGGGGCTGGATTCCGGCAGGCGACTTTCGCTGAGGTCAAAGATTTCTTTGACAACCCGAACGCCTCTCGGGAAAATGCTTTGAACCCGTTTCTCGTTGTGCAAGGCAATATTTATGTCACTCAGGTAAGGTTATTTTCGTCTTAATTTTCTTCATAATCATCGTCTCCTTCTGTAGCAACTGGTCCGCTTCGTGATCGAACAGTACCGGGACGAGCTGATAATGTCGATCCAAGGCAGCGTCGATGAACAAAAAGTGGCAGAGGATCGTGAAGCGGTCGCGAGCGATCTTCTGAACATTCTTCACAGGTAAACAAACCGACAGCCATTGGCTATCATTTCTGATTCCTTCCCAGCATCCCAATTCAGTCTATCGCGACGAATGGGCCCAGTTTAGTTCACAAAGTCCGATTCGTTGCGTCCACTTTATTGGATGCAGTACGAAAGGCCGAAACTGCACCAGCCTCTGCTGCCCGCGCCCACGCTTATCTATGTGCGTCATCGCCAGCTACGATGGTTTATCGGTGTTAATCTTGCTGGCACTTTCAGGGGACTTCCTCAGTATTTTGTCGGAAATCGAGCGGAATTATCTGTGAGTCGACGACACATATCCCAGAGGTTACGGCTGACGTGGTCGCACAGATTGGATGATGATAGGGACGGAACGTCTTCCGGCGGCGCCGACATGAACATGATGGGATGACACCCCGGTGAAAGTTGTGGCAGGAACGTTGTCCGCGTCTTGCATTTACTTTCGATTCTTCAGACCCTGAAATATTGTATCCTTGTGTGTTTTTATCATTGTATCGTTCTTCGGTTCCCGGCATACCCACAGTGTTTCCATCCTGTAATAATGTCCAGTAATAGTCAATAAATTCGCTGGCTAGCGATGTCACCAACATACTTCACTTGAAAAATGGTAAATTATTACCGTCACATGACTTCTTAGCACTTACTCCCGACGATGAACGCGCCGCTGACGGAAGAAGAAGTGGGCCGCCTCGACCGACAAATACGGGTATGGGGGTTTGAAGCACAACAACGGCTCGTTATGCACCACTCCCTTCGTGTACTTGCGCTGATTGACGCGATAGGATGCGAAATGCTACCATTTTGGTCGTTCGACTCAAGGGAACCGCAACAGAGGTCATCAAAAACATTGTATTGTCCGGCATCGGTAAACTTGTCATCGTGGATGGCGAAGAAGTCGTCGAGGAGGATCTTGGTTCCGGTTTCTTCTTCAGAGATGAGGATGTCGGTAAAAAGGTAAGATTGCCCACGATGGATCCGACTGTTGCGGATATTCAATGGTGTTTCCTCGGCGGTCTGCACAAATTAGCGTGTTGATGCAGCGAAAGACCGGATAGAGAGCCTCAATCCTCTCGTGACCGTCGAGACCGTTTCCACGTTTGCCGGCCTAGAAGGCCCCGATTTTGACGCAACAATACGCGGGGTCGACTTGGTATGCGTAACGGATTGGGACCGAGAGCGTCTCGTGAGTGGTTTTTGCTAGCATCTACCAAATTTAAGTAACATCTGTTACTTTTAGATTCGTATGAATGAAGCTTGCCGACGTCTGGGCAAACCATTTTATGCGGGAGGCACATATGGGGTTCTTGGCTACATATTTTGCGATCTTCTACACCACGACTATGTTGCTCCGTGAGTCTTTTGACTCGCAGTTAATTTGTGCAGCCCATCATCTTCACTTTTAGGCACGACCGGTCCGTCCCAAAAGAAGCTCAAAAGAACATAAAATTATCTGCCACCTATCCTCCATTATCGGAAGCGTTACATCATCGATGGACTGCCCTCACTAAAAGACAAACCAAGGAACTGAATCCTGCCGTTGTATTCGCTATTCTTGGTAGCTTGGCTTTATCCTTCCACCTCGGACCCCTCCTTATATGTTATCTCGCAGCCCTTTGGGAGCACCAAAAGGTGCATGGCCAGTTACCAACGGGTCCCGCGGATGTCGCAGAATTGCAATCAATAGCCAATGCTATGATTTCAGCCGCTGACGTGAAAAAGCAGGTGCTCGAAAAAATTCCCTCGGAACTTATCCAGTGGGCACCTTTGTTCTTCCATTGCGTAGCTCCACCTCTGACACGCCATAGATCACTATCAGAAACGGCAAGGACCGAATTTTCCCCCGTTTGTGCCATAGTGGGTGGAATGCTCGCCCAGGATATATTGAAGACCCTTGGTGCTCGAGACCCTCCTATTGCAAACTTTTTCACGTTCGACGGCAACACAGGTGCTGGCACGGTTTGCCGAATGTCTATGCCCTGATGTCCAAGCTCCGATAATACGCCAGGTACAGATGATGTAATTGTAAATAACTTTTTTGCGCCCCTCAGATCCGGACAATTTTTCCGCTTGCTATAATGTGTAAATTCGTGATGCGATACTGGACGGCGATCTACCTCCAGGTCTGTCCAGGTCGTGGGCCGAAGCGCCTGGGTACGTTAACGCCACCGAGGATCAACAACCTACATATTTTCAAAAAAAAAACGTCGGACGAACTTCGAGATATCCTTTCAAGCAGGACGACGATGTCATCTGTGAAGTAGGTTAGAACCCACGCCCTCGGAGAAAGCGGACTTACATCCGGCACGGAACGAACGGTGGGAACAACGTTTGCGACTGGCGGGATTGGAATCACCCAAACAGGATTCTTGTTCCGTCGTGGGGCCCTGTAGAGGCCTCAAAATACATCCGGGCGTAAGGCTTCCGTTTCACCCGTACCACCATCTTGTCGCAGGAATATGTCTTCTTTCGACTGCATTGTGATAGGGTCCGGTAATGCTGGCTGCTGTGCCGCCTTGTCTTCTGCCGAAGCAGGCTGTGATAAAGGTGCTTAGGACCTTTGACGGATTGAACCGGCAACTAACTTTCGGCGACTAATTTTTTTGGGTCAGTACTAATCGTGGATGTCTGCCCCGATGTATGGGCGGGTGGAAATGGCTATTTCACTGCCGGCGCGTTTCGGACCGTCCATGAAGGCCTGCATGATCTCCTACCGATCGTGAACAATGCCTCAAAAGAGAAAGCCGATTCGATTGACATGGACGGCTACTCGGGCGAGGACTTTCTTGGCGACATCATGAGACTAGGAAATGGAAAGCCCGATCCTGTTTTAGCTGCGGCCGTAGTGGACGCATCGCGGGACACCATTTCGTGGCTGGCCCACAGCGTCGGTCTCCCCTTCATGTTTTCATTTCATCGCCAGGCCTATTCCGTCGGCGGACGGCAGAAGTTCTGGGGTGGCCTGGTGCTTTGTACCGAAGACGGGGGAAAGGGTCTTATCGCCGCACATCAGCGAGCCCTCGCAAAGGCCAAGGTCGCCGTCTGGTTTAACTGTCCTGCCGTACAGATCACAATGGAAAATGGTACTGTGAGCGGAGTTGTCGTCGAAAAGGAGGGCCAAAAATTGCATCTTCGTGCTCCTGCTGTCGTGCTTGCGGCTGGAGGGTTTGAATCCAACCCTGTTCTGCGCGCCCAACAGCTCGGTCTTGGATGGGAACGCGCAATCGTGAGCTCGAACCTTAAAGTTTACTCCTTTTGCTGCTGAACTCCAGAATTAGTTGAGAGGCACACCCTATAACCAATACGTCCCCTTTTTCTTTCATCCTGCTTTTTTAGAACATACAAATGAACAGGTGACGGGTTCGCACTTGCCGCCGCTGTTGGCGCTCGTCAGTAAGCAGATATAGATTTTAATATAAGTGTCTCGGGCCGCCGACGACACATCTACAGGGCCGGTGACTGGGCCGGCTGTCACAGCACTTGCTGTATATTTTCTGCTCATCGATGAGATGGCATGAATACTGAGGATCCCGGTTACAGGGGATGCCGACGCGCCTACCGACGCAGGTCGCCGCGATCTCACGAATCAATTTACCAAATCTGGGTATCCTCTAGGAATCATGGTGAATTCTGCAGGGAAGAGGTTCGTTGACGAGGGGGAAGGTACAGTGGCACTCGGTGTCGAATTGGAGTTGTTCTGTGATGAAATTCAGACTTCCGCAACTACACCTATGCCAAGTTCGGCAAGGCCATTCTGTTGCAGCCAGGAGGATACGCTTTCCAAGTCTGGGACTCGAAGGTTATTGGATCCTTGCGGAAGGAAGAATACGGTAACGGGATTGTGAAGAAGTTTCTCGCTGACCGCCTCGAGGATCTGGCCGAACAATTAACGGAGGTTGGGCTGGAAGGGAAGGCCGAGTTTGTCCAAACAACGAAGCAGTTCAACGAAGCCACGAGGAAATTCCAGGCCGAAAATCCAGACGCGACGTGGAATCCTGCAGTTAAAGATGGGATGTCGACGCAATCTTCGGAGTACCAGCTACCGCTCCCCAAGTCAAACTGGGCATTGACCATCGATGAACCCCCATTCATGGCGGTAGGTCGTTCGAAACCTGGGGCCGGGTTTTGACAGGTTTGCAGGTCAAAGTCGCTTGTGGGGTCACTTTCACGTTTGGAGGATTGGCCGTTGACCCAGACACGGCTGGCGTCATCTCTGAAAAGACCTCTAAAGTGATTCCCGGTCTCTTTTGTACCGGCGAGATGGTTGGCCTATTCCATGAAAATTACCCCGGGGGAAGTGGGCTTATGGCGGGAGCCGTATTTGGACGGAAAGCTGGCCAGGCTGCCGCGAAACTCAGGGCCTAGTAGTGTCGGAAGAATCAGAGGACATTATGCATGTCATTGCACCGGCTCATCAAGACATCCTGTAACCTGAGTTACTTACCTGTTAGGCTGTTACGCCAAGTTGTACGACGCGTCCCTTTCCATGAATATGGCTCGAAAAAAGCCGTACAGAGAAATCTGAGCTCCATTCCTATCAGAAAAACCGATGAGCTGCTGTGTTGACCTCCAGAAAAGGGAGAAGAGTCAAGAAAGCACGAAGAGCTGACGAGACCCCTAAAATGGACCGGGATCAAACACGGTTCCCCTTTAAGGAAACGGGCGATGACGCGCCGGCCACCTTGCACCCGTTGAAAAGGAAAGGGCATTTGACCCCACATCTTTCGCGTTCTACTCTTTATATCCCACAAGCATATCTCTAATACCCATGGCCGACACGTTTGCGAGCGTTGTAAACGCGGCTGTAGAGCAGAATGACGGCAAACCGTCTACATCTTCGAGTTCATCTGCTCAGCCGTCCCCGCGAATTGACGCGCGAGTTCTCAACACACCCTCGACGAGAACAGGTCCTCCTCGTTCCCTTTCGTATGGAATGTCCTTGCCAAGTTCCCCAATTTCGGGTCCCCGAGCGTACAGACCGGACATGGGCCATTCTGCCGACATCATGGAAGACGGGAAGCTGGGCTTTTCTTTTGCGAGAGACGATGGCTTCAGGACGCCGCTAGAGATGCCCGAGACGTACAGGAAAGGGAAGAAGCGGGAGAGCCGCATCTTGGACGACAGCTGGAACCCGCTGAAATGGTTCCAAGATTCTCCTCCAGAAGATAACCCGGGGTTCTTTACCTCCCAGGAAGTAATCGCGGAACCAGAACAAGATTCGAATACGGAGGGCGACGAAGAGGGTACACCACCGCGCGCAGGAATCCAGCGGGCATCCACAGCACCGCATTCTCCTTCGGACAAACCGAAAACTGCCCCGAAATGGGGCCGGCTGCGCTCTCTCATTCCCCACATTGCGAGCCAAGCGAATGGGAAAGCATCCACCCCTGGGCCATCCGTCGTTGCTCCACAAGCAGTCAACATTACCGACGAGCTCATCGCGGGCGGCTTGTCCACTCTAATGCTACGGATGTGGTTCGAACGCGACGAGAAGGGCCACCGTCGAATACCCGCGCTTTTCCATAGACTTCGGCTGCGGGTAACGGACAGTAGGTTAATTTAATTCTTGAAAGAAATAACAATAAATAATTCTAGGTCTGAATCCTCTTCATGGCCAAAAGTCCGTGTTCCGAATCGAATGCGAATACGCAAACGGCTCCATCCGCTGGGTGGTCTATCGCCAGCTCCGCGACTTCTTTTCACTACACACCCACTACGCGCTGTCGAACGCGTACAACCGGAACGTCGACGATCTTCCCGAGTTTCCTAAGACAAGTGCGCGAATTCCGTCCGATCAACTGACGTTTTTTGCTCACAATCGTCTAGGCCTCCCGTACTACAAGTTTCTCAAGAGGGAAGATAAAGACCTCGGGCATAAAGACTTTGCACGTATGCAAAGGGAGAAGCTCGAGACCTATCTCCTCAACTTGATACGAGCGGTGGTAGGACTGGGTTATATTTTCTCGAGCCTTGCCATTCATGATTTTCTATTAGATGTTTCATCCCGCTGCTAATCGTTTAGCTGGATTCCTCGAAGTCAGCGCCCTGTTCATAAACCTTGCTCCCGCAGGCGGGCTCCAGCTCAAGGCCGGGTATCTGCGAATTGAGTCGACCAAGACTGGAGGCGGCTTCGGGCGCAAGTCCACAACCTGGAGGGAAAAGAAGGAATCAAGGTGGTGTGCCGTTCGTGATAGCTACATCGTGGTGATTGAGGAACCGGGAGAGGTATTCCTCCTCTTCCCATCTATTTTACTTCTTTAACTTGCCTTTGATGCCAGCTTGACATTTGGGACGTCTTTCTTCTCGACGCCGACTTCGAAATCGAACGTCCCAAGCGTTATTACCGCCAGGGGCTCAAACTCCTTCACCCAGATACTAACGATGACAAGGATGTCGAACCGCCAAATAATCTCCTCCATGCGCCGCAAGACAATGACACTAGGTCGGTGATGGGCTCCGTACGTAGCACCTTCTCGAAAATGCTGCGAAGAAACGCGAATGGCACTGCTGGGGACGATGCTCGATCTTCCACGAGTTCCGGCTCCTCCGTTTCCTCGATTGTGTCTGAGGAGCCTGCCCCGATGCTCGACCCCTCAACCAACACCAACCCTCTATCCGGAGCGACGGACCAGGCGGACGCGGACCGGCTTTGGCACCCGGACGAGAAGAAGAAGAGAGTCGAGGAAGTCTCAAAACATACATTTTATATCGTCAACTCGCAGATGCGGTTGAAGCTCTTTGCTCGTAATCAGGTTCGTGTCCGAGCTACATCAAAGTAAATCACTAATGGCGCACCACAGCGGCAAATGCTCCAGTGGATTACCGCATTGGAAAAAGTCAAGTCCTCTGCGTACTGCCAGCCCAACCGATTTGACAGTTTCTCCCCCATCCGATTGAACGTTGCCGCGCAGTGGTTGGTCGATGGGGTTCGTTTGCGTTCTCTTGTGTCCCGCTGGTCTAACGCATATTTGGTGACAGCGGGATTACTTCTGGAATCTCTCCCGCGCACTGCTCCTCGCAAGAGAAACCATCTATATTCATGACTGGTGGCTTTCACCAGGTACAGGCCTCCCGCATTTTTCCAAGCGCTTTTTATTCCAAACACCACTCTAGAACTCCAGTTGCGGCGGCCGAACAAGGATAGGTATCGCCTAGATCGGTTGTTAGAACGAAAGGCGAAGGAGGGTGTCAAGATTTATGTTATTCTTTAGTATGCCCGGCGCCTTGCTGTTCTTATCAATACTCACGCCTTATCACAGCCAAGAAGTTTCGAATCGAACCACCCCGACTGACAGCAAGTGCGTCGTTCTTCGTCTGATATTTTAAAAAATTGACATGCTTGCAACCTCCCAGCTACGCTAAGCAACGGTTGACGGCGCTACATCCCAACATCCTCGTCCAGCGCTCGCCTTCTCATTTCCAGACTGGCACCTTCTATTGGGCACATGTAGGGCGATTTAGATGTTGCCTGTGAGAGGCTCATCCGGTTCACAGCATGAGAAGATGTGCGTGATCGACCAGACCATTGCGTTCATGGGAGGACTCGATCTTTGTTTTGGCCGGCATGTTCTTCATTGTTTGGTCCACCAGACCTAATTAGGATCGCTTTTAGCTGGGATACACCGCAGCACGTTATCATAGATGATGTCGATGCCGGGGGCGAGAACTCGGAGATATGGCCAGGTTCGTGTATGGCGTAGCGCTCAAGTTTCTGCGCTCATATATTTTTTCGCAGGCAAGGACTACAGTAACCCCAGGCTGTCGGATTTCCATACTCTCAACAAGCCAGAAGAGGACATGTACGACAGATCGAAGATTCCACGAATGCCCTGGTACGCTGGATGCCAGATACAACCATCCGAAATAATTAACGCCCTTCATTTCAGGCATGATGTGGCTATGCAGGTGGTAGGCCAACCTGCTCGAGATCTCTGTCGTCACTTTGTTCAACGGTTGGTCGCTTCTATCCGTAGACTCTACGAGCTCACTGTGATTTCAGGTGGAACTATCTCTTGCGAATCAAGGTAATAGGTGCATGGCCGAGATGGCCGAGAGAAGCTGATTTTCGAGTAGAATCATACTCGTATCATGCCTTTCCTGTTGCCGCCTCCGGAGTTCAAACCCGGAGAACTGACGGAGATGCAGCTCACCGGTACATGTGAGATGCAGCTATGTCGCTCGGCCGGTCCTTGGTCCTTGGGGACGAAGAAGACGGAACATTCTATTCAAAATGCTTATCTAAAAGGTTTGCTCCATTTTATGCTGTTGAATTTCACGTAACTCTTCGCTAAGCCATTCAACTTTCGGAGCACTTTGTATACATCGAGAATCAATTCTTCATCACCTCGTGAGTGGTTCAAATCAATGTGTTCATTTACTGGGCTGATACGTATGTATATGCTTGCAGCACCGTCGTGAACGACACCAAGGTGGAAAACAAGATAGGAGACGCGATTGTCAGGCGGATAATACGCGCCCACCATGATGGGATGCCGTGGAAGTGCTGTATCATGCTTCCTGTATTCCCGGGTTTCGCATTTCCCGTGGATCACAGTGACGCTAGCGCTGTCAGTTATCCCGCTGAAAACTCGAAAGACGCCTAATTATACTTTCCAGATTCGGATTATTCTGGAATGCCAAAATCGTACAATCGCACGAGGCCCCAATTCAATCTTTTCGCGCCTACGGAAGGAAGGCATTGATGTAGGATTTTCTTTTTCTCTGATCCATAGAGCGTTGACGCCGCGTTCCAGCCCGACGAATATATATCTGTCTTCTCATTGCGAAACTGGGGCAAGCTGAGGGGAGACGTTCTCTCGACAGAACAGGTAAGTACCATCGCCTCCAAATCGCCGTCTCCTGAACGCTGTGTAGGTTTACATCCATGCTAAAATTTGCATCGTGGACGATCGCTTGGCTATCATCGGCAGTGCCAACATCAATGAGCGGTCCCAGCGCGGAGACCGTGATTCCGAGCTGGCGGCCGTGATCAGAGACACAGATATGATTGACAGGTATGCTTGCAATCTAGGGCCTCGGCCACATCTGATTTCTTTTTTCCAGTACGATGGCCGGCAAGCCATTCCAAGTCGGACGGTTCGCCCACTCTCTCCGCGTGCGCTTGATGAGGGAGCATCTTGGGGTCGACGTTGATGCTTTGGAGGAGGACCACCTCATGGCCAAGAAACCCGTCAAACCCGAACACGAGCAGGACAAATGGATACCCGACGCCGACCAGAATGATGGCTATGTGAAAGAGTCTAAGACCAGAACGGCCTTGGGGAGTTTCGCAGGTACAGTCAAGGATGGAATTGAACAAGGTTAGGGTTACGTTCTATTTTGGGAATCGAGGACTCATGTATCTCAGGTATCCACGGAAGCGAAGAGGCCAGCTCTAACACTGTCTCGAAAATGTTCCGCAAAGTAGGATTGGTCCACAACTCGATTGGCGAAAGTGCAGGTGACGAGATGCTAGATGCAGAGCGCAAGACGTATGCCCGTGATGGCACTCTTGAGGAGGGCTTCGCCAGCGCGATGGTGCCTACGCTGGAAGAAAAAACAGTGATTGAGCAACGGCCGCCGAAGGGACAAGCGGATGGGTCCCCTGTGGAAGAGAAACTCCAGAATGAACCCGACACTGGCCCTTCAGAGAATGGAAACACGGTCGCAGACGAAGCACCCAAACCCAACGGAGACGGACCGGCACAAGAAGACGGAAAGCCTGCGCAATTGAGAACCGACGACGGGGAATTGTATGGGGCACCCGCCGACGCATCCGGATCAGCCAAGACCGACGATCAACCCCCCCATGCTCGCTCTGGAGTTGACGATGCCAACGAGGAGGAGAAAAAGGTGCCGGGTGCTCGTTCTATACTTCGTCGCCACCTGGGCGCAAAGCTTGGCAACAAGACCTGGACGTTGCCCACCCCGCGGCCCAAGGTAGATCCAAACGGCTTTGAAGACCCAATATGCGATGAATTCTGGAAGAACGTTTGGGTCGCTTCAGCGACTCATAATGTATGTACCATTTTATTTTGTATCCAGTTCTCATATTATGATCCAGACGGAGATATACCGCAAGGTCTTCCACGCCATTCCGGACGATCTCGTCACGACCTGGAAGCAGTACAAAGAGTTTGTCGTTCATCATGAACGAATGAATAAATCGGTGAGCGCAGCAGTTGTATCATTGTATAGTGTATTCTCAAAATGAGCCAGCCTAGAGACAGCACGACTCCGGAAGCAGTCGCCCGAGTTCCGTCAGAGACGGGCGACGAGGGAGCCATATCACCAGACGCGCATGGGCCCGCAGGGCCGGCAGCCCACGTTGTTAATCATCCCGGAAAATCAACACCGCACTCCGATGAGAAGACCGACGAAGCCGACAAAGAAGGCGGTGAATCTCCTCCGGACCCGGGTCTCAATGCCTCAGCATCGGAGAAGCGCAAATCCGGGCGTAGCACAGGGACGGAGCCGTTCGAGAAATGGGAACGGGACGAGATGGAGAAGCTATTAGGGCAACTGAACGGACACCTCGGTTTGTGGATCTCGTTTTGCACGGCGAATGTTTTGTTCACCGCGATAAACGCCAGTGTTGTACTCCAATCGCTTTCTGGAAGGAGAAGACGTTGCGAACAACTTCTTGTTTAATGCGGACAGGTGAATCCCGCCTTGCTTTTTGTCAACTCGACGACTGATCATGTCGCAGACTTTTACCACTACCCATTTACGATTGATTATTAAATCACATTAATTGCATACTGGAAACAAGCTATGTCGAGATTAGACTCGAGGCAGTCGCTTTTTAGACCGGGGGGAATTGATGATGGCAGTCGATCAATAGCTTCGCCATCACCTTTCGATCGACTGTCATCGAAAGTTCGTAAATGATAACTTGAGTCGTCGTTCTCGAAAGTTCAGCTGGCGCGCGGCTGGTTCGAGATCGCGCCCTGATCATGATACGTCGAACAAGATGGGAGAAGCTCAAAAATGAATGGAGGCCGATGCCCCAGTGGGCGTTGAATAAGATGGACATCAGTAGACATCAGTATAGACGCTCAAGCTATCGAACTCGCCGCAGAAAGGCCTAGGTATTATTCAGCTCTCGTTGGATTGACCAAACAGCTTTACGAGATGGGTGAATAAGCTGTATTCGGAGATGAGTATATCGATCTTAGTCGTTGAATTTGTAGATTACACCACCCCCTGGGTCATGGTGGGAGTTTATCGACCATTTTGGACGTCGTGCGCACGCAATATGGTATCGATTTTGGATCATCCCCTTTCAGATTACAGTATAAAAGCAATCCATTTGCCTACCAGTAGCTAAGCCCCGTACTCTGAAAAATCATTCAAAAATGTCTGACGCCTACCTCGCCGCCATCGCCGTCCGTCGCAGCAACTATGCGATAACCAACAAGTCATCCGTTCCGGATGAGAAGCTCGAGGCCATCGTTAAGAAGGCTGTGTTGCACTCCCCCACCTCCTTCAACATCCAGTCCAGCCGGGCGGTCCTCGTCACCGGGGCAGCAAACACCAAACTCTGGAACTTGATCGCCGCATCGAACTCCAAGGGTCTTGAGGGTCTGTGTTTCCGACCATAAATCGTCTGGAATGATATTGATTCGCTTTTTTAACAGGCGAGGCGAAGGTTGCTGCCGAGGCCAAGACGGCCCACTTTGCTGGTGGATACGGATCGGTCTTGTTTTTCGAGGACCAGGCGGTCATTGAAGCGGTGCGTTTGCTCGCTATATTTGCTGAGGCCCGCGCTGATCGAAGGGGATAGATAACGGCCAAAATCCCAGTGTTAGTTTCTTTGCGCTGTATTATTGCACTCCGAACTGATCGAAGTCGATAGCTACACCAAGCAGTTCCCGGTATGGAGGTAAGGGTGGCTGGCAACAGTTCGAGATCAGAGCTAACCCGGTGCAGCACGAATGCGGCCGGCATATTGCATGCCAATGTGTGGACGGCATTCACGCTCGAGGGGCTCGGTGCCACTTTGCAGCACAACGGCGCCTACTCGGACGAGCTCGTCGCGGATATCCAGAAGGCCTTTGGGCTGCCCTCGACCTGGACTTCGACGGCCATCCTGCCGTTCGGTGACCCCGCCGCCCCTCCAGCTGAGAAGAGCTTCGGCCCGATTGAGGAGCGCGTCAAGGTTTTCAAAGCATAAATGGTGTAGGACGGTGTAAAGAATAGTTAGATGTAAACCAGCTTCGAATGCAAGTTCGCGGATAACAGTCACAGACTTGGATAGAATTAGTCGGGACGAGGAGAAGTGCGCACGGTCACTGCGACCTCGGACTTGGTGGAAGAACTGTTTGGGACGTTTTGCGACAGTTCGGGCCGGGGCTCCGTTCTGTCTCAAAGTTTTACTTTTACTTGCCATGTCCATTCCTGCCATTAATGACCGCATGTTCGTTTGGTTTTCAGGTGGAAGGTTGTCCACAAGCTTGCCAAAACAGAGCTACTATGCAGCTGGATCCTCTTGAATTCTAAGTGCCAGGGGCTGCAAATCCAAAACGAAAACTCAACTAAGTTGCAGGTAGGTAGGTAGGTAGGTAGGTATATTCCGGCGCGGTCCCGTTAAGAAACAGCCAGGGCCCGTACTACATACATCATGTCAGATGTATGCTACGGATACTATACAGCTTAGCCCCTTGAATACCTGCGAAACCCCGCTCCACCTCCAACATCAAGTACAAAAAAAACAAATACTGGTTGGTATCTCGAGGCGAAGCCAGAGTCCACAGGGGCGTAGGACGTTCACTGTATGGTATGAAGAAAAATGGTTTTACTTCAATGTGCAATATACATATTGGGTGGGTTTGAAAACCTCACACGTTGTGGAACACTGCAAAAACATCAAATGTGTACTTTACCAGTCTGCATAGTTCCCTTCTCGGATGCATATGAGTTTGGCGTGGTTAATTTGAAATGCCGATTCAGCTTTTAGCGCAGTATATATTGCATTTGCATGATGCGCGCCGGCCGTTTTTTTTTTGGCGCAAAGGTCCTCACGTCGCACCTCACGTCGCACTTGCTTGAGATCATTTCCGAGGTAGCGACCATAATAGACTAAGACGGATCTTCTATACAACCCCAGCCTCCAAGACAGCAAACTCATCCCTCTCAGCATCCAGACGAGCCAACGCGCCCATCGGCAACGTGAGCATCGGACTCGTGTGCCCAAAGATTGTCCCAGCCCTTTCTCGTCTCCCCTATAGCCAGTGCGTCGCGCACCACGCGCTCCACCGCCGCCAGCTGCTCTGGACCGTCGTACCCAAAAAAACCCCAAAACACGAGCCCGGCGATCTCCTCGAACACCCCGCCCGCCGCTAGATCGGCAAGCGCCTGCTGGACGTTGGACAGCAGCCATCCCGCGGAGGGCGAGTTCTCCGCGAAAGCTGTCTCTAGGAACAGGATCTTGCCGGCCCAGTCGGGTGCGATGGCGCGGACGCCTTAAAGGCGGACCACGACGGGGAGACAGCCGCCGAACAGCTGGCCGGTGGCCGTACCCCTGCGGAGCCACGTCCGGCGCGGTGTGGGCACCAGCGTCTGCGGTTCCATGGAGGCCGCATCGCCGAGGAAGTAGGCCGACAAGGCGGGCGCGTACATCTCGGACTGCGTGAGCGGCCCCAGTGGTACTGTGCCCGATTTGGTGATGGTGCGCAAGAGATTGTCGACGGTGAAAGGCATGGCATTGGGCGCCGCGCCGAGCTCGGGGAGGGCCGTCGGACCGTAAAACGTGCGTAGACCCGTCGTAGCAGCCAGCGCCCAATGTAGGGTGGTGATGTCGCTGTAGCCGACGAAAACCTTCGGGTTGGCCTTGAGCGTCGCGATGACGTCCGCATCGCGGAGCAAGCTGGGCAGGAGCTCCGTTGCGGTGTTGCCGCCGATAGTGCACAGGATGGCGCCCACTTCCGAGTCTCGAAATGCGGCGAGAAGCTCCGAGACGCGGTGAGATATAGATTCACTGATGGTCTGCGCCGCCTCTGAGGTCCAGAATATTTTGAGTGTCGTTTTCGCGCGCAGGAGTGCCGGTTCCAGGACAGTGTTTAGGCGCGCTGAGGGAGAGATGAAGGCCACCGTGCCGCCGGGTACCAGGGCACGGGGGATAACTGGGGATAGCATCAAGTGCGAGGTCGAGATGTTGTTGGACACAGTGTTGGATGCAATCTTGACTTGATCATTGCTTGTAGGCTCGTTTCAGCCTCTCTAGTCTACCGGGCGTGAAATCTGAAGATAGTCGTTCAGATCACGTATACTAGAGACATTGCTTGCAAATCGCGGCTGGCTGATGACTCGAACAAGGTTACCGTTCCAGCGTGGATTTCCTAGCCACTCTATCGGTGAACACTCAGAGTCGGGGGATTCCGCCGTTCGCAAGAGAGTGGAAGGTAGGACAGAGAATAATTTGTAAAACGCTAGACCACAGACGTTGCAGGATCACATTCCAAACAATTCCGACGGCGGGTTCGAGAAAAATACAGATGCCCAAGCCTTGGTCAGTCCTGTTGCATAGGTAGCCGCCGTGCAACAGTGGGGCCACACAGGTAAGACCACCCGGACAATGCAATCGACAATGAGAGAGCCCACATGGTAGATCTACTTCCGCTTCTTCCCCTTCCCTTTCGCATTCCCGCCCTTGCTCTCCACCGCAACCGGGACATCGGCCGCGCTCCCCTGCGTCGCACCGCCTCCACCTCCGCCGGGTCCCTTCCTGCGCTTCTGCCCAAAGTTGGATCGCTCGCTTTTCTTGAGCCAGCGCTCGGGGTCGGGTGGGGGCGTGACACCAAGTACGACGCCCGGAGGGAGGCGGACCTTCTTCTCCTTCGGCGCTGCATGCACGTCCGGAGCGGTGGTGGCGGGAGCGACGGGAGCGTGGGCGCCGGGTGCGGCGGGCGGCGGTGCATCCTCAAGCTGGGTTTGCACCGACGTTGGGAGGGCGTCGAGCGAGTGCAAGAACGTCGTGTTGATAAAGTCGAGGTGGGCGGACGCCGCTTGGATGTTGGTGAGGATGTCGGCCTGCTCTTCGGCCGTCTGCAACATTCTTAGGTTGAATTCAGGGCTATTTAGACAGCAGACACACCGGTGCCGAGTCGAGCAATTCGTTGTAGATGTCGAATGCTGCCTGGTACGCTCCTTCGCGGTAGTTCTGTGGTCATTAGGCAAAATAAAAGAGGTTGGCACGAGACGTACCAGCTGCGCCTCAAGATGGCGAACGCCCCGCTCATCCACTCCCTCTGCATCCTGAGACAGCGCCGCGCGCACGTCCTCCTTCTTGTGCAAGCAGTACAGCGCGTACGCGCGCTCAAAGGTGTAGCGCAGTTCACTCCCTTCTCCCGTCAGAGACTCGATGAGGACTATCGCGGCCGCAGGCTGGTCGGTCGTCAACAGGAGAAATAGTTTCGTTTGGAGGGCATCTGGATCGGACGCCGAAATTCGGAGTACTGTGTCCTTGGTTCAGAAACGATTTTACCACAATTATAGAGAGACGGACTCTTGTCGCACGTCCGGATGGCATTCAAATGGTGACCGCCGTCAATTTGTGCACATAGAGTCTTGAAGAGACGCTTCAGTTGCTCGGGGACGGGGATGGGTCCT
Organism: Mycena maculata; assembly: GCA_029448575.1. Lineage (NCBI taxonomy): Eukaryota > Fungi > Basidiomycota > Agaricomycetes > Agaricales > Mycenaceae > Mycena > Mycena maculata. Next base: position 384,461 of record JARJLG010000055.1, on the reverse strand, counting down.
CTCGTCTTGGGCCGCGGTGCAGGCATTGGACCGTGGGAAAGTTGAAGTTTGACTTTGTTACGGTTCCGAGTCCGCGTCCTTTCGAGCGACCATGAGCTATCCACCTCCGCCAGGCTTCATGCCTCCACCAGGCTTCATGCCACCGCCCGGCATGGGCCCGGGCAACCATGCATCCACTTCAAAGCTTCCGCCAGAAGGTAAGTAAACCTCGCACGCGCCTACTTCCAACTCACTTTTTTCCAACGCAGTTCTGGCTCAGAAGTCCATGAAATGGGTTCAAATGCAAAGGAAAAGATACGGGGAGAAGAGGAAAGGCGGCTATGTCGACATGGGCAAACAGGTACGTCGTTTTGGCGCTATATGTGGCTCACATTTTCATTCGCGGTCCAGGATTTGCCCCCTGAACACGTCCGTAAAATCATCAAGGACCACGGCGACATGAGTAATCGCAAGTTCAGAAACGATAAGCGCGTCCATCTCGGCGCTCTCAAATACGTTCCTCACGCCGTCATGAAACTCCTCGAGAACATTCCTTATCCATGGGAGCAGGTCCGCGAAGTCCCCGTGTTGTACCACATCACCGGTGCCATAACTTTCGTGAACGAAATCCCCCGCGTCATTGAGCCCGTGTATCATGCACAGTGGAGCACGATGTGGTTGGCGATGAGACGGGAAAAACGGGACCGCAGACACTTCAAGCGGATGCGCTTCCCGCCGTTTGACGACGAAGAGCCTCCGTTGGACTACGGTGACAACGTTCTCGACGTTGACCCTCTCGAGGCCATTCAATTCGAGTTGGACACGAGCGAAGACCAGGCCATAATTGACTGGTTCTACGACCCCAAGCCCCTCATCGACACACCGGCCGTAAATGGCTCGTCGTACAAGTATTGGTCGCTTTCCCTTCCTGTCATGGCCAACCTGTACCGCATGGGAAGGACTCTTCTCTCAGACCAGCCTGACAAGAACTCTAGCTACCTGTTTGACAAAAAGGCCTTCTTCTCAGCTAAGGCGCTCAACATGGCCATCCCCGGTGGGCCCAAATTCGAGCCGTTGTATCGTGATATGGACACATTCGACGACGACTGGAACGAGTTTAATGACATCAACAAGGTCATTATTCGACAGCAGATTCGGACCGAGTACAAGGTCGCGTTCCCGCACTTGTACAACTCCCTTCCTCGTTCCGTCCGGATTTCTCCCTACCACTCGCCCAAGAGTGTATACATTCGTACCGACGACCCCGACCTCCCTGCATTCTACTTTGATCCCCTCATCAACCCCGTCTCTCTTCGCGGCCATTCCTCAAAGAACGCACCGCTCGTCTCTCACGAGGACTCTATCTTTGGTCCCAACGGCGAAGATGACGACTCCTTCCAGCTGCCCGACTCTGTCGAGCCGTTCTTGGAGAACAAGGACCTCGAAAACGACCTGACTGCGGACGGTATTGCCCTGTGGTGGGCACCTGAGCCGTATAGCCGTCGTTCAGGCCGCATGAGGCGTGCCCAGGACATCCCTCTCGTCAAGAACTGGTATCTCGAGCACTGCCCTCCGAATCAGCCCGTCAAAGTTCGTGTCTCGTACCAGAAGCTTTTGAAGTGCTTCGTGTTGAACGAGCTGCGAACGAGGCCGGAGAAGGCCATGACGAAGAAGAATCTGTTCCGTCAGCTCAAGGCCACCAAGTTCTTCCAGACGACCAAGTTGGATTGGGTCGAGGCTGGGTTGCAGGTCTGCAGACAAGGATACAATATGCTGAATCTTTTGATTCATCGCAAGGTTAGTTTCCTCACTCTCACAGTCCGGCCTAATGCTGAGGGTCACACCTCAGAACTTGAATTACTTGCATCTGGATTATAACATGAATCTGAAGCCCGTAAAGTAGGTTCACAAGTATTTCTCCTAGTGTACGTGTATATTAATCCACATCCAGGACTCTCACCACTAAGGAACGCAAAAAGTCCCGTTTTGGAAATGCTTTCCATCTTTGTCGCGAAATTCTGCGGCTGACTAAGCTCGTTGTCGACGCGCATGTACAATTCCGACTTGGGAACGTCGATGCCTTCCAGCTGGCGGATGCGCTCCAGTACATCTTCGCCCACATCGGTGCCTTGACCGGCATGTACCGTTACAAGTACAAGGTGTGTTTTTATCCTACGACTCCTACTGTGGATGTAATACTCAGATTTTCTGCAGCTCATGAGGCAAGTCCGCATGACCAAGGACCTGAAGCATTTGATCTACTACCGCTTCAACACAGGCCCTGTCGGTAAGGGCCCTGGATGCGGATTCTGGGCTCCCGGCTGGCGTGTGTGGTTGTTCTTCATGCGCGGGATTGTGCCCCTTCTCGAGCGATGGTGAGCTTTCATGGGTCTTCATCATTCTTTTCTCATGCATCGATTTCAAGGCTTGGAAATCTTCTGGCCCGTCAATTCGAAGGACGTAACAGCAAGGGTGTCGCAAAAACCGTGACGAAGCAGCGGGTGGAGTCGCAATACGACCTCGAGCTTCGCGCAGCCGTCATGCACGATATCATGGACATGATGCCCGAGTCGATCAAGCAGAACAAGACGAAGACGATTTTGCAGCACTTGTCTGAGGCGTGGCGATGCTGGAAGGCAAACAGTGAGTTCAAGCGGCACCTGTTTTTGTGAGGGTTCATACTGACCTTGAGCCAGTCCCTTGGAAGGTCCCTGGTATGCCGACGGCTATTGAGAACATCATCTTGCGATACATCAAGAGCAAGGCTGATTGGTGGTGCTCGTACGTGTCTACTCTTCTTATTTTGCGCGGAGGCTCATAGTCGTGCAGAGTGGCGCACTATAATCGCGAACGTATCAGACGTGGAGCGACCGTCGACAAGGCCGTCGTGAAGAAGAATCTCGGACGTCTTACCCGTAAGTCTAACCCGTCCTTCCGTTTCCACCTTTCTAATCATTTCCGTCAGGTCTGTACCTCAAAGCAGAGCAGGAGCGGCAGCACGGATACCTCAAGGATGGTCCGTATATCAGCGCTGAGGAGGCTGTTGCCGTCTATACCGCGACTGTGCATTGGCTCGAAAGCCGGAAGTTTGCTCCCATTCCCTTCCCGTGAGCATCCTGTTAACGCTCACCATGTGCGCCGACTGATACCTTACCATCTAGTCCGCTTTCGTATAAACACGACACTAAACTGCTCGTCCTGGCGCTCGAAAAACTAAAGGAGGCGTACTCTGTCAAGGGCCGTCTCAACCAGTCCCAGCGCGAGGAGCTGGCACTTATCGAGCAAGCCTATGATAATCCGCACGAATGTAAGCCCTACTACCCCCTACTACCATGTATCGTTTCTTTGTGTTAATCCCCCACAGGTTTGTCGCGTATCAAACGTCTGCTCCTGACACAACGTGCTTTCAAAGAATCCGGTATCGAGTTCTTCGACACCTACGACAAGCTGATTCCGTGTTACGATATCGAGCCTGTCGAGAAGATTACTGATGCGGTAGGTGATTTGGTGGCGTCTGCAGTGACATACTAAACGAGTCTCAGTATCTGGATCAATTCTTGTTCTTTGAGTATGCCTTCCTAGCTTTTAGGATAGGATCTCCGCTAATACCTCCACAGAGCCGACAAGCGAGGCTTATTCCCCGCATGGATCAAGCCAGCGGCAAGTCCATCTCCTCGTGTTGTTGACTGTTTTGGCTTATTTGAAATCCAGGATACTGAACCGCCGCCTCTTTTGGTTTACAAGGTTTGTTTCTTCGCTTGCTTGGCCCGATCTTCTCACAAATTGCGCGGGCAGTGGTGTCAAGGAATCAATAACTTGACGGACATTTGGGAAACCAGCGAGGGAGAATGCAACGTCCTCATGGAGACTGTTTTGTCCAAGGTATACGAGAAGATCGATTTGACGCTGCTGAATCGGCTTCTTCGTCTTATCCTCGACCATAATTTGGCGGACTACATCACCGCCAAGAACAATACCGGTAAGCCGTCACCCCTCTTCGTACAAGTCCGAGAGGAAACTGATGTATCATCCAGTTCTCACCTACAAAGGCCGGTTGAGCTTTCGCAGCGTACGGAGAAGAAAACTGATGATTTTTTCTAAGACATGGCCCATACTAATGCCTTTGGTTTAATCCGCGGCCTGCAGTTCTCTGCTTTCGTCTTCCAGTACTATGGTCTCGTGCTCGACATCCTGATCCTCGGGCTCCAGCGTGCCAGTGAAATGGCGGGTCCACCATCCATGCCCAATAATTTCTTGCAGTATCGCGACTCGGCGACGGAGACGCACCACCCCATTCGGCTCTACTCGCGCTACGTTGACCGGTTGCACATTCTCTTCCGGTTTACGGCGGACGAATCGCGGGATCTCATCCAGCGCTACCTCTCCGCGAATCCCGATCCGACGAACAACAACGTCATTGGATACAACAACAAGCGTTGTTGGCCCCGGGATTGCCGTATGCGCCTGATCAAGCATGATGTCAACCTGGGTCGCGCGGTGTTCTGGAACGTGAAGCAGAGACTTCCGAGGTCCTTGACCACCATCGAGTGGGAGGACACATTCGTCAGCGTCTACTCGCAACACAACCCGCAGTTGCTCTTCTCCATGTGCGGCTTTGAAATCCGCATTCTTCCCAAGATTCGGACGATGAGCGGGGAACAGTTCTCGCTCAAGGATGCGGTGTGGAATTTGACGAACGAGCAAACGAAGGAACGTACCTCCCAGGCCTTCCTGCGAGTCTCGGATGATGGTCGGTTGTTCTTGCTTATGGTTTCTAACCCTATCTCATGTGCTTCTTCTACAGGCGTCCAAGCGTTTAACAACCGAATTCGGCAGGTCCTCATGAGCTCCGGTTCGACCACCTTCTCCAAGATCGTCAATAAGTGGAATACCGCTCTGATCGGCCTGATGACTTACTACCGCGAGGCGGTCATCCACACCAATGAATTGCTCGATTCATTGGTCAAGGCAGAGAACAAAATCCAGACCCGTGTCAAGATTGGTTTGAACAGTAAGATGCCGTCACGTTTCCCTCCTGTCGTTTTCTATACGCCGAAGGTTCGTAACTAGGTATACGATCCGTCTATCCATCTCATTATTTCGTAGGAATTGGGTGGGCTCGGAATGTTGTCTATGGGACACGTTCTCATCCCTCAAAGTGATCTTCGTTGGTCTAAGCAAACGGATGTTGCCGGTATGTCGTCTTATCACAGGTCAATTGCTAAGATTTTCATTTATTCCTAGTCACACATTTCCGTGCTGGGATGTCACACGAGGAGGACCAGTTGATCCCCAATCTGTACCGTTACCTCCAACCATGGGAAGCCGAGTTCCTGGACTCTGCTCGCGTCTGGTCCGAGTACTCGATGAAGCGGAAAGAGGCCAACGCACAGAACAGACGGCTCACCCTCGAGGATCTTGAGGACAGTTGGGATCGTGGAATTCCACGAATCAACACGCTCTTCCAGAAGGATCGGCACACGTAAGTATTTTTGGATGTTTCTGTTTCTTTTACTCAAAAGCATCACAGATTGGCTTATGATCGTGGCTGGCGTGTTCGAACCGACTGGAAACAGTACCAGCTTCTCAAACAGTGCGTATTATTCCAAATATCTCCCTTCGTGACTGACCAGAGCCCACAGCAACCCTTTCTGGTGGACTTCGCAGCGGCACGACGGCAAATTGTGGCAGTTGAACAACTACCGTGTCGACGTCATTGCAGCCCTTGGTGGTGTTGAAGGTATCTTGGAGCACACGTTGTTCAAGGGAACATACTTCCCGACGTGGGAGGGTCTGTTCTGGGAGAAAGCCTCCGGCTTCGAAGAATCTATGCGATACAAGAAACTCACCAACGCTCAGCGGTCGGGTCTCAATCAGATTCCCAATCGGCGTTTCACCTTGTGGTGGAGTCCGACTATTAATCGTGCCAATGTCTACGTCGGTTTCCAAGTGCAGCTCGATCTTACTGGTATTTTCATGTGAGTCAAACGTTATGGACACATGAACCACACCCTAAGTTCTGGTTGCACAGGCACGGTAAAATTCCGACCTTGAAGATCAGTTTGATTCAGATCTTCCGTGCCCATTTGTGGCAGAAGAGTGCGTTTTCCCCGCTGTTCGAATTCTTCTGACGTTGACGTGTCTCTTCCTAGTTCACGAGAGTGTGGTTATGGATCTGGTGGGTCTAGTCCGGTTATATCCTGCGCATTATAACTAATCCTTGGATGTAGTGTCAAGTCTTTGATCAGGAGCTTGAACCCCTTCAAATCGAGACTGTCCAGAAGGAAACAATCCATCCCCGAAAGAGTTACAAGATGAACTCTTCTTGTGCCGACATTCTTCTCTTCTCCGCGTACAAGTGGAATATATCTCGGCCGTCGCTTGTCACCGACGTACGTGGACCGATCATCTTCTTCCATTTTCATTGCTCACCGTATTCTGCAGGTCAAGGACGTGCTCGACGGTACCACGAGCAACAAGTTCTGGATCGATATCCAGCTCAGATGGGGAGACTTCGATACCCATGATATCGAGCGGTACACGCGCGCCAAGTTCTTGGATTATGTTTGTCCATCGTTTCTCCTCCTTGACTGTTATTGAATGTACTTCAGGTCTCCGACTCGATGAGTATTTACCCTTCGCCGACTGGCGTTATGATTGGCATGGATCTCGCGTACAACTTATGGTCCGCATACGGCAATTGGTTCCCGGGGATGAAGCCCCTCATCCAGCAGGCCATGGCCAAGATCATGAAGGCGAACCCGGCTGCTCATGTCCTGAGAGAGCGAATCCGGAAAGGTCTCCAACTGTATTCTTCCGAGCCGACGGAGCCGTACTTGAACAGCCAGGTCAGTTTAAAGTTTCTCCGTCGCGGCATATACTGACCCCCACATTTACAGAATTACTCTGAGCTGTTCTCGAATCAAATCATCTGTTAGCAGTGCCCGTTCTCTTTCTTTCCATTGATTCCTCATATATCACGTAGGGTTCGTCGACGACACGAACGTCTACCGTGTCACCATCCACAAGACGTTCGAAGGAAATTTGACCACCAAACCGATCAGTAAGTGGATATCCTGATCCAGATACCCTTCGTTGGTTGATTCCCCCTCGTAGACGGCGCTATCTTCATTTTCAACCCTCGCTCTGGACAGCTTTTCCTCAAGATCATCCATACGAGCGTATGGGCTGGTCAAAAGCGTCTCGGTCAGCTCGCCAAATGGAAAACTGCGGAAGAAGTGGCCGCCTTGGTTCGATCTCTACCAGTGGAGGAACAGCCCAAACAGGTCATTGTCACTCGAAAGGGCATGTTGGGTGCGTAATTCGGTTATATTCTTGCCTTTTATTCGTTTTACCGGGTATCCAGATCCCCTCGAGGTCCATTTACTCGATTTCCCCAACATTGTCATCAAGGGTAGCGAGTTGCAACTGCCTTTCCAAGCCTGTATGAAGATGGAGAAGTTCGGTGACTTGATCTTGGTAGGGCATCATGTTTCTTCAAGTCGTAGGAGTTCTGACAGGTCGTTCAGCGAGCTACCCAACCTCAAATGGTTTTGTTCAGTCTCTACGGTAAGATCATTCATGTGATTGCATCCAAAACAACGTGTTGATGGCATCAATAGACGACTGGCTCAAGTCCATTTCCAGTTACACTGCCTTCTCTCGACTTATTCTTCTCCTTCGTGGTCTGCATGTAAACAACGAAAAGGCCAAGATCATTTTGCACCCGGACAAATCCACCATCACCGAGCCGCACTTCGTCTGGCCATCTCTCAGCGATGAAGAGTGGATCAAGGTCGAAGTTACCATGAAGGAGCTCATCCTCGCGGTAGGTTAACACGCCACGGTTTTGTAACAAATTGCTGACAGCTGTACTTAGGACTTTGGGAAGCGAAACAGCGTCAACATCGCGTCGTTGACCGTCAGCGAAGTGCGAGACATTATTCTTGGGCAGGAGATTGCCGCGCCGTCTGTTCAGCGACAGCAAATGGCGGAGCTGGAGAAGAGTTCGGAGGCGCAAAGCCAGGTCACGGCGATTCAAACGCAAGTGCAGCCTTCGCATGCCGCGCCTCGTAACTAACGGAACAAACTCATAGGTCGACGACCAATGTTCATGGTGACACGATTCAGACCGTGACAAGTTCGTGTTCTTAATAGCTTCTCTTCATATTGTTGACCGCCGCCATTTTAGCCACGAACTACGAGCAGACCGTGTTCAGCAGCAAGTCGGATTGGCGGGTGCGGGCAATCTCTGCGACACATCTTCCTCTGCGGTTGCAGCACATCTATGTGTCGAACGACGATGTCAAGGACGATGCCGCATCGTATACCTATGTTCTGCCCAAGAACATTCTCCGCGCCTTTATCACGGCGTCGGACCTGCGCACTCAGGTCGCGGCCTTCTTGTACGGTGTCTCGCCGCCCGACAACAAGCAAGTCAAGGAAATCAAGGTGCGTTCTCCGCTTGTCTCCGTCGTTTCCGTAGCTCATTGCGTGGCAGGCCGTCGCGTGGGTGCCTCAGCGCGGCAGCAACAACAGTGTCGAGCTGCCGGCGCAGCTGCCCAAGGATGACTTTTTGCTCAAGGACCTTGAGCCGCTCGGATGGATCAAGACACAGGCGCTCGAGATCAACCACCTCTCACCTACGGACGTGACGACGCAGGCGAAGCTGATGGCGGACCACCCCGAGTGGGGCTCGTCGTCCATCTGCCTCACGGCGTCGTTCACCCCCGGGTCCGTCTCGCTCTCGGCGCACTCGCTGACGGTCGCGGGATTCGAGTGGGGTCGGAAGAACCCGGACAACTCCCAGAATCCGCCTGGGTTTAACCCGAACATGTCCGAGCGTGTGCAGCTGCTGCTGTCAGACCGCATCCTCGGGATGACGCTCGTTCCGGAGGGCCGCGTGTGGAACTATGGGATTGGGCTGACGCAGATGTGGGCACCGTCGCTCAACTACTCCATGATCCTAGACACGCCTCTGTTGTTCTGGGCGGAGGAGCACAGACCTGCGGCTTTCTTGACGGTGCGTGCTGTCCCGCTTTTTTAAAAGGTGTTTAACTGACGAAATTTGTGCTTTAGTTTGCAAACCTGGAGCATGGTGAAGACAGCGCCGACGTCGAAAACAGCTTTGCCTAATTGCTTGCTAATTTTCTATTGTGTATTATATATCGTTCCATGAGGCAGATTGTATATTTGTAGTATCGATACGCAGGTGCAGATGAGCAAGTGGTAAGATCCAGGAACACCATCCACAAAACGACGCTGGGTTTTTATTAATGGCTACAACGATGTTACATGTTATACAAAAGTATTTGAGCAGAAGCCGTCTCACTGTCTCAGTACGAGTCGCGACAGCAAGCGCGACCAAGCCCCTGTAAAAAGCCTTGGCCCTATTTGTTATTCGTCCAGATTGGGTGATGGCGTCCAAAGGACGGAAAAGGAAATTAACTTTCGCCCGCCACGCCGCTCACGGTGGGCCCACACGTTTGTCTTCGCTTAGCGCGCATCTCACTGCAAGCAGGACTCGGCCTGAGGCACGAGGTCACTGTGGTTCCAGCCAAGCGGGGTACTGGGCACGAGTGGTAATCACGGCAAGGAATTCACCGAGGCTAATGGGATGTACAGTGTCCACCGCTCGCTCAGTTCGCGGAGCAGCTCGAGGGGCTGGGTGTATGCTGCCATTCTGCTGTGACTCCGAGGCAACGTACATAGTTGCTGCTAGAATTGTAACGAAAACAGTGGTACCAGTGTCAAAGTGCCTCAGACAGTTTGAGCGGGCGCACACCTCGCACTAGTGCTTTATAGTCATTGTGCGATGGCCCTATATCACTGTCCAGTACTCCAGAGTGGTGGCGCGGGCCCATAGTACAGCATAGTACTAATGTACTGTCCAGTGCTATGAGCACTATGGGAGTGTATGCGAGAGAACATAAGGCACTAAGGTATTCAGTCTCCCTCGTTTTCCTGATGATGCCAGATGTTGCGTGCCGACGACCCGCCAAATCCCCGATGTCTACCCCGCTTGACGAAGGCGCGATGTATTCGCCGATGGGCCATCAGGACCAATTGATAATAGGTGCCAATCCCAGAAATTTTGTCAGGATTACAACAGGCCTTGAGCCAAAATCCGACCGAAAATGTCAGGATTTCGCATCGGCCAACACTTTCTCGTGTTTCTGATTTTCTTTGGCCGCGGGAGCAGGTTTTGTCTGGATTTTGACCAGGCCCACCTATTATCAGTGTTCCTGGGCCATCTTCCTCCAGTCCAGCGTTCGACAACAGCTTGACGCCTGCCAAATACCCGATGTCTACCCCGCTTTGATAAAGGCGCAATGCATTCGCCCATCTCCTCAAGTCCAGCGTTGGCAACATGTTCTCCCTCACCACCGCACTCCTCTGCGTCTCCGCGCTCCTCCCACACGCGGCGCGTGCCATCTTGGCCAAAAATCACCCCACACCGGTGAACCTGCGCATCGAGGGCGCCAACGACACGATCTTCGAGGGCAAGGTCGTCACGATGGGACACAACGTCACCACGGCTTCGGGCGGGACGCACCAATGCGACGGTACAAACGACGGCGCGAATGAGTTCCCGGGCCCGACGTGCACGTCAGCGCTGGCGGATGCGGCGGCGGCGAATGGGTTCAAGTGGGATGCGACGTTCTCCACCGAATTCGACGACTACTTTATCACCTCCATCGGCAACACCACCGAGACTGCCACAGAATTCTGGGGACTCCTCCTCGACTTCCAGTTCACGCCTGTTGGTGGATGCCAGCAAGAAGTCAACAAAAACGACGATATCCTTTGGGCGTTCAACGCGTTTAATGCGCAACATTTCTTGAAGCTTGATGGGCCGACGAAGGCGAAGGAAGGTGTGCCGGCGACGTTTGTCGTTACTGATGGGATGACTGGGGAGTCGGTTGAGGGTGCCACGGTGGACGGGGAGACGACCGGGGTGGACGGGACTGTGGTGATTATTTTCAGGGCGAGAGGCGTGCAGGGGTTAAAGGCGACGATGGAAGGGTCGATTAGGTCTAACCAGGTCAACGTTAAGGTCTTTTGAAGAAAACAAGGCACGCATAATGAATGCAGAATAATTCTTTTTTGGGCCATAAAAATGATATTTGCCAGCCTCCTGGCAAACCACTAAGATCAGCTGCCGAGTGATGACCACCGCCCACCAAAAGTAGAGGCGAGATTGAATCCATCGTTGTTTGCCTGGGCCTCGGTGGGCTTTGCCCTCGCCGCCGCCGGATAGGGGTATTTTGGCCTGTTTGGGACGTAGATTAGTCATCTTTGTGCCACCGTGGCTTGACACTGGTGACTTGAGCTCTTTTTGGCCCGATTCAAGCCGCATCAAGTCCAAGCAAGTTTTCTGCAGATCTAGAAAGTCTGATGTCTCAGATTCAAGAAAAAAAAATGAGACAATAAGAGTGCTGTCTGCCAGGCCCCCGGTCACTCACCCATAACTCCCTCCGGGGTAGAGTAGATCAGAGGCCGAAATTTGGATTTTCCCGGACTGGATATAGAGTAAATCAAGGTCTAAAGCCCTCATCTCCCTCCGCCATAGAGTAGATCAGGCGGAACTCGAGAAAATTTTTTTGAGCAGAGGGCCCGCTGGAGCCGATGTGAGTCCAATTTCAGCCTTGATGGTGGTGTTAGCAAACATGGGCCAATTATTTAACAACAACACGACCACGGGAGCACCGCTTTTTGGGGTGCGGGAAAGGCTACCAGAGGCGGTGGGTGCGGCCAAAAAGCGAAAATTTTGAGCGGGAGGAAAAATTTGAATTACCCGGCCAACATAGAGTAAATCAGGCTCCAAAAGGCCAAATTTCATAGAGTAAATCAACGAAAATTTTCAAAAAAAAACGGAGGGAGTTATGGGTGAGTGACCGGGGGCCTTGTCTGCCTCCGTAAGGAGTAAGCAAAGAGCCTGATCTACGTTGATCTACGCGCGATTTACGCTAGCGCCGGAGGTATCGCCATCCTCGACTCCTCGACATCAACTCATGATCACTTGTATGATTTTGTAGTAGCGGTACATTTTAGCATACGGTAAGTGGTGATCCGTGCCCCCAAGCGGGGCAGTGGTGGTGGTACAAGTGTAGGTATAAGAAATCCAAAAAGAGCAGTCAGCCAAAACGGTAGCAGAAATACAAGAACAGAAACCCGAAATCTAAAAAATGTACAATAAAGATAGCGTTTAAACGGTGACGATGCCGAGGGAGATGACGGAGCCGTGGCGCGAGAGCGAGAAGAGCTTGCCGGGGGGTGCGTGCGGCTCGGGCTCGGGCTCGGGTGTCGGCGTGCGCGTCGGCGTGGGCGCGTCCTTGATGGAGATCTGGCGCGACCCGCGGCGCGGCGGCGGCGAGAGCGACACGATCTCCGCGTACTCGCCCTCGCTCGCGGGCGGCGGCGGGTCCGCGGGCAGCGCAGGCAGCGAGCGCAGCACGGGCGTCGACGCCGCGCTCGGCGGCCCCGCGCCGAGCTGCAGGAAGCTGGGGTCGTTCTGCGTGTGCCACTGGATGATCTTCTCCCCGATCGGCGTCCCGGGCGGCGGGGGCGTCACATTGACACTCGCGTCGACCGGCGGCTGCTGTGCAAGCGCGGGCGGCGCGGGGCTGGTGGGTGTCGACGGCGTAGACGCGGAGAGGAAGCTCGCGATAGTCATCAGGCGCGCGCCGCTGTCGGCGCTCGTGCGGCGTGGGTCGTGCGGCGGCGCGTTCGCGTGTGCGTGTTCGTGCGGCGTGGCCGGCGCGCTGAGGATGCGTATGCGGTGCTTGAACTTGAGCGACGCGTTCCGCACGTGGCCCGGCGCCGGCGCAGCGGTGGGCGCCGACGAGGGGGTGGGCGGTAGCGGGCCGTGCGGCGGGGGGAACGCCGGCCCCGCGCCGCTGCCGTTGCTGTTGATGCTCACCCGGCCCCCGACACTCACGCCGCTGCCCTTCCTCGCGTGCCCGTTCTGCCCCCCATTCTGCACCGGCTCCTGCAACGGCGCTTCGTCGGGCCGCGGTGGCAGCACGCCCGCCGGCGGCGGCTTGGGCGCCATGAGCGACAACCGCAGCGCGCGGTGCGTGAGCGACATCGACTCGCGGAACGACGCCTTCCCACCGGTCCCAGTCCCGGTCGACGTCGTGGACATGGCCTTCGTGTGCCCTGTCCCTTGCACGGGGAGAGAGGTGCTGCTCGCGAGCGACGGCGGGGCCATGCTCTCGCGGAACGAAGACGACCCGCTCCGGACCGACGCAGGGCGCTCCCCCGGCGCAGGCGGCAGCGCGCCCGTCGGCGCGGGCCGCGGCGGCGGGGGCACAGACACACGATGCCTCCCTCCCGCAGCCACACCAACCCCCGCCCCAGAAGCCCCCCCGACTCCGACCCCGACCCCGGCGCCCGCCACCGAACTCTCGCTCGTCCCCCCGATCGACACCTGGCTCCCCACGCTCACGCCCGACGCACGCTTCCCGCCGCGCCCCCAGGTGCTCTGCATTTTGCCCGGCGACGCGGAGAGGGCGAGCTCGCCGCTGCGGCTCCCAAACGAGCGCCCGCTCGCGCGGCTCGGGGGGCGCTCCCGCTCCGGCGAGGCGGCCGCGGCGTACGGATGCGCGATGCGCGGCGCGCTTGGCGGGGGCAGAGGCGGGGGCGCCGACGGCGGCGTCAGTCGGCGCGGGAGCGTCGACCAGCGGCGCCCGCCATGTCCCTGCGCACCCGCACTTCCCTGTCCGCTCCCGCTCCCGTTCTGCTGCGTCTGCCCCGTGCCATGCGTCCCCACGCTCGACGCCCGCGAGCGCGAACTGCGCAGGCTCCCCTCCCTGTGCGCGGTCCCGTTGATGCTCCCCTCCCGGTGCACGCTGTGGCCATTTATGCTCCCGCCCTCCCCCACGTCGCGCCCGAGGCGCACGGACGACGCCGCGGGGTGCGCGGGCACGCCAAAGCTCCCCGCAGTCGCGGCGCTCCCATTCGCATGCGGGTGTGCGTAGAAGGACCCCGTCCCCGCCGTCGTGCTCGGGCTGCCCCCGCCGTCCTCGTCGACGCGCGTGGGGGCGGCGTGCGAGTGCGACGAGGCGCGGGAGGAGGACGACGTCGGCCGCGACTGCATCGTCCACCGCTTCCCGCGCGGCGGCGGCTGCAGGGACGTCAGCGTCAGCCCGATATTCAGTCCCCCGAGCGTGCGCCGCTTCCCGTTTGCGTTTGCATTTACTGCCCCTCCATTCACCGCGCCCTCGGACAAAGACGCCGCGTGCCCATTCCCATTGGCAGGCAGCGCATCCCGCTCCCCCTCCACGATCCGCCGCTCCAAGTCCCCCTTTCCTCCGACTATCTGCGCTCCTCCGACGTGCTCTCCAATCGGTAGCGTCTTCTTGGCACCCCCGCCCCCAGCCAACAAGCTCCCCATCCTCGCAAACGACCCCCGGTCCTCCTGGTGCGGATTGGGGCCCGAGGCAGACAGCGCGCGCGTCAGGCCCGGGCGTCCTCCCCCTCCCACGGAGGCCGTCGTCGAGGTCGACAAGGAGGACAGGCGCACGCTGGGGCTGAGACTGCGCAGGGAGCGCACCGAGGCGCCGACGGACGCGGCCGAGGCTGAGCGCGGGCGGTTGCTGCCCTTGTCACGATGCTTGTCCGGGGCGGCGGAATGCGGGGCCGAGGGGGAGAAGAGGCCCTTGAGCGCCGCGACGGCGGTTTTTGGGGGGTGGGAGTGGGAGGGCGCGGGTGTGGTTTGTGCGGAGCGCACGGAGTGCACGGAGCGGAGGGAGCGGGTGGAGTCGCCGGTGGTGGGTGCGATGGACGCGGTGGGGGACGTGGGGGTGCGCGGGGGACGGTGCTCTGAGGGCACGTAGGTGTGGGTGGGGGGGGCGGAGGACGGTGAGGTTGGGGACGAGTAGGATGCTATAGAGGAAGGAGAGGATGTAGACTGGGCGTGCAGGCCGCGCCGTATTTCGAGCATGACGTCCATGTCGCCCCGCGGCTCTTGGTGCTGCTGGTCGGCTTGCGCGGCGGGGAGGCCCGCGCGTTGCGTCCTATGCACGAGTTAATTAATAAACTAATTGAACAAGAGAGAAAGACGGACCTCTGTTCGAATATCGCAGTTTTTATGGCAGAGATCCAGCGCTGGGCCTCGGCTGAAGTGGGGCAGTGGAGTAGCCACACGGTGCGTCCCGCGTCGTCTGTTGCGTTCCAGTCGCGCCTGTGTGCGCCGACGTCTTGGCCGCCGACCTTTACTATGAGGGCGCCGTCTGGGGAATTACTTGGGGACGACTCTGCGACAAAGACGACGCTGTCTGCGCCGATGGCGAGACGCTCGAGCTCGCGGTCGTCGGGAGCGGGCCCCTTGAAGAGATGGAGATGGGCGCCAGGGATGGATGCGGAGGCAGAGAAGAGGAGGTGCCGTGGCTTCCACTGCTTGGCGAGGGCAAAGATCCGGAGGGACGGCGGGGGATAGTATTTTGGCAGTGTCGCACTCTGTGTGCTCCACTTTTTGAGCTGGCTGACCGAGGACGGGAACAAGGGCAATTCTTCCGCAGCTTCCTCTTCCTCTTCCGCCTCTTCTCTTATAGGTGAAGGGGCCTCTAGTGCTGGCCCCAAGCCAATGCTCTGTGCCGCCGCGTCTCGCAGACGCTGTCGTTCCTCGAGCTCCTCGTCCGGCGGGGGTGCACTGATATCTAGAACATGGGGTAAGGCCAGTACTTGTACCTGCACTTCCGCCTGGCGGACGGACACGGACTGCCGTCGACGCCCGAAGCGCATCAGAGCGAGTGCCCCGTCGCCCGCCTGCACGAGCAGACTCCGCCGGTCGCTCATCGAATCTTGGTAAAAGGAGATCACGGAATTAGGAAAATTAATTATCGCTCTATACCTCCGCCGCCAACATCGGCTAGTGTAGATCAGGGCTATCAAGCAACACCCGTCTATAGTCTTCGATCTCATCCACTTCAGCTACGAGAGTATTCTTCCTCGTCCCCCTTCCTCTATTGACAGTGGTTAGTGATCTGTGCCTTTTCATTTAACCTCTCCGTCCACTCGTAAGTTGAACCCTTCGGTCTCCTTTGAAAATATTTCCGTTTCTCCTCAGATTTATTGAGAAAAGATTTGGATGTGGTGTAGTGGTAACACGGCCCTTCTTCCTATCCAAGAAATGATAAAATGGCGGGCAGCTCAGGGTTCGATTCCTTGCATCTAAATATTTCTGCTTGAGCCTTTTTTCTCCTCATACCATCCTACTCGACATCTCCGCGCCAACACCGCACCCTCAAGAATCGAACCCATTGTCAGGAAGTAATCCGTCCCCCAGCGCCACCAATCCGGACGCTAGGGGTTAGGGTGCATAGACGCTGTCCCGACACGCGTCTCAAAGAAAATAAAAGAAGAAACAAAGACTGGGTCTGTTGCGCGCCAGTGCACGCGGCTTCGTAGGGACGACGACGCATACCTCGCAATACGTCATCGACAGTTGCGTCCAGGGGCGCCAGGCGGCTCGGTGCTCCGTACGGTTGAATTAGAATTAGACAAGTGACAGAGAGGGTTTAGACGCGTAGCCAGGAGCCAGGGTCGGCAATGGCCGCACGTCGACGGTGCGAAAGCGCGCCGTGGTCGGTGCACCTTCGACCCATTGCGACTCGGAGAAGAACTATGCACCAAGGCCTGCGTGTTGCTACGATCTCGACAGATACGGAGAGAACAGAGTCCGCCTTCCTGCAGTACAAAGACGTCGTTGGCGAATTCTTGTTGGCATCCATTTGTCGGCAGCACGAGAATGAGAACGATATCGGATATGCCCTGCGTCTGAACGTTATCCATCCAAGTGTGGTTGTCGTCTGTCAAATCAGCCCAATCGGCAATCAGCTGGATTTCAACTCCGAATCAACTTGAAATATCGTCCCCATTCTCCTCGAAACTAGGCACCAACTACATACTGTCCTCCAGATTATAAAGTTGTAGAGATGCAGACCCTGCTCATCGAACCTTCCTCCCGTTTGCGCCTCAACTATGAATACAGAAAAGCATCGACAAATTGACGGACGAGCGCGACGGCGCGCGATGGCCACAGGGCTCTTCTTTCCCCGGTGTGGCGATTTCCCTGCAGGAAATCTTCGTGGCATGTATTCCGATGCACCGAAACTGTGTTATGAGTGCCTTCGAAGCTCCTGTTCTCCTGGGCCGCATATGCAGCTCACGGTGAATAGGCTTGGTTGGTGAGTTCTGGGCATTCACACTTGTTTATATCGGTAGAGAACGAGCAACCGATCCCCCACTACGTTGTCCAGGCTCTCGTTGCATTTGCATCCCGCTGGGAGCATATTTAGTTCCCTGCATCGAAATCGTGTCGGGAGATCCTGTCCGGCATTGCAGAGGATGACTTTCAGCTCGATCGCAACATGCAAGTCCATATCCGGCCGGCATCCAGCGGTTCTTGGACCAAGGCCTCGTCGTCTCCTCTGAACTCTGGCTGGAATTACCGAGACAGTTTTTTTGCATTCGGTACCACTGGCAGTCTTATTGTAGCGTTATTCATACCGTACATGTAGTTTGTTTGTGTACTGTGTGGAGGAGCGTTTCATTCCAGCGTTTTTAAAAAAATCCCCCTCAGCTAATGACCCACAACCGCCAACTCGGAAGTTGTACCGGTCGGAGATCCACTACCCGCCAGTCAATGGTCCTGGGATCCTCCCCGCCGTCCAAGTTCCCCTATGCCAGCTTCCTCACGAGGGGAGAAACGGGGCCGCCCCGTCGATAGAGCTCAGCCGCAGACACCCGCGCGCATCCAGATTCGGAAATGACGATCCGAGGTGTGCCATTTGCGAAAGGAATTGTGCCGTCTCGTCGTCCGCCCCCCAAGGGAACGAAATGCGGGAGATCAATATGTCGACGGCGCGCAGCGCGGGCATCGGGTGCGTCGCGAGCGTCGCGTCCAAGTGCAGCAGGGACGTATCGTCCAATGTTCCCACCATGTGGATTGTAACATAGATATCTGTGATAATGTTATTGGCGCCCGCGGACGAGAGGATGGCGGTCGGCAGTTGTGCACTGTTGAAGGCACCGTGGATGCGAACCGTTTGGAGCTCTGGAATGTCCGCAAGCCGGAAATCGGTCGTCATCAATCCTAGGGAGAATCAACATGGCATGATCGTGAACAGGGCGGGCGATGCGTACGTCCGTCGATTGTTAGTGTATGCAAGGAATCCCGTGCCAAGTAGATAAGCTGCCTGATGGTTTCTGAGGTTCGCTGGAATACCGCAATCCTTGTTAGCACGCTGAAGTCGAGCGGGCAGAGTGGATGTAGGATCCAGGTCGGCTCTGGAAAATTCGGGTCTGCGCGTATTTCCAATGCATTTAATGTGATGCAGCGCTGGCTCGTATCACCATCTTTGCCAGGCGGCGAGGGTGGTCTATGAACGCTGATATTATCCAACTGAAGGAGATCCAGAGTCATTCGCCGTCCGAACAACACCCGGAGGCTCGCCATATCCTCGAAGGTGATTGACATGAGTTTGAGCCGTCGCACAGAGGGACCGGCAAGCAAGCTCGCTGCTAGCGATGTGATGTCTTCAGAATGAAGGGTGTCCTCTGCTGCGCAAAAAAACAGGTTTTCCACGCGACTGAATGTGATACCTGCCAGCCGCGTCAAAATTTCGCGCTCCAAGCGGATCCGCATTTCCCGAATCAAGGGAATGAGATGCGGTGATGCAGCGAGGACGGCACACAGGCGGCTGCATGCTGAAATAAGGGTGTCCGAGACAGGTGCGTGGAGATTAATCTCGCGGAAAATGTATCGTTGTGCAGGCAGGGTGAAAGCACGGGAGAGGATAGCACAAGATTTGAGGTCGGCCGAAGAGTCGCAGAGAAAATCGACGATGGAGCTGCAAATGTCCTCTATGTGGAGAGCAGGATGGAAGGCCATGAAGGTTAGTACATGATGTGCAGGGGTCAGGTAGGGTATTTGAGAAAGTCAGTGAATTACTATCAGATCTGAGAATTCCTGTCAAGTCCAACTTTCCAAGTCAAGTCTGACGGAGAACTGGGAAAACGGTGCCAATCATTATTCCATCCCATTTATCCGGTTGAGGCCCCGGGAAGCTCCACCAAAGGATTGTCCGGAAAAGTGGCTTTTTGAGGGCGAAAATTCGCGATTTCCTTGTCCGAAAAGTGGCTTTTTTAGACCCAAAGTCCTTAGTCGGCCGACCCTGTCCTCCAATGTGGCTTTTTGAGGCCAGATTTTGAGAAACCTGACGAAAAGCGGCCGATCCAGGGAGCCCAGGGCCCAAACCTGACTGACCATACCATCGGAAAAGGTCAAGGTACTACAAAATGCATAGTCTACTGCGCAGTAAGTATTTCCCGCCGCGCCGCGCCGGGAAAAAAAACCCCCATTATTTTCACGCTCACATGACCACCCCTGTCCGAAAGTGGCTTTTTAGGCCGAAAATGGTGTCAACGCGTGGCTTTTTGAGACCGAAATTCGGGATTTTTGCGGACAATCCTTTGGTGGAGCTTCCCGGGGCCTTCCGGTTGTTGATGTAGATGGACCCAGTAATGTTGAGGAGTCGCAGTCAACAGCTGGAAAAATGCGAAAGGGAAAGCAAGAAAGAATCATTGCCACCGGCCGGGCCGGAGGTGTCCGCAACCAATATCACGTCTTGTCTCGTCTTGTTAAACTGTTCCCAACTATTACAGGGCACGACAGAAGACGACAGACCTCACAACATCCATCTTCTGACGCATATTCTAATGCCTCCCTCCGCATTCTCTTCGAAGTTGGGCACCAACTACTGTCCTCGGGATGATGAAGTTGCTGAGATACGGGCCATCCTCGTCGGGCCTTCTACCCGTTTGAAGCGCCTCGATGATGAAATCGCCGAATTGAACAGGGCCATCGACAACCTGACGGACGAGCGCGACAGCGTTCGTGCGTATGTGGATGCGCACAGGGCTCTTATTTCCCCAGTGCGGCGATTGCCGCTCGATGTCATCCAGGAAATCTTCATGGCATGTACTCCGGCGCACAGAGACTGCGTTATGAGTGCCTTCGAAGCTCCTGTTCTCCTAGGCCGCATATGCAGCTCATGGCGAATGATCTCCCTATCAACACCACGTCTTTGGTCCCGCCTTCATATCGCTATTCCCGCACGCCCATCTCAACTTGCCGATGACGGACACCGAATAGTCAATTTACCCGGTTACGAGGAAAAGCTTACCCAGCGGCTTGAAACGACCAAGACCTGGTTGGGGAGATCTCGACAATGCCCTTTATCATTATCGGTAAACAGCGAGAACGCATCCGATGCACCGCCCGGGTCGAGCGCGCTGCCCATTGCCCAGACTCTTCTTGCATTCACATCCCGCTGGCAGCATATCTCCTTGCATGGGCCGACAGAATTTCTGCAGATCCTATCCACCATTGCCGAGAAGGATGTGCCGATGCTGGAGACCCTGAAGGTAAAGGCAGTACGCCAACGTCGTACCTCAGCCCTGCAGCAAACGCAATGGGGATCTTTTGGAATTCTTCGCGGTCAACGGCTTTCCAACGTCACTTTCAACGGTCTCTCTTCTAACCCACTTTCCTTCCCTCTACGATGGGAGCATCTGACATCCTTCGCGATCGCGAACCCTCACCCGATTGTTGCTAGGGACATGTTGACGAGTGCCAAAGTCATGCAGATGCTTTCCGGGTGTGCCCGTATTCGGGAATGCCAAGTTTTGTCAACGACAATGAGGAAAGTCAGCTTGCTGCGGATGGTGGTTCCGAAAATTCGACCCTCATTCTTCCTTCCCTCCATTTGCTCCACATTACTGCCGCCGGCATTGTGGACTTGACCATTCGACACCTGCTCAACCGTTTGTCCTTGCCAGAATTGCGCCATTTCGAATTCTTCGGTCGCGCCGAAGGCAATGTTGTCGATTTCGCCCCATTCCTTGCGATGTCAACAAGTCTGGAGACCATCGAGATCGAAACACAGACCTTCACTAAATCCTCTCTCATGGGGCTCTTTCACGCGCTACCTCCTACTATGAAGCACCTACGAATCGTTAACTCCCACCGTCGCAGCGAATGGGTCAAGGCTCTTGACGACGAAGCATTTTCCGCTCTCATTCCTTCCACCAACTCCCTGGCCGTCAGCTGCCCGGCCCTGCAGGAGCTTCGCATCCCCCATTGTTCCATTTCGGACAAGGCACTCCTGCGCTTCATAACGGCTCGGATGGCAGCCCAACCAGTAACACTGAAGCGGGTTGAAATCGGCTTCAACCGAGAGATGGAGGTTGATATCCGTACAGATATTCAGCGTTTCGTGGAGGACGGCCTGAAGGTCTCGATCACATACAGGCCCGGGCTTATCGGGCCCAAGATTTGGCAGTCCTCTCCTTGGCAAGGTCTTCCCGATGCGCCTAGTCCTCCGCTTTCTTCGGTTTTGCAAGTTTCCGTCGACCACTGGAACCATTAATGGTGTTTTAGCCGAAAATTGACCACATATTTATTGGCTGGAATTGTCCATTAAGTATTTGAAGATACATGCTGTTGTATGATCGTCTGGCAATTGTATTCCGAAACAAACAGGATATCTGTGTTCTTGGAGACCGAGAATGTCATGGAGAGATGGACGCAGCCATCCAAATTGAAATTATTGTTTTTTCAAGTCATCTTGACTCCCCATACCATTCAGGTCGAATGCCTGGCACCTTTATGCATCATCGGGACATATCTCAGCAGCCTTATACCCCCTAGCTCCCCCGTCGATTCTGGTTCGTTCGTCAAAATGTTTGCGCCCTTACCGCCTTTGCCCTCGACCCGTCTCCCGGGCAAACCTCCTGCTCCCGACGAGAACCCCTTCGAAACGGGCTTGAATCTCTGACCTGAGTCCGTAACACCTACACCGTAATGTAGGCTTGCGTTCTTGTATTCGTCCCCGTTTTGCATTATCGGGACAATTTTTTTGGGATATCCACACCGTACATCGAGAACTCGACATTTTTGTATTCGCACAGCACTCGTCTTGTTCAGCGACGCCCACGCAAGTTCTGTCCCGCTGTAGATGACGTGGAAGTAGCTGTATTAATGGGCGCAGCGTTTTGCGTCGAGAAGCAGCGCATCAACAAGACCTTTTAATAAATTAAGCGCATATCCATACCGTAGCTGTACTCGTAACGAATGAACCAATTGTAGCGTCAGTACGTCTACTCCTCGGGCTCCTCCTGGCCGCCCTCGCCCTCGTACTCCATCTCCTCTTCGACCCTGGGTGATCCGTCAGCGAGACGCTCAAACAAAACAGAATGGACACTTACGTGGCGTCCTGGTACTGCTGGTACTCCGCGACCAGATCCTGCATGTTCGACTCGGCCTCGGTGAACTGCGCGGGCGTCAGCTCGGTAATCACAAATAGAGGAGCGCGGGACCGACCTCCATCTCGTCCATCCCTTCGCCGGTGTACCAATGCAGGAATGCCTTGCGCTTGAACATGGCGGTGAACTGGTCGTTCACGCGCTTGAACAGCTCCTGGATCGCGGTCGAGTTGGCAATGAACGTGACGGCCATCTTGCGCCCGCGCGGCGCAATGTCGCAGTGCGCTGAGAGCACGTTGTTCGGGATCCACTCGACGAAGTACGCGCTGTTGGTCTTCTGGATCTTCTGCATCTCCTCCTCGACGTCCTTCATCGAGATCGTGCCGCGGAAGATGGCGGCGACCTATAGTCGGGAGATCAGCAAGTGAATGTTGTTAGCGCTTGGATGCTCACAGTGAGGAAGCGCCCGTGCCGGGGGTCAGCGGCGGTCATCATGTTCTTGCTGTCGAACATTTGCTGCGTGAGTTCGTGCACAGAGACGGCACGGTACTGCGCGCTGCCGCTGGGGGTCAAGGGCGCAATACCCGGCATGAAGAAGTGCAGACGCGGGAACGGCACTGAGCACGCATCAGCCCACGTGCAGACGTACATATGAAGACAAGACACTGACCAAGATTCACGGCGAGTTTGCGCAGGTCCGAGTTGAGCTGACCGGGGAAGCGGAGGCACGTCGTTATCCCCGACATGACGCTCGAAACGAGCCCGTTGAGGTCGTCGTGCGTCGGCGTCTGCAGCTTGAGCGTGCGGAAGCAGATATCGTACAACGCTTCGTTGTCGATACAGAACGTCTCGTCCGAGTTCTCCACGAGCTGGTGGACGGAGAGCGTCGCGTTGTAGGGCTAACACGCCAGCAAGAATACGGTTCGTCATCGACTCGGGGTAGGAGCGGAGCGGGATGCACCTCAACAACGGTGTCCGACACCTTGGGCGAGGGCACGACGGAGAACGTGCACATCATCCGGTCGGGGTACTCCTCACGGATTTTGGAGATGAGCAGCGTGCCCATGCCGGATCCCGTCCCTCCACCGAGCGAGTGGGTGATTTGGAAACCTAGCAGAATAAAAAACGTGTGAAAAACAAAAGCGCGACGAGACGAACCTTGCAGTGAATCGGCGCCCTCAGCCTCGCGGCGTACGACGTCCAGGACCGAGTCAACCAGCTCGGCGCCCTCAGTGTAATCTGTAGATACACATAAGCGACCGGCCAGAAACAAAGAGATGATGAACCACTCACGTCCTTTTGCCCAGTTGTTCCCCGCACCACTTTGCCCATTGATGTAGTTGTCGGGGCGGAAAAGAGATCCAAGAGGGCCGGAGCGGATCGCATCCATTGTTCCCGGTTCGAGGTCGATGAGGACAGCGCGGGGCACATATTTGGCGGACCCAACCTCGTTGTAGTACACCGATATGCGCTCCAGCTGGAGGTCGCTGATGTGCTGGTCACTGATAGCGAATGAGATACAGATAAGCTGAAATGCGAGGCCACGAACGCCGTAGCCGTGTAGAGCCCGGTCCTATCGAGACCATGCTCTTCTGACACAACCTCCCAAAATCTGGAACCTGAAGGCGTAAAAAGTCAACGAATCGGCAGCACGCGGGGGCAGCAGAACGCGTACCAATTTGGTTGCCACACTGGCCCGTCTGCAGGTGAACAATCTCACGCATGCTAAGAGGAAACGGGGGTTAGATTGGGGCATTGGGACGCGATAAGACTGGCGCACATGGAAAGGGAAGTTTGGGGAAATGGGGTGCGTTAACGGAAAGATGGCTTCAAAATCGTGAAATTGAAGATCGAACACAGAACCAAGTGCTCGAAATTTTATGAGGCCACAACATGATCAACTTAACCCTGATGTGACTCATCATTTCTCAGGTTATGGCCGGGACCGTTCAAGAACCCGCACTCGTTCCCGAGCCCACGACTCTCACTGACTCGACTGTCCAGCTTGCGGGCCTCATGAGGACATGCATATATGCAAACTTACCCATGGGGAATGAAACCGGCGGACTGGACTTTTATTATACTCGTGTGGAAGGTATGTGGTTCACTGGTTGTGCGGGCCTTTCGATTACGCCGGTGGGAACTCGATTGGAAACGTTCCGGGCGATTGAAAAGTGCTGGATCTCTTCTAATCATGGACGAGGACATCGTCGTCAAAGCTGAATTCTATGTTGAGGATGTCGCAACGATCTGCAAAGATGTGGTCCACAAACATAATCCTTATGTTTGTCTGTCAGAACGTAGCCTCCCCGAGATAGAGTCGCGTCGCGACGCGTCCGTCCACTCAACGTCCACTCTCAAGAATAGGAAGTCTCTCGAGGGCCAGTAGCCCTTCTTTCAAAAACACCAGCACCCCTTTCTTGTATTATCTCACCCTTCATTCTCGTGTCCACGACCGGTGGCTCTTTTTCTGCCCAAGCTTCATTCAACTGACAGTGCAACATTCTTTCGTCCATCCCCGTTCGTTTGGAATCTATTTCTTACTCTGCTTCTATGGATGCCCTCAATCTGTTGCCGCCGCACGATGATTCGCCCCCGCTCACCCAAACTATCCCTCCCGCTGCCAGCACGTACCGTTTCGTCATTGCCGCCGAAAAGGATGCGGTTCAGCGCTACAGTGAGCAACACCAACCCCAGGCGGTCAAGGACGCAGCGGCCTATAACATTGTCGCCTCTCGCGTGGTTGGCCTTCTGTCCCCTGCTCTTTTCAACATGCCCCCCATTCTTGGTGACACGCCTATCACCACATTGACGACCGAGCATAATGCAACAAGGAGGTATACGATCTCGGGAGAATGTACATCGATCGTTTTATTCGTGCCTGTGCGTTTCTTCGTTCGATTTTGAGCACTGGTTGACACGGCCATCGTAATTCGTACTACCACCACGCCCACTCTCCCTCCCTCTCGATGGACGAATTGGAAGATTTGCTTGCGGATGCAAATCCAGTGTGATCATCGAACCGCAAGGACCAGAGTACGTGCCTCCAGAGCGTTATCTAGGTCAAAATTCTGAATCAATCAAGGCCCTCGCCCGCGATGGCTATTATTGCATGGTGACGAACACCATCGACGCGAATTCGTGGGAGAAAAACAAGGCCGTCAAGGAACTTGGCTCGAAGATTGGCGCCGCGATTCATGATGTTCAGACGTGTCATATTTTCAATGAATATATTCTGCAGCACTTACCCTGTCTGCTTTGCAGCGACAGCACGCGGGAGCCGCGTCCAGAGCCCACGATCTCTTCAATATCATATCCCTCAAAGTCCTCCACGCCGCTTTTGGTCGCTTGAAGCTTGCCTTTGAGCCCACGGCCGACGGTGAGGTACGTTGGTTCGTTATTTCTACCGTCATCATTAGCTCAATAATGCTACCCCCGTTGCACTGTACGAGTCCTGTCGAAACCGCTGCAGATGTACCAGCTTGCCCTGACCCGATAAGAGGAAATTTGAAGGCGGCAATGTCTTCGACTCCGGTGATTCGGGGTCAAGCGGGGTAAAACCAGGAAGCCTAAGTATCAACCAAGACCTGCCCCACCGAACGTCCGCAGAAGCACGAGGCTACGGGATAAGCCAGTGCAGTTGTAGTCAATTGTGAATATTTATCACTTATCAGTCGGACTCTAAAGCGTTACAGTAATGCCTTGAAGGCTGCAGTTGAAAACAACTTTGGCTACCTGTATAATGCCAACGTCGGCACCGCCGGCGACATTTGTCCTCCGAGCTGGCGGCACTGTGACAAAAGTGACGCCGACTTTGGCGTCAATTTATTCGGGCGGCGTCTGTGTGGCATCAAGGTGGCACTGGCGTCACACTGGGGGTAGTGACGGGGGCACTTGAAACCCAAGTGCAATGCATGCATGTCGTCGGCATGTCCATGTGACATTTGACAAAGGCCTTTGTAGTATTTATATCTTGTATTAACAAAGTACGACTCAGTGTTTGATTACATACAATACTTGTGTCCCGCTCCCACCACGCACACCGTGATCCCGCCCAAACCCGACCTCACACAGTGACATGTGTGGGAGGAGTGGGGAACGGGTGTTGTATTTAATTCAACACTTAGTTCTACTTTGTTAATATGAGATGTGAAGATTACAAAGGCCTTTGTAGCATGTTACAAAGGTCTTTGTTGCATGTCACACAGACATGCCGGGCACATGCATGCATTGCACTTGGATGTCAAGTGCCCCAGTCACTGCCCCCGGTGTCATTTTCACCGTGCCCCAGCCAGACTCCTGATCCGAGAATCTGCATTGACACGATCCCGCCTCTCGTTTTGCGGCCTAGCACCACAAAGTCCCTATGTTCCCCACTGTTTCCACGCGAAGTTTGCTTGAAATATGGCCGTCTGCATTGCCATGTATATGGATTCAATTAAAACCAGGTATCAATATAGCTAGTGTTGAGTATCATCCCAAGAAATCATATTCTACATGAGAGATACGACCACCATGATTACGCCTTATCCGACCCAACACTCTCCGAATCGACCGCCTGCTCTTCTTCGTCGCCAGAATCGGGGGGAGTGGGGAATGACCAGACGAGACGGGGCAAGTTCTTCTCGGCCCAGTTGTATATGTCGTCGTCAACGTCATGCACGCAAAATACGAATTTGTAAAAGAAACTCCGCGCCTGGTTGCTGGCTCTGAGTTCTCTGTCGGCAGTCGATTTTATGGGCATAGAAAGGAAGAGGTCGACGATGACCACCGCCCATGCACCGGGGGTGCCTGTTAGAATGAAATTGGGGGGCCGTATATCGCGGAGAGTCCAGCCACCACGAACGAATTCTCGCACAGCGTCAACACCCAGAGCGCACTGGTTTGTCCCGAGTTAGATCGCAGGAAGCGGGGGGTTGAAAAGGGCACACGAAGTTTCGGATGTTTGATATGGACGCGGAATCGGCAACACCGTTGACAGTTAGGCCGGGGATGAATTCCAAAACAAGAACCCAGGCCTCCTCCTCACACGGGGTAACTATCTGGAAATAGATGAATTCGGGAAACAGGAACCGAGATAATTCACTTACCGTCGAAAGGCCGAAAAAGTACGGAATCAAGAGGCCCTGGTAATGCGGAAGATGCAGGCTTCATTATGCGCAAGGTCCCACGGTTCGTAGTATTCATCCTTGGGATCCGAAGGGACACCGCAACAGACAGAGGGCTGAATTATTTTCAAAACCAGACACGTTCCGGGGCTGTCGATGCACACAGCCGTCCAGACACACAGCCGTCCAGACTTGCGAAAACCCATCGATTCCCCGCTGAAGCTCGTCGCGGAGCTGGACCACTGTGGGACCCGGACTGGGAACTCGAGGCAATTTGCGCGCATTTGGAGCCGGATTCTGGAGAGGAATTTCTAGGACCAGCGTGAACTGAAGCCCAGTCTGGAGTGGCGCCTGGAGAGCGAGTTCCCGCGTCGCCATTCTCTCATCGTCTACGACCACCTCGAGGGACATGGAAGGTTCTTGTTTATGGCTCGAGTGGTAAAAGCACCATCATTTCGGCCCGGTTTTGCCAAATGCTATGGTGGTTTAGGGTTCCTGGTGAGGTAAAGGGAATAAAGTAATTCATCGGGTAAAATGATAGCTGGGGTGGCGCGTCCGATTGGTGGAGTGAGTCCAGATTGGACTGTCAATGGACTGCCATATATGGGAGAGCGGTTTCAAACAACACGTGAATTCGAACTCGACCAAGATGTCGACCGAGGCGGAGCTCAAGAAACTGACCGTCCCTCAGCTCAAGGCTCTCTGTAAAGAGAGGCGTATAACAGGCTACTCGAAACTAGGCAAGGATGTCATCATTCAAAAGCTGCTTGGGATCGCACCAGCAGCACCAGCGCCTTCCAGCTCAGCTACAGCTCCCATCCTGACCGAAACAGCGACACCGACTCCAATTAACAGTACTGACATTCATAACTCTTCTGCTTCCGGACCGGCGGTCGCCCCTTCCCATGATCCATCACTGTCAAATCCCGCGTCAGATTCCTCTATCCCTGTTTCGACTTCTAAATCTCGTCCCAAGAAGCAGAAGAATCCCACGACGAGCGCCGTTGCATCTAAGAGCATTCCCGTTGATGGCGTTAACGCTCAGAACTCTTCTTCCGTCCAAAACTCTTCCTCCCAACCCTCGACACTCACAGCTTCTTCCGCTGAACCTCCTCTCCCAACTCCGGTATCAGGTTCATCCACTGATGCAAAATCTAAACCTCGTCCCAAGAAGCAAAAGAATCCCACGGCGAGCGGCGTTGCATCTGCAAGCCATCCCATTGTGGATAATAGAGTTAATGTCCAGAAACCTTCTCTCATCCGAAACTCTTCCTCCCAATCCCAGACACTCACCGAACCTCCTTCCACATATCCAGTACCAGATTCATCCACTGATCCAAAATCTAAACCTCGTCCCAAGAAACCGAAGAATTCGACGGCTAGCACCGTTGCTTCTTCTTCTTCAAGTGCTGCGAGCACTCAAGCAGAAGATAACAGTACTGTCATTCCTCTCCACTCTTCCTCTCAATCCACGACCCTCGCAGTCCCTTCCGCTGAACCTCCTCGCCCAAATCCAGTACCAGATTCATCCACTGATGTAGACTCGACCTCTAAACCTCGTCCCAAGAAAAAGAAGAATACCACGGCCAGCACTACTGCACCTTTAAGTGGTGCCGAGGCTCCCGCCCGAACAGAGGTTCACAGCGCTAACATTCAACCCTCTTCCTCTCAGCCCCAAGTTTTCCCGACCCTGGCAGCTCCCTCCGCTGACCCTTCACCCCGAAATCCAGCGCCAGATTCATCTATTTCTTCTCGTGAAGAATCGACGTCTAAACCTCGTCCCAAGAAACGAAAGACTCCCCCAGCATCGGAAGACTCGCTGCCGGCATCTACTTCATCCCACGTATTCAAAGTCCCAGCTGTTCCTCAGCGAGCATCCACTTCGGGTCCTGATTCGGGTCTTCCTGCAGCGACCACCGCCGCTGCACCGAAGAAGAAGGTTGCGACTGCCTCATCCACTTTTGATCCAGGCTCTTCTCCTGCGTCGAGCCCATTGGCGCCGAAGAAAAGGAAGACGGTCCCTGCTGATGTCCCCGGTCCATCTACAGCAAACGCAGTCGCCGATACCATCCCCGCGCAAACCATATCCGCTCGAAAACCAAGCAAGAAAACGCGTCCTGACGTTCCTACTCAACCCACAGTAAATACAGCTACACACAGTGCCCCGGCAGCAACTACTTCTCGTCCTCCTCCCGTTTCTAAACGGTCTTCTACGACCCTCGCTCCGGCAGATCCTCCGGCGCCAAAGAAGCGAAAAATCGCTCTGTCTCCTGCACCAAAACAGCCTCCAGTGTCCAAATTTGTACTTCCCATGAAAGCGCCAACCGCCATCACACCCGCCGCGCCTACCATCCCCTCAATCATTGCACAGGAACCTGTCAGGCTCCCCGAAATGCGACCAAAAATCCCACAGAAACGATTTGTGCCGCTGGTTGTTACCAGAAAGGTGCCGGTGCCTGTGCCCACTGCCGCAGCTCCATTAGCATCTATTCCCGTCCCACTACTCGCCACAGTGCCCATGCTCCAGCCCTTGTATTATCTGGACTTTCCCACCGCGCCGCCGCCGAAATCCCTCTCCATGATTGCCCTTCCTCCCAAGGCTGTCCAGCGGAAGCGCGTGGTCCCTCGGTTGTCGCTTGTGCTGAGCGGCGTGGCTGAAGAAGACCTGTTCAACTGTGTCCTTGTTTCGCGCACGTTTCGCTACGCAGGCAAGTTTCCCGCTCCTAGTTAAAAACGACCACGAGTAACTTGACATCACAGTGTACCTTTCGGCTTTCCACCGACTCACCCGTTATTTCGCAGGAGAGAGGCTGTCGGCGGTGCTCAAGAAGCACTCTGAGACGATGACCGACATGTGGCCGTACCTCGAGCAGAGGACGCAAGAACTCTGCGGCCGGAAGCGCCAATATAGCTCTTCCTTCTTGGGCCGCGTCTTTCCGCCCGGCTCGAGCAGCGCGATCTCCGATCGCTTGTGGACGTCGCCAGACCACGAACGGCAGACTGTGGTCGCACTAAGGTTGGTCCACGTCGCTTCGGACGACTGCATCGTGTGACGAGTTGCCCGCAGATTTCTGCTTACGCGGCTATTCTTCCAAGTCTCGGTGGGCGGTGGGAAGGAGGGGAAGGGCTGGACGGAGGGCCAGATCGTCGACGCGCAACGGCTCGTGAACGACGAGGTCTGGGCAATCACCGTGCGGCACTCCGCTACGTCGACAGAATGCTTCTACGTCTTGGAGTCGACATGCGAGCCGCTGACGACTACGACAGAATCTCCGGAAACTGGCCTGCCAGTGCGCACGGACTGGGCTGCATATATCGCCCATCGTATGACACTACCTACCGATCCTCCCCCGCCACGTCTTCTGGACTACTTGAGCTGGACGAATCACGAAGAGTATCTGCTCGGGATTAGCCGGTTGTGGCTGAAGCGCATCGAGGGCGAGGGTGAGATTGGGATCGCGAAGCGCATCACGGCTGAACGATATATTCTGGCCTGCGTCGTCGGCAATAGGTGCGTCTTCGTCCCAAATAATACACTGATCCACCGTCTGAGTTGCGTACTTGTAGCTTATCTGGACGCTGGATGTCGTCGACACAGATGGCGCAGGATTTCGCCGGACTAGCCGACCTTGCCCCCGCGCGCGTCAAGACGAGCCCGAAAGTCAACCTTTTTCTGCCCAAGTGGGTTGCCTTCTTGGCCTAGTCAAAGCCGTGCTGATTCCTCCATAGACATCACCACGTTGAGAGCGTGCACTTCACGACTTCAGGCTCTGCGAAGCGGCCGCTTCACCCTGCCTTGGCCGTCATACAAACCCCTGACAGAGAATATTTCATTTTGCGCGACAATGGGATGCAGGTCGGGTGCGAAGAGGAGGGTGTAGCGGCGGCGTGGATGGATATCATAGGCTGCGAGAATTCGGGTGTGGCTACGTCGGCGTAAGAGTGCACAGTGGAATTCAAACCCAGCGATTCGAGACGCTCTAGACTTCATTATCATACGTTCACAGGAGCAAGTTCCCGCCATCGACCGTCGGCCCAGGAGCCCAGTGTACCAAAGTATCCCTCGGGATCCTCTCCTCTCCATGCTTTCAGGGCGAACCAGATATGACGAGCATCCTTTCCTGCCTTGACTATGGGGATATATTCTGGTGCACATTCATCTAAAACCTAAATCTCGTTTGAGTGATGCGCGAGGCGTTGAATTTGGGAGCTCTTACCTTGAAGTAGTGCTTCGCGTACCCTTCGTAATCAGCAATATACTCAGCGGTGGCGCCATCCGGCAGGCGGGAAAGGACAGGAACCCCGTCGCCGTCGAGCTCAAAATCGACATGCGTGGCGATTTGGGGATCCGAGAGAATTGCTGGAACAATGTGGCCTGTTTCCCAATCATACAGAGAGGTAACAGCTGGCGTGTCCGAGTCGGTGATGGTCATGTTATGAATGCCGAAATCGCCGTGCTCAAGAACGAGGCGGTAACACGCATGTACGCCTTCAGGTGGGAAAATGAGCGGAATGAGTCGTAGTAGTGACCCTTTAGCTTTAAAAGCGATTGGGCCAACCGTGTTGTGGTCCGACTCCCAGCCTATCATATCGCCTTCGTTCTTGATCATCTCTTGGACCTTCGATAAAAGAAAATCGATAACGAACTGACGAGTCGGTGTGATGATATCTGGGGAAATTTTTGGATTTGGTGAACACTGGGGAAGCCATAATTTCACGAAATCGAGAGGTAACTCGAAGCGGAAAAGAGCTGCCCTCATAGATGCACACTGCGTTAATATTGCAAGCTGTACACGAAAGTTAATATCTGAAGAAATTTCAATGTGTACGAGTGATCTCACCTTTTTGTCCCGGTCGGCTGGCCAAACATTGTTGGCACCTTCAGCTTTCTCGAAAACGAAAAGTTGCCGGCCGACCAGATCCTTGGGGATTTCGGTGGGGTCTTTGTCTTTCCGCTGCACCGGTCCACGATAATATAAAAGTTTCGATGCTAAGATCTCCGGTTGTGCGCGTAAAAGTCGATACGTTGCAGCTTCGAACTCAACCTCAATAGCCAGCGTGTCAATAGGGAACCCGTCGTATCTTGGCCAATTGACATCACAACGCCGTATGCGTAGCATTGTATCCTTCCCATCATCTAGCTTAACGTGCATGCCCTGGACAGCGAAATTCAGTGAACGTAGCTCATGATACAGGCTTTCGCACTCACAAAATAATTGGAGCCGCTACTGACACACGGGACACCAATAACACGGGATCCCACATTGTCCTTAACCTCGTCAAGAATATCCTGGACACTGAACCGGAAGAGAGGTGGCTCGTCTGTGAGCCTTTCAAATAATCCGGTTCCATCGAAATCCTGTGGCCATTCATCCCACCAACTGTAGGAACTTGAGGAAGAATCGGTGGATTTCGAGGCAGGGTCAGCCATGCCGTGTCTACGTCAACGTCCTTTGGACATCCTTGCTGAACCAAAGCTGGACCCACAATCAAACCCACATTGATCATTGATGCAGATCACACACCTCTTCTGTCTGATCAAATTCGACCGATACTTGAGTCGCGAGGCTTTCCACAACGAAACTCGGCATGAATTGGATTTTAATCTTGAAATCTGGGTGTTCTTATGGCTAAGACGGGGCCTTGGAACCGTTGCCGCCTCAGGAATCAGAGCCAATTTCCAAATCAGAGCAGGCGCTTCGGCTCAGCCTATCAAGCTTAGATTCAAAGATCAGCTATCTGTGGGTCCACAGCTGTCCACAGTAATCAATATATTTCCCTGCGCACGATTCAAGTTGGAAGACGCCTGGGTTTTAGATCTTTCTCAGAAATCTATCGGTTATTGCGTTCACCCCTTGGGCCGGGGCCCTTTCTGTCGATTCAGACTCTGGTCATTTGGTATCCAAGCTTGGACTTTCCCCAAATAATCTCTGGATCTGAACGTCCTAAGCAGGTTTGTGGGCATGGATTGACACGCAAATGCCCTTCCATTTTTCGGGGAGTTCCGAAATTCGTTCTGCAATTATCACCTGGTAGTCCACCCACACGCACCCACATACGCCCATCGCCCTCAAGGCTTCCATTCTTCGTGTGGTGGACACCACGGGGCGTATAAGCTCGAGGTTAACACTACGACTCTCTTCTCTTGAATAATGCACGGAATGCGGCCTCGTCTGGCCCGATCTATGGAAGACGAACCTGCGGTTCTTCTACCAGTCTGACAGTCCGACTGGACGAATATTACTTGTGTTTTCTGGCCAAGTCGACGGTTGAAATTCGATGACCATCTATGACTCGACATGATACTGTGGCATAATTCGCAGGACTGTGGATTCTGACGATGTCAATTCATTACTCTCGGCGTCTGATAAGGCTCGACTCCTAATTCATGCCGAATATGGAGCTGTTTAAGACCCAATTGTACAATAATTCGCATGTTTGTGGGTGCAGACGCCTTAGGAAAGTGCATTTTATGACTCTGAGCATCTGATAAGTCTTGACCTCTGTCCCACTAGTACCACGCGTGCGCCTCCAATAGCGCGCCAAAAAAAAAAACGCATAAATACCAGGCGTAACTTCCTTGCATTTTCATCAACTCATTCACCTCGAGTCCTCTCACTCATCTCATTTTCCAATCGCCATGGCTGCAGTCCTCAACCGTCGGCTCTACAACTCCCTTACCTCCCTTGAGGACGCCCATTCTGCTATTGTCGCCAACGAGGTAAGTGGTTTTCGGGATGCAGGAGACTTCATCCGACAGTCCACATAGGCGGCAGTCATGGAAGCCATCAACGGACCCGTCCGAGAGCTTTTTTTAAAGCATGCCGTCGAGAACGTCCTTACTCTGTACCTCCAACACCGGCACCATACTGTTGGCGAGGGGGAAGCTGTCGTCAAAGTCGAGGGCACGGCTCATCTCATGGACGAGCTCGCCCTTACTCAGGTCACGAACGTCGGGAACGCCACTGTCCCGACGACGTGGATGATCATGGAGGGCCACAGCTATCCCATGGAATTCTCGGTCGTTGAAGAGTCCAAAGCGAAGTAAGACTTTATCCGGCCTCATTTCAGTCTGCATCGGTCTCAGTTGTCCTCTCTGTACCAGGAACGTCGTAACCCCGACCGAGGAATTTATCAAAGAACTCGTGGGCCTCTTGTCCAATGCTGGATGTGACAATATCTTCGGCCTGGACTCAGTTTGTGCCCATGACTGGGTTGAAATGAGCATCGGTGATGCGAGTGTCGTGATCCCATGTGTCTCTAGACTAGGAAACGGCGAGGATTACTTCCCAGTTTCGTATATCTTCGACCCCGCGGATACGAAAGCCAGGGTTCATGGGGGTTGCAAGAAGACCCATAAACACACCTCCAAGCCAGCGACGACAACGCCGCCCAAGTAATACCGCAGTATCATGATCCACGCATCGATATTCATGTAACAATACCATTTGTTTCTCGTGTTCCAAATGTTCCCAGTTTTATTCCTGGGTGACAATTGAGGAATGGATGAGAAAAACAAAAAGTTAAAACTCCATTGAACAAGCCAGACTTTTTGCATCAGAAAGTGATAATATGGAACCAGCGGTGGTTCGCTTGGGGGTTCGTTCAAGGTTCGCTAGTGGTTCGCCGTTTTCAAGTAATCCGATTATATCGAATTTCTGTGGGCTTCAAAATTTTCTGGCATCAAGACGCAACGTCCGAAATCAGTCTCAACTTTCGGCAAACTTTCGCAGTGGACCCCCAAGCTGCACACCGGACAAAGAAATATCTTGACCTACGTTGAATGGGCTCCTGAAAGTTGGAGGGATTTTTGCCATTGGTCCGGCTTTCAGGAGACATCTTGACCTACGAGATAATTCCCTTTATGGTGTGAAGTCTAAAAATTTTCTCACCCGGTTTCGCTTGGAATGCGCGAAAATTTGACGCGGTTGAGTTCAACAACAGACTGGTTTCGGGGCACGAGCGGACAACGAGTGAGCCGTCGGAAAGACTCGGGAACTATAGATGCAATCACGCGGGTCAACTCGGCTGTAAGCCTTTCCCACGGTTCAACTTTGTTTTGAACGCAGCCTGTGTTTGGCCTGTGTCCGATAAGTTGAATGTGCCCGAAAAAAATCGAACCCTCAGGCCTCAGGCCTCAGCTCTTGGCCCAGCTCGCTAAACCAACTCCCAGTCCCTTGTTGAAGTGCTGAAGCGCGGTTTGCCTTCAGAGCGTCAGAGTGGAAATTGTCCTCGACCAATTTGAGCGAGAACGGATTGAAACTGAGATATATTGATGTAGTGACTGTGCAGTGGACCGTGGTACGCCCCTTGCCAAGCTTCATTATTCAGAATCGAGCGGCATAGTCCTTATTATACATGGTGCTCATTATAATTCCATCTTACTTCTGCAGCCCAGCATAGATGGCTTCCTCGACATCCATCCACAACACCTCGTATGCCATATCAAACATAGCGGCAGGTATAAGTTGAGTCCCAAACACCGCCGCAATTCCAGTATCTGGGTCGATGAAATACGATGTGCACGCCCATCCCGCCCCTGGAGCTCATCAGAAATATTGCAAAAGGGATTTTACGAGCCTTCCACTCACAGGAGCCGGAGCCCTTCTTCCGACGCCCAGGCATGTCCACGGTGGTCACCATCAAACCCGTGCTGAATTGGGCGGAACCATCGGGGACACCCATTATCTTGGCCAGTGAGTTCGTAGCGGTTGGGGGAAGCGTAGGTTCAAACAGAGCCGCGACCGAGGCATCGGACAGGATGGGATTTGTTGCCTTGCCCGCTGGAATATCATATCAACAAGGTGACTTGAGCCAAGAAATGTGAGAATACCTTTGATCTGAAGCAAATGGCGCAGGACCGCGAGATAGTTCTTCTGCGTCGAATAGAGTCCCACTCCCCCGAAATGGACGTTGGCTGGATCAATTGTCAGTGCATTAGTTCATAATGAAACCGGAGTCAATTGTACTCTTCTGCGGGTCCTGGTCGATGATCGGAACTTGATTATCCCATCTTGTGAGTTTCTTTTCCGAATCGCGAATCGACAAAGGCAGGATGCGCTCTTTCAGGTCCTGTGTCAGATAAAACGAGGCGGACGTGAGTCCCAGTGGCGAGAATATGTGATCCTTGCTGGAATATCACGAATAGTGTCTTGGCTGCAGCACGCAGGCTTAAGCACTCACAAATACTGGTCCAAGGATTTCCCAGAGAGTCGTTCGACGATGAAGCCCACGCAGTCAGTGGACCATCCATAAGCGACTGAAGACACCTGAGAGACCTTCGGGCAATATTCATCTGGTTACTCACAGTCCGTTCCCGGTTCGAATTTGAGGAGTTGACCGGCGGGAAATGATCCCTATTGAAACGTTTTAGTCCAGCGCATCGGACGATATGTCCAGCGGCAGCAGACCTTGTTCAAGCTGAAAAACGTCGACGAATCTTCATCCTTGCCGTAACTATGGCGAGATGGGACTGGGAACCGGTACCCATCGGCGCCTTCCAGATGATATTCCATGCCGCTCGTGTGATTCAGCAGCTGCCCGAACGTTATAGGAATATTGGCTGGAGCCGTGGCCGCCGGTTTTCCCTCGGAATCGCGTGCAGTAACGATAACTGGATCAGCCAACTCCGGGAGGATCTGGCTAACGGGAGTGCTCAGTTGGATTCTTCCTTGTTCGATCATCTGCATGGCGGCAATCTGCAAAAGTTGTAGTTTCCTGAGGCTGAAAGTATTCAGACGTTCAACCACCCACCGAAGTGATCAGCTTCGTCTGACTGCATATCCAGAAAACCGCGTCTTCATCGAGCGGCTCGCTGGACGGATCTCCGAGCACTTTCCGGCCTTCCTGGTGCATGAAAATTTCCCCGTTCTGGTCCGTCACGCCGCAGAACAGGGCTGGCACAATTTTGTTCCCGACAGCGCGAGACTAGGAGACCGTTTAGAAATTCTGCAACGGGGTAGAGATGGAGCTTTGACCATGATACCACGAATCGCATCTTGCTGTTGTGCAGAGAGAGAAACCATTGTGGTCGGTGCGAAAGAGTAGCCGAAAGAGGGGTTTAAATAAAAGCATCAAGCTCGAATCAAGCTGTTCCCGAATAGGTCCGGGTCTTTGACCATGAATCACTGAGTATGCGAGGCTGATGCTGAGTAAAAATGGGCCGCGCGTAACGCGGAGAAAATTTATGTTTCTTATATATAAAAACCGATGTAAAAAACATGTAAGGCGTCGGGTCGCATCCCACAAAATGCATTCCCAAACCTCCATTGACATCGTCGCGAAGTTGGTGGCGGTGGGGGCCGACTCGACCGCATTTTGCGATGGATATTAGTACTTATCGGCCTTTCTCGCGGCATAGCCTCTCGGTTACGCGTCGTGTTCAACGTCGGGCTTGCCTCGGTCGAGAAGCTGCGGCTGCGGCGTCGCCTCGGGCATGGCGCGGGCATGGGTAGCTCGGAGGTCCCAGATGTAATTTACTAATTTACATGTAAAGGGACCATGTAAATTTGCCTTTTTGACGCAGCACTAGGTAAGTACTACGCGCGAGTAAACCGGTGCGTAGTCCATGGCAGCGACGCACCAACACCGAGTTGAACCGAGTCAACCGACGCACCGCTCCACAAACACGGCCGCGGACGCGGGGATTTCCGATCACTAAATCCCACGTGTCCGTGTGCCTGTCGCTCGTCTCGAGTCTTACCCACCATGACCATCCTCGACACGTCCGACCAGGACCCGAGCCTCATGAAGCTCTGGTCCCTCATCACGGAGCTCAGCGAGCAGCTGAACCAGAACCGCGATATCTCAGCAGGCATCTACCAGCAGGCGGGCGGGATAAAAACACAGGCCGTCCACGCGCAGACCGGCTTCGTCCTGCGGCGGTTTAACCTCGACAAGCCCAAAGGTGCGTTCTCGCCCCGGGAGTGGATTCTCGTTGCGGTATGGATGAATCATGCTAGTGCGCAGAACTCTACGATGCGGAGCTTGAGCGGATGAATACGGCGATGAGCATGGAGAATATCGCGCTGCAGCATGATAACAAGCAGTTGAATGCTTTGATAAGAGAGTACGAGCAGACCCTCGAGACGCTCATGAGTGCGTTTTATTTTTTCCGTTTTCCGCACCACTCTTAATTTTGCGTGCAGATACGTTCAGAAACCGTGCAGTGCGTCGACCCAAAAAATAAACAGTGTGCAAACGACTAAATCTGCCACAGAAAGACGTGCAGGAGCGCGAGCTCGCCTTATCGCGAGAATACGAGACGCAGCTGCTCGCGCGGCAGGAAGAGTGTGACTCGCACGACCTAGGGTCGAGCACGACTGTCTATGAGTCCCTGGGGCGGATATCGCACGTCCTCCGCCAGCTGCTCCGCGCGCAAGGCGGCGAGCCGGTCGAGCCCGAGCCCACCGCCGCACCCGAACCCGACCTCTCCGTTGCCCTCAAACCCCTCGCCGTGGAGGACCGCGAGCCGTGGACGACCCTTGCGGCGCGTGAGCCGTGGACCGCGCCGGCCGTCACCGGCGCCGACCATGCGCTGGAGCGCGAGATCGAGCTCGCGCGACTGGAGAAGGAGAATGAGGAGCTGAGGCGGATGTTGGGCGTAGCGCCACTGCCCGCGCGCAGTCAAAGTCACCGTCAAGGGCAAGGCAGCGAGGAGATGAGCGACCAGGCGAATTACGGAGCAGGGCGGATGCAGCAGCCGCAGCCCCGTCCGTTTGAGCCACCGCTGACGTTGGGTGGGTTCAACGTCCCGCGGCGGCAACCCAGCGCTCCGGTAAATTCGTTGACGATGACTCAGAAGAGGCGGCAGTTGGGGCCTCCATAGCGCTCTGCTTATTGTAATTCCCTTTCGTTCATTCATTCGGATCCTATTGTATTCTTTCGCAACTTTTATCATTGCATTTCCAGTCCCTTTGCCAAGGCTGTGGCTGCGTCCAACACCATCTTGGCACCGATTT
The DNA here is from genome assembly GCA_029448575.1 of Mycena maculata. Taxonomy (NCBI): domain Eukaryota; kingdom Fungi; phylum Basidiomycota; class Agaricomycetes; order Agaricales; family Mycenaceae; genus Mycena; species Mycena maculata. The sequence goes on along the minus strand of JARJLG010000055.1, from coordinate 345,142 downwards.
TGAGGACGCCATCCATTGCCATAATCGGATGCGGGGCGCCCTTGTACAGTTCGACCTCCACTTCCACGCCGAGCGCACTCAGCTTCTTACCGTATTCTATCCCCTCATCCCGCAGGATATCGGCCTCGCAGACGGCGATCCATGTCTTCGGCACCTTGGCGAGCAGGACGTCCGGCGCAAAGTACGGCGACGCGTCCCATTTCGTGTAATCCTCCTTGTTTGGCAGATAGTTGTCTCTGAACCAGAGCATGCGCGCTGGGCTCAGCCAGGGGGTCAACGCGTTCTCAGCCCAGAGATTGTCTACGCTCGCGGTGTTGTCCGTTACGGGGACGATGAGGAGCTGGAATATGAGAGGGATTGGCGGCGAGGCTTCAGCGGCCTTGAGGGTTAGGATGGCCGCGAGATTGCCCCCGCTACAGAGGCGGTGAGAAGGCTAAAGAATAGAGAGATGGTACGTGCCTCGAGGATCCACCGACGGAGATTCGGGCGGTGTCTATGTTGAGCTTGGACTTACCGTTCTGAATGACCCAGTCTAGGGACTCTACGGCGTCTTCTACCGCCGTGGGGTATCGATGCTCGGGCGCCAGCCGATAGTCCACCGAGAGCACAACACAATTAGCGCCTGGACAATGAATCAGAGGAGGGAGACGATGGCCTTGGAAATACCAACGCTTGCACATGTTCGTGGCGAAAGCATTCTCGCTGTTTATGTTTCCAAACGTCCATCCGCCTGAGATCTGTGAGAGGAATCAAGACAAAGGGACGTTTTGCATACCCCCGTGGAAGAATATAAAGCAGGGCCATCCGTTCGCTGGACTGTCGCCCTCAGGAGAGAACGCACGGAATTTGGTGTGGCTCAATGCGATATCCTCTGTGGCCCCAACGACAAGAGGGGTAGAGCCACCTGGGACCGCGGGGACATTTCGAAGCTCGGGGGACCAAGGAACAGTATGGGGGGGTACAAGCCGGGCGAGACTCTCGTTGTGAAACTGGACGTATTCTGCCAGTGCGCAGAAAATTCCTTGTCAGCTTTTTGAGATTCAGAGAATACCGTACCTGGATCGAGACGGGGGACCATGGAGGGGTGAATGGGCTGGTGGATTTGCTGGGCCATGTTGGATTGGAGAGAACGAGTGTCATCCAGCATCCAGAACAGTAAGATTGACTGAAGAAGGAGATTCGGACCGAGATTTGAATTGATAAGCGGGCCGGCCGCTTATCTGTGGTCATGCGGCACGTGCACAGCGGGAAACCAAACAGGCAAAAATAAGATTTAATATCTAGATATCATTTTACTTACGACCTTTACGACCACCGATATGCCTCGCTCTGAATCACCGCCCCCGCACAAGCGCGCGCGCCAATCCACTCCGGGCGAGTCCCGAAATGGGACGTCTTTACCCCCGCTGTCGCTCTCCATCTTGGGTGTCGAACCACTCGATGAATTCATCAAAGAAATCGCAGACTTTGTCCACTATACCATCGTGAACCGGCCCCCAGATCTCCAGGGCAATGTCGAGGTCGAAGCAAAGGTAGGGCTCTTGCGGGACAGGGCTTCGGGACAGCGGTTGATGCTTCCTGTTCTTGTAGAGACCAGTGAGTCCACTAACCCGCACGCCCCTGTCCCTGACCACGCGTCGTTTGCTCAGTCATTGCACCGGATAGAATTGACCTCCGATTTGAATCCAATATGTCCGTGGTGCGTCTCCACCACACGCCGCTCAATTCGGTGCCAATACGTGTCACATAGCACCAACATAAGCACTTCAATACGCGCCTGAACGAGCTCAAAATGTCGTCCGCCCAACCGTCCTTCCCCTCCACACCGCTTGGATACACCCATCTCCGTGTCGTAGATTCGTTCTACCCAACAGACAACCCACACGACAAAGAAAAAATACGCGTCACACGAGACGAAAAGACGGGCAACGTCGTCGAGTGCATGCGCAAGATACGGTTGGGAGACCTCAACATATACAGTCCAAAACGCGCGGCGGACTGGCGCGTCAGCGTCAACCTCGAAGTCCCTGGTTTGTTTACCACCATTATCCACGATGCATTTTCATAATGGATCTACCTAGTATCCCACCCCATCGGCTCTGCGACGCACACGCGCAGAAAAGACCGGCTGAGCTACACGCACGAAGAGTTCAGTATCGACCTCACGCAAGTGACGGCATCCGCGTCACCAAATAGTCCAGTGCGCTAATCTTGAGCCCGATATATCATACACTTAACTTCCTGTTTAGGCCGAATTATTACACGAGCTGGAGATCGAAATCGCGCGGCCCGCCCTCCTCCTCGCCACCGCCGCCAAGCGGGGCGATCCGAACGCCCCAGAGCTTGAGCGCAGCGCATTCGATGAGTTAATACGAGCGTTTGTAAATAACGCCCGGATATTGGTCCGGAATGCCAGCGAGGGCTGGCAATGATGTTTTTTCTCGTTGTATATATTATCTATTCGTAATTAGTGTACTTACGGCGCCGGGGGAATGTATTTTTTGCTGGGCACGAAGTATTCATGCCTTCTCGCGTCATAGCGTTATCCTTTTTTGGCTGCCCTTGCCAGTTTGAACTTTGAAGTGTGATGACAAGTACAGCCACTGCCAAAGTGACCGTTCGTGGTTTCGGCAGACGATCGAATTACGGGAGTGTTGGGCGAATTTCAGCCTCATGGGCTCAATTTTATTGGGCAAGTCTAAACCCTACATAAAAATACACGTAGTAAAGCCTATATACAAGGAGTGTGTGTTCAACTATAACTTCAAGTACCATCCCTCCCAGATGTCTAATTGAATAAATATTTGGCGATGGGGGGGGGGGGGGGGGGGGGGGGGGGGTCCATAGATCCATTCGCGACTTCGATCCATCTCAACTTACTGCTGCGCCCCCGCGGCCTCGCTCGAATAGCTCTGCAGCCGCGCCCACTCGAGCAGCACCATCGCAAAATAGCAGTCGTTCTGCGCGTCGGTCATGATGCGCTCCGCGAACAGCTTCCCCGTCTCCTGGATCAGCCGCGCCTCGTCTTCGTGCTCCATCGCCCAGTAGACCTTCTCGACGAGGTCCGAGAGGTCCGCCTGCACGGGGACGTAGTGCTCGTACGGCCGCAGCCAGTCGTTGAAGTACTCGTCGAAGACGGTCGACTGCGGGTCGTCAGATGCTTTATTGAGCCGCATCATCGAAAATACGCTACCTTGAAGACGAGGGAACCAGACTTGAGGAGGCCCAGGTAGCGGCCGGAGAACGTGTTGCCGTCAACGTCGAGGAGGTATTTATACTGATAGACATCCTCCTTCGGCGACTGGGGCCCGGTGATGTGGTACTCGTTGATGATGGCGTTCCGGTCGCAGTCGTTGGTGCAGTGCGTTTCCGCGAACTTGGTCATCTTCACGTCCATAAGATCGGAGTGGTTGCGCGCAATGTCGATCAGCCGGAAGCGTGGGAACTTGTGGTAGTTTTGCCCGAGGATGTGCCCGCCGTTCGACATGCCGCGCCAATCTAGACACTAGCTCAGCGAGCGGCGGAGGGAAAGATGCGAATAAGGATTTACAGAGCTGCGACTTCTTGTCGTCCCATGCGATGTCGTTGGGATGCGAGAAACTGCCTGACCACCATGATTCATCGTAATAGTACTATTCTTGCAGTCAGCGCCGGGACGCTCAATGTCGTAAGCTACATACCTGTCCGGGGAAAAGAATGTCGGAGAAGCAGGGTGAAATCTTCGTCATGCTGAGGAGGGGCCAGAGGTCGGTCGTAAAGTCGGAACTGGAGCTGGAACGAAGAACTGGCAGAAATTAATTAATACCACAACGGGATAAGAATATCAACTCACAAGCAATATCCGCACTCCCATCCGTGGTGAAGCCCTTGGAGTTGTTCAGCGGACTGCACCCGCTTCGGTCTCTAAAAAAATCGGAGGTGGGGCGGGGCGCGATATGGAAAGGGTTTGGATCCTTGAGTTCCATTGCCTCTTTGCGCGCTCCGGGTTCCCGGAAGTTGAAGACGACGCGCGGCTCGTCCCGCCCGTTCAGAAGGAAATCCATATTAGGCAAGAAAGACGAGAACTGCGCACATCGGAGTTTAATTTTCGGCAAGTAAACAACGACCGCGGGCGCACCTTCCCAATGGTTCTCGGCCACTCATCGTAAAACGAAGTCCCGCGATAGTCCGGCATATGGACTTGCCCATCCTTGATATTGATAGTCGTCATCCCCATAGGATTCTCGAGCATCTACGCCGAAAGACAGGTCAGCATAAAAATACATGAACGAGGACGGGGGCATACCAGTGCTCTGCCCCGGTCGATCATATTCTGGAAATGAGCCGGGTTGTCCTCGGCTAGCTGGTAGAACGGCTCGAAGTCTCGCTGAATCTGGTCATAGTCGTCGATCAAGCATTTTTTGTCGCGCGCAAACGCGAACCATTTGTCGAAATTGGGGGGCGGGGGGCGGTCGGTTTTAAGCGAGTAGCGCGCCGCGGCCTGCGCTAGCGTCTGTGACTGCCGTGCGAATAGAGCCTCCAAGCTTAACCGGGCTGCGGCGACCGGGTCCGTGACCAACGTGGCGTCTGCTGGGCTCTTTAGTGGTACGTCTGGATTCGGCGCGGATACCACGTCCTCGACGGCATGACCGGAAGTTGGGGGTGAGCCCATGAAGAACGCGATCGCGGCAACGGCAGCGAACAGGCCCACAACGACCAGTAGTGGCACAAGTATGCGGCGATATAAGGGCCGCAGGCGTATGGCGGAGCGAGGAACGGGGAAAGCAGGGTCAGAGCCCTCATCATCATCCTTGTGGAGCGCCGAGGTCGGCAGTAATGGACTCGTTGTATTGTCTGCCCTGTTTGAATGCGAGGGCAGACGCGCGTAAGACGGGCCAGCCAGGGGAGCTACGAGCCTCTTGAGTTGGTACATGAGAGAGTTGGAGGGAACCTGTGCAGCGATGCTTATGCCGTTAATCGTTTCATCATAAGTCGGAGGTTTCTAATCTCAAAAAGATACTTGTCTCCGGTTGCCAATTCGATCGCGCCGCTCACCTTAAATTGAGAAACGTTGCCTCTACTTCAAAGTACAACGGCACAGAGAGACGCGCTTCGAATTCTTCGCTTCCGTGACGCGCCATGTCAACGCCGCGTACTGCCACTCCCAAACGGGCTGCTCAACGCTCGATCGTCTGTTCGGAAAGCCTGTCGAGATCGCCTGAAACCTCTCCAAGTCTGATGAATTCACTTGATCTTTTCACGAATTTTGTAGCTTTTGGATCCAACTCTAATCAATTTTATTTTTGTATTGACAGGTGAATCCCGCGACTCCCAAGTAAATCCCCGTGATGCTTGTAAAATCCCGCGGCATAGCAAGACGGCGACTTCGACGCAAAGAGTTCAGCTCCTAATACTGCAAAGTGAAGTATACATGCAATAATACATCTACTGGAAGCAGGTAAGTGTAAAGGTAGGTGGTCCATTATTATTTAAATACATGTACGTCCGTCCGGGCGGTCGTCGCCGTGACCTTCGAAGAAAGGCAATGTTATGCGGGTGAGAGAGAAAAAGGATATCAGCACTTCCCCCCCTTGGCTCAGAAGCGCGTCTGCCCCACCGGCGTCGTCCTCATCGCCTCCGTGCTGTATGGATCATAGTGCCCACTCATCCCAGACGCACTCCCTCCCACGGACGCATTATCCTCGAACCGCTGCATCGCCGGCGGCTGGTAGTTATAATCCTCCTGCCCGTCTGGTACATCCTTGTACCTACTCGCCGCGAGAGGCGAGAACGCAGCCGACGAGGCGCCCACGTCGTGCAGCGCGCCCGCAGCGCCGAGCCCTGACACCGGCCCACCCAGGGTCGCAGTGTACTGGTACGGCCGCGTGGGCGAGGGTGCGGAGGCGCCGGCGCGCTTGCGGCGGGCGGCCCACATGGCCACCGCCGCACCGATCAAGCCCACCACCACGAGCCCACCGACCGCACCGCCGATGATCGCACCGAGGTGAGAACTGCTTGACGAGCTGCTGGTGGTCGTGCTGGCAGTGCCGGTGTCGGTGCCAGTGGAGTTTGATGACGCCTTGTCTGCGGAGCCCGTGGCGGAAGCGAATGTAACGGGGTCCGGCAGCGCCGCGGCGGAATTTGTGGGCTGCGTCTCGATGTTCCCGCTCCCAACCAGCACTGACGTCCCGTTGCTCGGCACGCCGTTGACCACTACGTAGACAAAGGCAGGTCCAGGTTGGAAGATATTGGGATTCGGCGGCGCCTGCGCGACGTGCAGCGTGATGCTCGAGTCGTTGTTGACAGTGTAGGTGTTGTTCAGTTGCAGATATCTTTGCCCCATGTTCATCGCATGCGTAGTCCACCCGGGGCGTAGCAGCACGACAGTCGTGTTGGCAGCGGCCGCATCTCCGGACCCGGAGTACGATGTCGCAGGGAGCGTCACGTCGAAGGAGCTTCCGCCGTACGTGATTGTCGAGGGGATACCCGAAGGCACAGGCCGCGTCGTCGCCGCAAAGTACGGCGGGTAGAAGATCTCCGCCTGGTACGTCGTGGGGTAGACGGCTGTCGTGTTTACGTCCACGTTCGGGTTAGAGCCCGCGACGATGACCGACGCATCGGGGAGGAGTAGCGCGGACGAGTGATACAGCCGCGCAATGTTCGAGGTCGACAGCCCGGCGTTTGACCACCGGCTTCCCGCGGGGGCATCGGGGTCGTATATAGCGGGTGTGCCGACAGGGCCCGACGCCAACGACATGTCGAAGGGCATGTCGGCGAAGTTGGCCGTCTCGCCGGTGGCGGTAGCGTATCCTGCCGTGCCATTTTTCCCGCCGTTCAGCATCAGCAGCTTGCCCGTGGGGAGGATGATGAATTGCCCCATCGTACGGCCCTCGAGCATGTCATCGTCTTGTTCGTACACGGGCGCAGACCCGTCTGCAGGCTCCGGCGTGATACGCTGGCAATCTGTCGACGCGGGGTAGTCCCAGGTATCGATCGCCGGGTAAGAATAGTTGCCCCAGTCCGCGTCGGGCATGTTCGACCCGCCTAGGCTCGTCAGTCCAGAAAAGTGGCTAAATTTGGAACCTAAATACCGCAGAAAATGATGGTTTGGCCGTAGTTGTTCGCTGGTGTGAGTGGTAGCATCGCGACGCCTCCACTTGCAGGGTATACACGGATGACCTGACGGGGCAAACGTCGGTCAGTGCCCTACAGCTCCAGGATTTTTTTTCTGACCTGGCCAGGCATGTCAGGTAAATCGGTCTCGGTGTTGGTGTCGGGGTTCCAGATCACTAAAACAGGTTAATAATGCAAACCATCAAGAACCAGTGACGGCATACTGGTGGAGAAGTTGGCCTGCAAGAACATGTTCCCCGAGGCGAGCAGGAAGGTGTGAGCATACGCGTTGAGCCCGGACGTCTTGACCATAAAGTTCATAATCTGGGCCGGCTGGCCGTTGGACGGATAGAATTCGTAGGTCGGCTCTGCTGCTCCGCCTTCGTAGGTTGGGTCCGTGTTGGGTGTGTTTCGGTTGACATAGCCGCCATTGACAAAGCCTCCGATGATTGCCACAGTTCCGTTCCCGAGTGGCTCAGCGGCAGAATACCAGCGTTGCTTCTGCATGGCGAGCAGCGCGGCGTCATCGAACCATTGGCAGGTGGTGGAGGAAAAGTCATCCGAGTCGGTGCAAGGGTTGAGGATACGGATGGCCTGGCTTCCGTCGAAATCCTGGTACGTCGCGTCCCATTCTCCTGAAGCGCCGGATGGATTCTTGACTGAGCCAATACTTCCGCCAGGTCCGATCGCTCCGTTGCCGCCGAACGTGGCGAACGATCCTGGAACAAAGATCAAGTCGAACTAGAACAAGAACGGGGACGATTACCGACGAACCATTCGGTAAATGCATGCCGGAAGCACAGAATGTGTTTGTAACCACATCCATTACAACTGCTTCATGCGTGTCTATGTCCCTAGATCCCGGAGTAGTGAGATGGGGGGTTACTGCAGTGGTTGAACAACTAACCAGACTGCTCCCCATGCAGGATGCCTGGAAATCGGTCAGTGCAGGTCAAGGGCGAAACAAGGTTGCTGACCCATTAATTTGTGCTGCGTTCCCTTCTGCCTTGTTTGTTACGTGTGAATTGTCTTGCAAACGGCCTTGTAAGACTAGATACCTTGTCGAGTATGTATACTTTTTGTGAATTTCCGACAAACATCTACGAGGATCGCCCTTGAGTAAGAGCCTTGACTGATGCAACGAGGCATGCACGGACCATCATGGCGCTGACTTGAGTGTTTCCACCATCTGCAAAAGTGCCGGCCTGAGAGGCATGAGCTGGATTGAGGTGGGCAAGCCATAGGGCTAGCAGAGAAATGGGGAGCAACATGGCGGAGAAGAGGAGAGGAGACAGATCAAAACGGCGAGAACAGGTGATTTGACGTCACATTTCCGGCTATGGTTGCCTGAGGCAAGCCTGAGGAGCAGACGCGTCGAATTCGCCCTTGCGACGACCGCTACATCCCTTCTAACCATATTTGCGATTTCTTTTCTATTTTTTGGCAATTTTCTGGCTTTTCTGAGCATTTATTAATTTGTTTACAATAAATTCGGATCCTGTCGACTTGAACGCGAAAGTGTGTTTGCAATAGAGGGGTCAACGCGACGTGTCAAAGTCATGATCCCAGATAAGTGATCCACATATGCTATGTATCACCTCGACAAACGCGTCCTTTCACCTGAACTGCATCTTACACCCTCAATCTCCACTTTGTGCACGGACATAGTACAGCTTTTAGCCTCACAAGGTCCCTCCGGCTCGGATCTTAATCCTCTTTATTAACACATGGACTCAGCTATACATCTTCATACTATCTTCTGAGTACAGGGTAAAAGAAATCTGGTCTGCGAGACCGCATATTCGCAAAGTCTAATGGCAGGTGCATTCTCTCTCCCGTCCGCGGTGCGCGTGCGCTCGACTTCGAGCCGCCAACTCAAGCCGCTGGTGGTCGGCCTCCGGCGGGAAGATCCTACGCGAATTTGGGAACGCCGGAGCCCTCTGACCCCAGACGCCGTCAAACGCCTGGTGACGGAACGCCATGTAAAGGTCCACGTCGAGCACTGTGACCGCAGGGTCTTCCGCGACCATGAATACGTTCAGGTTCGTCCATATTGCTGTCCTCTTTTGCGCGTATCCCAGCTCCTATTGCTTAGGCGCACCCCGATAATTCGACACTGATGGATTAGACCCTTTCCAGGCTGGAGCAGTTATCATGAAGGACTTGGGCGACGCGCATATCATCGTCGGAATAAAAGAAACGCCCTTGGATGAATTAATAACCTCCCCCCTCCAAGATTCCGCCCGAACCCACTTGATGTTTTCGCATACTGCAAAGGGACAGACCTACAACACGGCTCTGCTGTCCAAATTCTTGGCGGAAAACTACGCGCTCGGAGACCCACAGTCGCCGCGTCTGATCGACTACGAGCATTTAACGGACGAAGCCGGAAAGCGTACGGTGGGCTTTGGCTGGTTTGCCGGAGTCGCTGGGGTGCTCGAGTCTTTGTCGGCCATGGCTCACTCCCATTTAGAAATCGGCGTCGCATCCCCTTTCCTCGTATGCCTCTTTCATGTCCGCCTCATGAAACTGACTGACTTGGCTTCTAGTATACGCCGCGGCCACACACGCTACCCTCCCTCGATCGGCTTCGCGCATCTCTGAGAGAAATCGGCCAACGAATAGCCAACGAGGGCACCCCGAGAAAACTGGGCCCCTTCATCATTGGACTGACTGGGTCGGGGAACGTCGCCCAAGGCTGCTTGTCCATGCTCGCCGAGCTCCCGATCGAGCCCATTTCTGTCAAGGACCTCGGCGGCCTCGTGAGCCAACAAACTCCTGATCTTCGCAAGGTACTTATTTCCCGTTTTAAGCGGTCTTTCGTTGAACTCTGCGCAGATATACTTGGTCCATGCGCAACCCCGCGATTACTTGCGCAGACTCGACGGCCAAGCATACGACCGTGAACACTACTACGAGAATCCGCACTCGTACCGATCTACTTTTTCCACCGATGTTGCGCCGTACCTTACTCTCTTCTTGAACGGCGTCGGATGGGCTCCGTCGTTTCCTCGCCTCATGACGAGCGCGGACTTGATCGAGACTTTGTCCCGTGCAAAGGCGATTGGCGGTGCCCGGTTCACCAACATCGGGGACATAAGCTGCGATCCTGGGGTAAGCTCAGTCCCTTGGACAGAAATTTTAAACCACTCATGGCACCCAGGGTGGCCTGGAATTCCTGCCTCGCTCCAGCACCCTGTCCGCCCCGTTCTACAAGACACGACCGAGTGCCCTGCCCGACTACCTTCCGTCCATCCAGATGATGGCCGTCGACATTCTCCCGGCGTCCATCCCCTTCGATGCTTCGCAACACTTTTCGACGGCTCTCCTCCCGTATTTGGAGTCCCTCATCGAGTCGCACCGGGCGGGCCAGTCCGGCGAACTCGACCCCGTACTGGACAGGGCCACCATCGCCGCCGGTGGGAAGCTAGCGGAAAAGCACGAGTGGCTGCAGGATGCTGTCGAAAGATTCCGAACTGAGGGACTTGTTGCTCCCGTTGCCACGGCCCCGGCGGCGGCGGCGGCGGCGGCGGAAGTTACGGGCGACGATGAAATGGTGGTTATTGGCTCCATGGGCGTGAGAAAGAAGAAAGTACTATTATTTGGATCGGGTATGGTAGCCGGCCCTTGTGTGGAGGAGATTGCTCGAAGAGATGATGTTCAGCTGCTAATTGGTTCGTAGTTCGTTCAAATCGGTAACTTGCAGTGTATACTGACATTGACGTGATCCAGCTAGCAACTCATATCATGAGGCCCTGAAGCTCTCCCAAAGATATCGCAATGTGCAGTACCAAATAGTCGACTTGAAAGAAAAAGATAGTTGGCAACGGCTTATTTCAGAGTCCGACCTGGTCATTAGGTGAGCCTTTTCACTTTCGGTGAACAATCACTGACAGGTTCTCAGTTTGTTACCTGTCGCCTTCCACGCCGCTGTGGCCCAGCAATGCGTTAAACATGGAAAACATATGGTGACTGCGTCGTACATCACGCCCGCTATGAAAGCGTTGCACACGAAGTAAGTCGTACTGCATTTTTTTGGCCCCGCTTATCTTGCTCCACAGGGCAACCGAAGCAGATGTACTCCTCTTGAACGAAATTGGACTCGACCCAGGAATCGATCATTGCTCTGCCGTCTCTCTTATAAACAAGTTACAGGCCGATGGAAAACGTATAGTATCCTTCACCTCTTTCTGCGGCGGGTTGCCTGCACCTGAGGTGCCCGTTGTACCCCTGCGATACAAGTTCAGTTGGAATCCACGAGGCGTTCTGACCGCTGCGCTCAATTCGGCAAGATACCAGCTGGCTAATGAGGCAAGAATCGGTGATTCGTTTCGCGGCAGTCCGATGATTTTCGTCCCAGATATTCACGATCCCGGAGAAACAAGTTTTGGGGCGATACTTCCCTTCGGTTCCCGTCACTAAGGATTTTGCGCTCGAGGGCTATCCGAACCGCGATTCTCTTCCATATCAGGAAATCTACAAGCTCGGTAATGTTCGTACGTTGTTACGCGGGACATTGAGGTAACGTCCACATCGTGCACTCTATGCTGAGATCAGATCCGACCCCATACAGGTACCCAGGATTCTCGAGATTGATGCGGTCTTTCCAGGCCCTCGGTTTCTTGGAAAACGTCAAAATCATCCGTCTGGAAACCTGGTCCTCTTTTATTCGGCAAAGCCTCGAGCTGCAAGCCCACGAACCTGAAGATCTTTGGTCAATGGTCAAGCAAGCCGTCCCAGGAGAAGATATCGAGGCCTTGCACGACGCGCTTGAGTGGTTGTCGTTGGTTCCGTCAAATTACAATGTTACGGTGCCGACCCCGATGCCCCCGCTCCCCGCTGAACCCATGTCGCCCCTGGACATCTTCGCGTATCTGCTGACCTTCAAGCTGCACTACCTCCCGCACGAACGCGACATGGTCATCCTCGCACACGAGGTGATCGCCCACCGGCCGGGGATGCCGGACGAGGTGCACCACTCGTCGCTTATTACGTATGGGACGCCCAAGGCGACGGCGATGGCGCGCACGGTCGGGCTACCCGTGGCTATCGCGGCGCTGAACGTGCTGGATGGCAAGGTCGCGATCCGCGGGGTGGTGGGCCCGACCGACCCGAGCATATATCGTCCCGTTCTCCGGGGTCTGGAGGAAGCGGGTCTCGGGATGAAGGAGATCGTCGCCACTGGAAAGTCAATAGAGGCAAGTTTAGTTTCTGGCGTAAACCCAAGTGACGAACTGGAAGGGGAGGACGTGGAGTGGGCGGCGCTGCCGTAATAAATGAGGCACTGTACCTAACTTATTCTCTATCCCGGACACCAAGCACGAGACCTTATTTATAAAACTTCCAATTTTTTTTGGTGACTCTTGGAGTGACTTGATTATTTTCGAACAATGCGAGGAAGAAAATGATGGCATAGATGGCTGCACTTTCTTTTACCGTTGTGCAGGCTGATTGCGCGTCGCGCGCTGCTCGACGCGTCGTTCTCAATGCAGAGGCATTAAAGGCTACCAAATTTTCCACAGGGGACGTTGTCGCTGTTTCCGGCCGCGACTCGAAAGTCAGTCGCCTTCGTGCTTTATTTCGCACAACTCATACCGAACCAGGATTTTGCAGTTGGCGTCGTGTGGCCTTCGTCGGAGCTACCGGCCCAATGTAGGCATACATATGTTGTGAAACGGAATCCTCTGAACCGTCTTCCAAGGTGTCTCGCTCTCGACATCGCTCTATCTCACAGCGGGGCTTCAAAACGGGCAACAAGTTCTAGTGTCCCCCGTCCCCAAGACGGGCTCTTCGAAAAACGATCCATTCCGCTTGCCTGCGTTGAATCGGATCCAGGAGGCAACTCAGATACGGCTGAAAGAGGTTCCCAGGGACGGAGTCTCAACCAAAGTGTTACCGGGAGGAAAGCGGGGCGATTGGCTGAAATTGTTGATTCGAGAATCGCTCGGTCCGTACGCACCCTTCACATTCCGCTACTGCTGACTAGGATACAGTGGATCTTAAATATATCACCTCCGCGCAGATCGTCGAGGTCACATACGAACAGGAAGTCCGCCGCTTCCTGGTAGTACCTCCCTCTTCCCAGCAGGCAGAGAATCTGGAAACTCAATTCGACGCCCTTTCACTGGCTGCCCCGCGCCAAATTTACACCGTCGGTTGGGATACCTCTGTATCCCTCGTTGGGAACACAGATGACGCTGGCCCGCAGACTTCCCTGGTACGTTTTATGTTTGGGGCACGAACATTGAATCAACACATTCAATCCAGCCAGAAGTCGAGGTTTTGGCCCAGGGAAATGGAAATGCCGCCTATGATTCTGTTGGGGGATTGAATAAGCAGATAGCAGAGATCCGAGACCTCCTCGAGATCCCATTGACGCGTCCGGAACTCTTCCGGTATTTCGGTGAGTCCTTGACCGACAAGACGTGTATGCTCAATTGCTGAATATAATCCAGGGCTGAAGCCTCCTCGCGGGATACTACTACATGGGCCGCCAGGGACCGGGAAAACTCATCTAGCGCGCGCGATAGCTGCGTCTACAAAGTCTGCGGTGTTAGTAATTAACGGCCCAGAACTTTCCTCTGCCTATCATGGCGAGACGGAGGCGAGGTTACGAGAAGTATTTAAGGAAGCGCGCGATAAAAGTCCGTGCATTGTCGTTTTAGACGAAGTCGATGCTCTAGTTCCCCGTAGAGAGGATGGTTCGGGTGGAGAGGTAGAGAAGCGGGTGGTAGCGACCCTGTTGACCATCCTAGACGGAATGGAAGATGGCGGCGACGAACATACTAGAGTCGTGGTGATTGGCACGACAAACCGTCCAAATGCCATCGATCCAGCTCTTCGCCGGCCAGGTCGGTTCGACCGAGAAATCGAGATTGGTCAGTTTCATTAACCCTTTCTCCCTCGTTGAGTTTTGAATAGCATTTAGGTATTCCGGACGTCGAGGCCCGTTGTTCGATTCTCCAGGTTCTGCTATCCAAGACTCCGCATACAATATCTCAAGCCGACCTTCTTTCTATCGCCTCACGGGCCCACGGCTACGTTGGGGCCGACTTGAGTGCCGTGGTTCGAGAGGCGGGGACGATAGCGATCAAACGATGGCTTTGTAGCCATCCTCAGCATGCCTCGAAAACGCCCCAAAGCGAATTAACACTAACACTCTCAGATCTAGAGGCGTCATTGCCCTCCATTCGTCCTTCCGCCATGCGCTCGGTTTTCGTGGAAACTCCCCCCGTCCGGTATTCGGAAATTGGGGGTCAAGCTTCCGTCATCCAGAAACTGCGAGAAGCAGTGGAGTGGCCGCTGCTCCATCCAGACACTTTCCTGCGTCTAGGGGTAAAACCCCCCAAGGGTGTATTGCTCTATGGACCGCCAGGTTGCAGTAAAACTGTCCTCGCGCGCGCCTGTGCTTTTGAGTCTGGGGTCAATTTTATTGCTGTGAAAGGCCCCGAGGTATGCATGGGTACCACTCACTGTATGGTTTCTCATCCGGCACGTAGGTGTTGAACAAGTTCGTCGGAGAGTCTGAACGTACCGTTCGGGAGATCTTCAGAAAAGCTCGAGCCGCGGCACCCTCGATTGTATTTTTCGTAAGCCATACTTTTCAAAACACTGGTATACGTCCTGTTTTTTTTTCCAGGACGAGATCGATGCCCTAGCCACCTCTCGCACTTCCTCGGATACCGATGCAGGTTCCTCGCATGAGGGGGTTCTCACGAGTCTTTTGAATGAGATGGATGGCGTCCAAGAACTACTTGGCGTCACTGTCCTTGCCGCCACGAATCGTCCAGACGCAATTGTGACTGTATTGTTCTCTCTCACGCACTGCGTCGCTAACTTTCAATGAGGACTCCGCCTTGATGCGCCCTGGCCGTCTGGATCGCATTTTGTACGTGGGGCCACCAGATCAAAAAGGGAGAGAGGAAATTCTAGCAATACGCATGAAAAACATGACCGTAGCGCCAGATATCGATGTCCCCGAGATCGCTCGCATGGTATGCTCCACTTTGGCGCTGTTCATGTTGTCTGATTTTTTCAGACGGAGGGATGCTCTGGTGCCGAGATTAGTGCACTGTGCCAAGAGGCGGCGTTGTTAACGATGACCAAAGACATGGATGCTTCCCACGTCAGTAGTCCGGTTATTTGGTTTGGCTCGCGACTCATCTCCTTTTCAGGTTCCCCACGAGGCTTTTGTTGCCGCAAGTAAGGCGCTGAAGAAACAAATTACGCCTGCTGTGCTGCAAAAATTTGAGAGATGGAGGGGGGCATTATAATGCGAGAACAGCTGAAAGATCTTTTGTAGTCTTATAGATTTTTGTCCTGGAGCGAGAAAGCAGTGCGGGCGCGTTGTACAATGCTTACTCCGATTTGACCGGGCTTTGGTTGCCAATCACCACAACATGTCCAGCTCCAAGGGTAAAGGGAAAGAGGCCCAGCCAGCGACTCTTACCCCGCTGCCTGGCCCGTCTTCAGGAAGCGCAAACCCTGCAGCTTCATTGTCTGCTTTGTGGGCTTATCTCCTTCCGGCACTGAATCACATCGTCCGTAGCCCAACCAATAATTCGGACAAGGCTCCCGCTATTGATATAAGTTTTTATGCTGGCATCCACACGGCCTGCTACAACTGTCTGTAACGTGGAGCTCTTTGCTTGGAACCTGACCGTTGACTGGCGCGTTAGACTTCACGTCCCAAAGCGAAACCAAGTCGAACGCACGCAACGAACCCTCTAGCACCAGCGGCACAGATTTATATGAACAACTCGACAAGTACTATATCGACGCGGCGCGCGAAGTCATGCTCGGCGCGCCCCAGGATGACTCCACTCTGATCCATTACATTGTTCCGTGCTTCAACCGCTTCTCTGCAGGAGCAATGTCTGTTAATCGGCTTCTGAACTACGTTAATCGCCACTATGTTAAACGCGCCGTCGACGAAGATAAAGGCTGGCTTCGGCTGAATGATGTACTCGAGTCTGTGGCCAAGACCATCACTGCAGACGACTCCAGAGAGAAGATTTCGGAGAGATTGAAGGAAAAGAGGACGGGCGAATTGATGAAGTGGGGCTACAAAGTTGACGGTTCTGGAGAGTCTATGACATCAGCTGAAGCCTGTGCGGAAGCGGCCAGTCCTCCCGATCGTATCGTCTCTGTCTCCTCCCTTGCACACCGTCGATTCCGGACTGAAGTCTTCGAGCCTTTGCTGGCAGTGCCCGTGGTCAAGGGGAAGAAGACCAAGAACAAGATCCCCAAGGCCGCGGGCCCAGCCCCGTTGCCTAAAGGCCGTTTGGCTCGTGCCGTGAAAGAGTTGCTTGAATCCAAGGGGAGAGACGAGGAAGAACGATCGCGGCTGGTTAGGGATCTCGCCGGTGCTCTTCGTATGGTTGGCGTTCGTCCCGACCATCCCCTGCGCAAGCGTCTAGATAAATTTATTGCGTCTCCTACGTATGTTGGGTAACATTGCCGCCCTGCCGTTGCCGCATAAGCGGGGAAACCGAGGGATAGATCTGTGGGACGTTAACAATTATGATATCCAAGGTACGGACCATGAACCTGGTCCACCACTGACAGGTTTAAAGCGGAACGCGACATCCAACATCGCACTCCCAGCAAAAGGAACCGAATCCATGTGGCCAAAACAGATAGCGCACTAGGTGTGCATACGCGGCGTCCATTGTGGTTTCCTTTGGTTGAGTTACCAGGCGACGGTGTTGCACTTTACCTGTTCCTTGAATGTCCTCTTTCGGACCTCCCACCGACTTCATGTGAGCTGATGCTCATCCGTTTGCTTTGCTTCCATGTTCAACTGCATTCAGGAACATCAACCGATGGGACGCTATCTCGGAAATATGAATGGCGTGGACATGACCACCTGGTAGCCTCCAGTATGATAACGGCCGTCTTGGGTTGGACCTACCAGCATCTTGCTTATTGGCGCTGATTTTTAGATGTCAAGTACATGGTTTCAACTGTAGAACCCGTGCGATGCCCCCCAATATTTTAATTTCTGGCGAAATCCTACCTGATTACATGGCATCTGAATTGATACATTCCTGTCAGAACCATCGCGAATGGCTCTTGGAACGGCTACATACGTGTAGAACTAGACTAAGTATTTGGCAAGTACATCATATTTGGTCAATTATAAAGACACGGGGCCCGAGAGGACGAACTCGCGCCGAGTTCCCGTCAGCGCAAAGTCAGCTCTTACCAGTGTTATTTATATCCGCAAAAGCAGGGCATGCGCGGCTGGGAATTCGAGGTTGGGTTGAGTTCAAGGTCGGCCAGTGTTTGAGAGAGATCTCAATGCTATCGGGACCAAACAGATCAATTCTTTCGTCTTGACTTTTACCATGCCCGCTATCAAGGCTACTCAAGGAGAAGCATCCAAAAAGTCGGCCCGCTCTTCCCTTGGTGCACCGTCGCAACACAACCAGCCCAGCCGGAAAGGGAAAAAAGCTTGGAGAAAAAATGTGGATATACAAGAAGTTGAGGCCGGAATTGAAGAATTACGAGCTGAGGAACGCGCTACTGGGTATGGTCGACCCTCGTTCTCGGTTTTTTCTCCTAACCATCTGATAGCACTTTTCTGCATAAGCAACAGGACGACCAGCTCTTCGTGATTGATGTCAAGGGCGACGAGAAAAGTTTGTCATTTAGAGTGACCCTGCGCACATCCTCTGACCGCTGATTTCAGTCCGGAATACTCTGCCAAAATTCAAAGTCTCGGAACTGACCTCGACGAAAATCTTGGCGCAGCGCTCCGCTGTACCTGCGGTGGTTTCGCGGACGACCGCGAAAAAACGGAAATCCCCACTGAGCTCTGAAGACAAGAATCGGTTATTACGGATAAGCAAACGGCCGCGGAAAGGACCGTTTAACTCCATTGTAGACCCGACAGAGTTCGGTGCGGGGAGCGCAACTTTTGAATTGAGCGAGGCAGTTAAGAGCAGCGGCGCGTACGATCCGTGGGCCCCTGCACCGGAACCGGAGGAGATCAAAGATGGGTTAGAGACCGTGCAACCGAAAAAAGTCAAGGTGCGTATCTTTTCTTTTCTATATTCAAGATGTCTGTCGCATTAAATGGACGCAGGTCCCCGTCCATGGCCATCCTCGCGATAAAATCGAGATCCCCGCGATACTCGAGCCCCATCAAGGCACATCGTATAACCCTCCCGCAGATGCGCACCATGAGCTTCTGTTGAAGGCGCACGAGATTGAGGAGAAACGGGTCGAAAAGGCGGTCAAGCTCGCGGAAACCAAGGCCAAGTTCGAGCAGGCGAAGCTTGAGGAACCCACTTTAGGGGTACCATCTGGCATGAAGGTGGATGACCTCGTACCGGTGGACAACGAGGAGGCCGCCGCCACGGAAGAGTTGGCTCCGAAAAAAATGCCGGTGCGGAAAACCAAGTCGCAGCGCAACAAGGCTGCGAAAGTTCTCGCTCAGGTTCTCTTCCATTCTCTCCTTCTGAATACATCACTAAACTAATGGATGCTAGAAACGCGCGCTCGCCGAGAAAGCGCGCAAGAAGAACGAGTTCGTGATCATCAACAGCTTCAAGCTCCTCCGACGCACCACCGACAAGACCTTCTCTGCGCGCGAACAAGCGCATGCGCTGCGTCGTGTGGCCCTGCAAGAAAAGCTGAAGCGTGGCCTCGCGGGACAAAAGCTGGGGAAACATAAAGTCCCTGTGGAGGAGGTGGATGTGCAACTGGGCGAGGACCTGAGCGAGAGTCTGCGAGCGCTGAAGGTGTGTCTTACGCTTTTTCCGTCTCGTGTGATATCATATTCTAATATATCAATTGCAGCCTGAAGGAAATCTGTTCCGCGACCGGTTTACCAGTCTCCAGCAGCGTGCCCTCATCGAACCGCGGGTGCCCGTCCTGTATGTTCCTCAATTATTCTTGGTACTACTTTGTTTCCTCATTCGTTCTATAGGCCTAAGAGACGGAGAAATCGGATCATCGAGTATGAGAAACATGCTTGGAAACGATTTGAGTGATGAGCGGATAGTATTGTACACATATCGTCTTAGTCGGCTCGAAACACCCATGCGCTAGCATATCGACTGGACTGCGTCGCCGGACCTCGACAGGTATGCGCGAAGAGCTCCCAGTCAGTGTGCAAGGACATTTCTACCCATACGCTGAGACTAGGGGCCGCTTCTCGCGTAGCTTTGAAGGCGGGCCCATTCAAGCAGCACCGCAGCAAAATAACAATCGTTCTGCGCGTCCGTCATTACGTGCTCCGCGAACAGCTTTCCCGTCTCTTGGATACGGTGTGCCTCCTCCTCATGGGCCAAGGCCCAGTCGATTTTCTCGACGAGGTTCGAGAGATCTGGCTTCACGGGGATGTAGTGCTCGTACGGTCGAATCCAGTCGTTGAAGTACTCCTCGAACACCGTTGACCGGAAACAATAAGAATTAAAACACGAGTACATAGTTTTGGGATACTATTTACCTTGAATACCAACGAACCTGACCTCAACAGGCTCAGGAAGCGACCTGAGAACGTGTTGCCGTCAACGTCGAGGAGGTATTTATAGTGGTAGACATCCTCCTTCGGCGACCGGGGCCCGGTTATGTTGTACTTTTTGATTATGCCCTTGCGGTCACATTCTGCGGTGCAGTGGCCTTCTGCGAAACGGGTCATTTTTGCATCGATGAGGTCCGAGTGGTTGCGCGCAATGTCGATCAGCCGGAAGCGCGGGAAGAAGCGGTAGTTGTCCCCGATAATATGGCCCCCGTTTGAAGTGCCGCGCCAGTCTGCCGTGGGTCAGTGAAAGAACAGACTAGACTTGCATGGTCCAGTCTTACAGAGCTGGGGCTTCTTGTCGCTCCATGCGATATCATTTGCCCGCAGTTTTAGTGACCACCGCGACACACGATAGTAATACTTGACATGGAATAAGTTCGGGACGAAAGCGGACGGAGGAGGGTGGAACACCCACATCGCCGGGAAAGAGAATATCAGAGAAACAAGGCGAGAGCTTGGTCATGCTCAGAAGAGGCCAAAGATCCGTCGTGAAGTCGGAACTGGAACTAGAGAGTAAAACTAGGAGGACACAAATTCTCAGGACTCTTGGGACACATAGACCTATGTACTCACATGGAATGTCGGCGCTCTCGTCCGAGACGAAACCATCAGCATTGCTCGATAGATTGCATCCGCTCTGACTTTTGAAGAAAATATCGGTTGGGCGGGGGGAGATATGGAATGGATTCGGGTCCTTCAGTTTGCTTACTGCATTGAGCGCGCCAGGCTCGCGGAAATTGAAGACAACCCGGGGCTCGTCTCGTCCGTTCAGGAATAACTCCAGATCTGGAAGGAAATAGGCAAACTGAGGCATGTTAGTCTCCATATGAGGGGTGAAAATACAACTGTATATACCCTTCTCAGTGTTCTGGGTAACTCATTGTAAAACCAAGTCCCGCGGTAGCGGGGAAGCTGAAGCTGTCCGTCTTTAATGCCGATTACTGTCAAGCCAATGGCTGCCTGCTTTTTCGCCGACAATCCGTTGGTTTCTTGCAACAACTGGAGTAATGACGGTAAGCGGTTTATACCTGAGGACCGAGCGATTGTTGGTACATACCATGGAACGTCCCTTGTCCACCATATTCCGGAAATATGCAGGCTGATCCAAGGCCAACTGATAGAACGGCTCAAAGTCTCGTTGTATTTGGTCATAATCGTCTATAAGACACTTATTTTCTCGGGCAAACTTGAACCATCTATCGAAGTGTGGTGGCGGTGGGCGGCGTGCCTTCAAAGAATAGCGTGCCATGGCCTGGGCGAGAGTCTGCGACTGTCTTGCGAGCAGCGCGTCCAAACTGTACTGAGCCAAGGCCACAGCGGCCGCCGTAGCAGGATCGGGGCTCGGTTCCTGGTTTGGCCTGGCGATATCTTCTTGGGAAGGGCCCGAAGGGGTCCTGGTCTCCGAGTCCGTGCGGGCATTAAGCAGTGCAGATATCGAGAAAAGGCCGGCAAATGCAAAGGCGAATACAGCGAGTACCCAGAAACGCCAAGGCCAGCGGACAAGGTTGAACACACGCATAATAAAATAAGAGAGGGCCTTTTCCTCAGGCTAGCGGTCTTATTTAAGCATGCTCAGACATGCTCATCAGTTCTTGCACGGGCGTGAGAGAAAGACGCGTTGATCGCAACACGAGACACCCCTATCTTCGACCACTCTCACGTTTCAGCTTCAAACCATCGACGACCGTATCTTTTCATGGCCAACCTCGTTCGATAAATCAGGGAGCTGCGACGAGCCGCTTGCATACCACATAACCATTCAATCGACTTCGCCCACGATTTTTTTTTGCTGGGACAAATCCGCCATTGGATCCAACTGCACTGGATCCAGAATCCTCTCAATCCACCGCCCAATATCTCGGTCAACTCGATCTCGCCACCAACTCCCCATTGGAAAGTAACATGGAGGATTTTGCGACGGACACTCTTGACGTCCTTGATTCCTCGGTACACCATTCCCCTGACAATTTGCGGCGAAACATAAATGGCCGAGACGAGTGTCTGCCTTGTATATCCCCGACGGCTAGTCCTGACAGTGTGGATTGCTCCGTCTGTCCAAGTCGTGGCGGAAGCCATAGCCGCGTTTCTTTCACCAACGTGTGAGCTGGGGCCTCCCTCCCCTAAAATCCACGACAATATCATGCACAACCATGTCCGGTACACGTATCTCGTCTCGAGTTGAACATTCGACCGGCGACTGCTGTGATGGAGGATAGCCAGTACAGAAAATTGGCCATCCAGCACTTCCTTCAAGACGCTGACCGAGAGCCAATAGTATGCGATTCGATGTTCAGAATTCCTGGTTATGTCCCAATAGTGAAAGGATCTTTTGTTTTAGTCGTGCGCATGTAAACGTTAAGGGAACCGATATCAACCACGTATAATCCCAGTCTTAGTGATGTTGCCGTAGAAGTATGATCAATGCCATCGTGTAGTGACGACTGGTCGTGTGAAATGAAGGGACCCGAAAGAATGTTTTTTCCAAGATATAGCCACGGATCATCTCCGTTTCGCCATTTGAACAGTGAGGTTGTCGATGTACATTTGCAGAGTCTCATTGCCGGACGTCAACTTTTCTACCTCCTTCTGAACGGTCTGGACACGGGCCAAAATGGCTATCAGGTCGATAGTTAGGGTCATGCAATGGAAGCGATTTAAGACCAACTGCGTAGGTCCTGCTGAGAGGCGGCAATTTCTCTATGCAAGACGGAGTCAGATTGTTTCACAGAAGTTGGAGAGGGACGGACTTGAGAAGCTGTTCTTTCTTGATGGCATCCTTGATAATGTCGCCCGTTGGCGGTGGAGGAGGGGAACCCCAACCGGTTTCCTCCATGCCAGACATGGCAGTTCGGGAAGAGACCAACCGTCGCTGATTCAGCACCATCAATCCATCAATCGCACACGCGTCGCGTTCGCAGTTTTCCAAAGACCACAACATGGCGTCCGAAGTTCTTCTTGCATTCAAAGCAGGCAGAGCCTTTCGCACTTCCAACGAAAGCAACCTCGTCGAGCCGAGCCCCACGAAAGGCGCAATCATCCTCACTACTGGTGAAGATGGTCTCTTCCATTTCACTTGGAAGAACAGAACCACCGGCGTAGTGGACGGTTCGTTACCTCTCCTCTCGCGCGCAGGCATCTAACTCGTTTGTATCAGAGGACTTGATTCTGTTTCCGTCGGACGCATCGTTCGTCAAGGTGCCACAGTCGTCCGGGCGCATGTATGTCCTCAAGTTTTCCTCGTCCAACCAAAGGCACTTTGTAGGACAATTCCATTCCATCTCTTTTCCCCTTACTGATCGTCATTCCAGTTCTGGATGCAGGTCAGATTCGCTGCCCGATTCGCACTTGTAATATTTACTAACTAGTCGCGTTAGGATGCATCCTCCGCCAGAGACGACGAATTTGTGAACAACGTGAATGGGCTCTTGGAGGATCCTGAATATCGTCCCGTCTGGACTACGCAGCCCCAGGCATCCACGTCAGCACAGGCTGCGCACGCGACTGGATCTTCCTCCGCGTACGTTTACATATGGTCATCATTCCGTTCACTCTTAATCAGAGAAATTAGGGCGACTGCACCTCTCATTCCCCCCGAGCAACTCGCCCAACTCCAGGCGCTGTTGGCTAGAAGTAGCAGCGCACCCGCTGCCCCAGGTTTTGATTTTCCTTTGTGTTCCATCGATCGACCTGACCTAGAAAAATAGAGCTCTCCTTGACGGACATTCTGACTCCCGCGAACCTCACGCCACTGTTCACCTCTCATCCTGAGCTAATACCAACCTTGTTTCCTCATCTCCCTCCCGATCTTCCGACTCCCCCGTCTGCGGAGGCACTCCAGCGCATTATAAAGTCAGATAGCAAATTAACCATACCATTCTCATACTAATTCATACTCCTCCACAGCTCTCCTCAGTTCCGTTCAGCTGTCTCGAGCTTCGACCAGGCGTTGCGAACTGGCTTGTTGGGTAATCTCGTGAGGCAGCTGGGTTTACCGGAGGAGGCCGGTACCGGCATTGAACCCTTCCTGAGGGCTGTCCAGGAGCAGGCGGATAACGACGGTCCCTCTGGTGGTGCAGACGACCGTATGGATACCGATTGATAGTATGTACAGTCGTTCCAGTCGATAAAAACATTTTTCTTTTACGCTCATGACGACGCAATCGGTCTCTCAGTCTATTGAATTAATGTAGCTACCGGCTAATCCGAAGGTTTTTTGTCGGCTACAGTGACACTAGGTGCCGGCTGCGCCGCCTACAACCTCGCTTCTCGTTGGTGTTTGGTGTCTTAGGCAAGGACCAACACAAGTAGATAAGACCACTATAGTCCAGTACAATATTCTGTAGAGGCGATGTGCGGTAGACTACGACTCGGCATGTTCCGAAATGGGACCCCACCGAGCTTAATATTATCCTGAGTCTTATCCACAACAAGCTGATGAACTCAAGGTGTTCCATGAAGCCATGTACAGGCATCGCAGAGTCGTTCAGTAGAAAAGCATGAATTCATCAAAGATGTAATTAGTGCGATATAATTCCTGGAAACCGGTGTTCCTGTGAGCGGGACCATGCCGTGTATTGCTACCTATTATACCTACATTGCAACAGTCTCCTATATATATACAAGCATAAATCTTTTGTCAACAGATTTGCATGCTCCAGTTGGGTCTCTTGTAAACGGAGCGTTCGAAAGGCCATTTCAAGAGGTATCCTTGAGGGCTGCTGAAATGTTCATAAAACTTATTAGTAGTGGTTACTAGACCCTGAGGTTCACTCTATTAGGGGCAATCAGAGTAGCCCTCCCGATGTGATTCTGAGGTGATTCTGGGAGGTGATTCTGAAGACAATTCTGAATTATTTAAAGCATGACAGAATCGCCGAGAATCAGAATCACCCTAGAATCACTGCAGAATCGCCTCCAGAGGAGATTGTTGTCAATTCTGATTTAAATAATTCCGAGAATCGACATGAGAATTGCCTATTTAATTTCTACTCTGACTGCCCCTATTGCAAGAACTTGACAAAGCTTACCACTGGGGCCAAGTAGGAAGTGACATCTCACAATGGAAAGACCCCAGAGTGATAACAAAGGCGAAATGAATAAGTTTCCATGTGAGAGCAAGTATGACCAATATGGCCCACGTTGGTGTTTTGATGTGTTTGTTCCTGGCAGACAGCAGCGTTTTGCAACTTTTTTGCTTCACTGAAATATTTTGACATGTTTGTTCCTGGCAGACAGGTGCATTTCAACGTTTTGCTTCACTATATTGTCTTGACATGTTTGTTCCTGGCAGACAGGTGTATTTCACCGATTTGCTTCACTGAAATGTTTTGAGCTATTTGGTCGGGGGGGAGGCTATGCAGAGTGTTTGTTCAACTTTGTCACTGGCAAGTCTCGGGTGCAGAATTAAAGGGCAGTGGGACCTAGCTAAAGCGAGGTGATTGCCACCCTACATTGGACACTGGTTGCTACGACGGGTCTACCCACGCTTTACCGTCTCGGAAATGTAAGAAATCACACAATGCTCCAATAGGGGAAATCAGAGTACTCGATTCTGCGTCGATTCTGGCTCAATTCAGAAGTTACGAGTCCTATATATTTATATATAGACTCGTTCTTGTAAGCGGTTGTTCCGTGAGAAAATTTGCAAAATTCATTTTTGCTCCACACTTATCTATAGATTGATGCACGTGATACACATCTTTTTCACAACCACCTCATTTCAGTCGCTTTTCCTCAACGTCACATGACTTTCGGAGTATCTTTCTTCCTCACTCCTTTCCACGTCCTTTCAGTCGTTTTTGCTCCTCGTCACATGTATTTTTGTGCTCGTCTATCACGCTCTTCATCTCTCCCTCCTTCCTGTGCCGCCACTTCGCTCCCTGCTCGGCGCAGCCTCCCTCAATCCGGCCAATGCCGCTGCTTGCTTGCCGTAGTGCCCCAACGCGGCGCAGCCGCTGCCCTTGCCCCCTGCATTCAGTATTTTCTTGCTCGCCCGACAGCGCAGCCGCTCTTGCAGGCCTGTGGCCTTGCTCTCGCCGCCCCGCATCTCCACTCTCGCTGCCCCCTGCCTTACCTTTTGACCCCGCTTTTGGTGCCCTCCGCCTAGTGCCCTGCTGCGTGTTTCCTGCCAAAGGCGACCGGCCGTCCCTGCTCGAGAATCATCCACTAGCTTTGGCGGCTTGAGTCGCTATTGATTGCAGTTCGCTGCATGATACCATTGAGATCTCATCCAGCAGTATGTATTCAACACCTTGTATTCTTTCGTTGATAGTGGCCGTTGTCGCTGCATCATTGGGTAGGCTGTTGAGATCGTCTTGGTTTTTGTGCTTCGCTTCCCTTGGTATGCGGAACACGGATTGGTAAGTGGACCCGTTTAATAAAGCCGCGGTTGATCCGGTCGGACCGACGACTATAAACCTGTGCTCCTCTTTTCTCTTCGTGAAGAACATGTTATATGCCGAGCCAAAAGAGGAAAGAGAGACCTCCGGGATCTCCGGACGTGGATGCAAGTCCGGAGCGTCAGGAAGAAGACCAGAGGTTCTCCTGTCGGCTGTTCTCGCAACACCACAGCTCGGAAGGGTGAGCGAACTGTCTGACTATCGAGCCGAAACAAGACAGAGAACAAATGAGGATAGAAGATTCCGGAGGTAACCACGTGACCCCCGATGGACCCGGACGGGTACTGGAAGGGGTGCGGAGTGATCCGGAGGAAGCTGGTGGAAGCGAACAAACTCCGTTGGAGCCCAACGCAAATGTAACAGACTTTGTGGAAGGGATGCACATCCCGGATGGGACCCGTGTGACTGGAAGCGTTCCGGAAGGAGGGCGTGGGAACCGGGATTGATCTGTGACAGTGCGGGAGACTTGGAGGATACCCGGAAGGGAACCGAAGAGGCTCCGGACGAAGTGAAAGGGATTTGGCTGAGAATGCAAATGACCGGAGGGAAGAATAACAAAGACAAACAAGATCCGGAGGTGTCGGGAAGACTCCGGAATGAAGACGAGATTGAAGGAAGACTCAGTCCATGAAGGAAGCCATGGAATAACGTTAATTTTCCAGATAGGATGTAATCTACTGGGATTATATAGATAAGTCCTTTATTGTAATACCAGAAATGGATAAGTCAGGAGACTTGGGAACGTAACAATAAGTAGTATCCCGAAAAGGAAATGCATGGGAAAGATTTATAAGACACAATAAAGAAGAAGACGGATAAAAGGAAAGACATAGTAATATGATATGATGCAAACCCGCTTGGCAGCGGACACATGGACAACCGTGGGAAACTTCCGGAGGGCTGTTCGGAGGGCCGGAGGGTCCGATCGGTTCGGAGCGGAACCGGAGGCGCAGCTATGGAAACGAGCTGAGAGGATGGAAGTGTTCGAATGGATGGCCAACTGATCCACTGCGGAAAAGGGCTGGAGGGCCGGAGGCTCCGGAGGCGTGGGAACAAATCCTCGCAAGGCCTGCAAGCATACGAATGTGACCGGAAGCGTGGGAACTTCCCTGGAGAGTCCTCGGAAGAAGACAAGCCGGTTGGGCGGAACGGAACAGATTGTAGAGCACGGTGATGGAGATGGTAAGGTTCCGCAGAAAGGATGATCGAACCGGAGCAGGTGGCTGTGCCGGAGGGTCCGGAAATGGAAGGGAATAGAATGGCGGATATGCCTGAGAATGCGGAAGGTGGAAATGAGCGGAATGGCTAGGCGGAAATGACCAATGGTCCTGGAAGCCCGGAAAGTCGTAAGGAAGGAGTGGCTATGATGGGCTTAGTAATCATTTGGGATAAGGCATGACCGGAAGTGATGGGAACTTCCAGGAAGCTCCGGAAAACCGGAGCTGTGTAGAAAGGGTCAGAATGTGCACGGATATAACAGAACACGATGACTGCATGGAACACTTGGGACTTTCCAGAACCACCCATTCCTCCTAGGTACATCTTCAATAGTTTTGGTTGAGGTGCGGAGGCGTGATCTGCAAAGATACGGAAAGCTCTTTCTTGCTCTGTGTTTAATTGAAACTCTTTGCAGATGTCGAGGATGATGTCGTGATTCATCTCTTTGGATACAAACAGTTTGGGATTGAAGTGGTCGTGCTCTACGACTTCGACTTTGTCATTGGTGAAATTCCCTGGTTTATCTGTACCTGGTTCTTGCGGAGGTATGTTAGCCATTTTATTGTGAGTCAGCAAACTTCTCTCGGTTTTGATGATTTCTGTCCAAGTGCGATGTGCTTTATACGGAGGAAAGAGGTGTGTTGTGTCTATCTCGACTAGGCCGTCCCTCAGGTTATTGAGCCATTTAGCAGCGGCGAGTAAGTCTTTGAATTCGTCTCTCTGCTTCATTAGCTTTCTTGTTCTCTTCAATGTCATCGCCATTTTCCATCGTTTCATTGTAGTCGACCTTGTCATCGTCATCTTCAAATTCGTCTCTCTCTCCCATGATAACATGACCTTTGGGCCTTTGTCCTCCCTCAGCTAACTTCCTTCTCATGATAGTGTAGTGATCGTCTCGGGCGTTGTTGCACTCATATCTAAGGTTGAAATTGCTTATGAGTTTGTTCTGTCTCTCACTAAAGGTATACTCCAAGAAAATTTGATCCCACGTTGACAATTCATCCTTTAGATCGCTCGGACATCTCCAGGGCTTGAATGACGTCATCATCGTCATACAGTAGTACTCACAATCTCCCTTATCAGCTCTAGGTACTGCACCTCCCAGAAAGTTAGGAATTGTTGCGGCTAATTTCCTGAAGTAGCAATGTGCTGAGTGTGTTTCATATTGTTCATGGCCGGCTAGGAAAGGATGCATCAGCTTCTTGTAAGCTTTCAACTTCTTTCATTCTTTCTCGACAATTGCTTCGTCTTCGTCTTCAGAATCCCAATCACTATCACTTTCAGTATCACTATGCTCATCATCGCCGACGGAAATCTTGTCTTCCATATCGTCTTCCAGCCAGTCATTGCAATCAGAGTCTGAGTCCGGTTCCCCCTCCCCGTCATTGTCGTAATCTGGATTGAATCGTAATCTATCTGCCGCCGGTATCCCATTTAGTGCATTGTACAAAGCCACCTGTTCTTCAAATTCCTCACGCTCAGCTTTAGTTCTGGCCTTCTTCTCAGCGCACTGCACCCATTCGTACAAGTTCAAGTTCTCGTATATGGTAGGCCGATAACGATAGTCGTCAACCATCGAAGCAGGGATAAACCCATCGTCTTTCTTCTGTATAAACACCACATCCTCTGGTTCGTCGTTCATCTCATCCCCTTTGACTTCTGTTGCCGGATTTTTCTTTGCCCAGTAGCTCTTTACGAAAGCCACGTAAGGGAAATTCACGTACTTGTGGCTAGCGTAATGGTCGGGGTTGCCCAGTACGTGCATTGAGGCCATTGGGCTTCCCAGTTCCATTTTTGTGGACATGGAGTTAACCATCTGACGCATCAGATTGCGAGACGTATCTAAGCCTTCGGATCCAGTCTCCAAAGTCTCAGCGTTCTTTTCGAATACATCATATACGGAGGCGAAGGCTTGGTACGTCTTTAATCCTATCTTGGATACATAATCGGACACGTATGACACCACAGCTTTTACAGAGGTGCCGGACAATAGACTGGTAACATCAGTATTGGAGCGCGAGAAGTAAGTTAAAACTCTGGATATCGTGTTAATATATGCCTCTTTCTTCTTGAGGTTGATATGACCGTTCTCGTCAACATGAGTGGTTTCGAATAGATCCCGGGGGAATCGGGCTTTGCATACACCATTTTTCGATAGGCAGCCTTTTCTCTCCCACACTGTTTTACCGCGAGTAGGTTTATTCTTTACCTCTCCAATCCTTCTTTGCGTTTTCTTCCTGTTTGTCGATGACAGATTCTCTGCAAAAATGTAGGTTGGATCTCAGGACTATGTCGTCAACCTCGTGCTCAAACTTAATCCACCACTCTTTGAGCTCTCGACAATTTGTACAAATATTGCAGTTTTTGTCGGGATGCGTGTCTTCGCGTGGAGGAGGAGGAACGGCTGGTAAACAGTGTGTCGGCACAGTGTATTTTCCCGTGCACTATGCATCAACGTCCTCTGGGGAAGGGTGTAACTCGGTGTTGACTCGTTGCCTCACTTCTTCCATCATGCCATGCGTGAACTCCCCTTGGTGCGAGGCCTCTAGATATTCAAATAATTTCTTTTGGAAGTCCGAATCAGCAGACATTATGCAGTCTTGTATTTCTTGCGGCGACATTGCATTTTTAACCCATAATAGGAGGTGCAAATGTAAAGTTAAGCGCCCTTGTTGCTCGACGGTTCCGTAAAATGTGTCGGTGTGACCAAACAAACCTGCTTCCTCGGATTCCCACCTAGTACGTCCGTCAGAAATACTTGGACCATGTAATGAAAGAATCGTGCAGCGGCAACAGGGTTCTTTGACATGAGCTTGTTCCTCTCGTCTGATTTTCGGAGCTCCGGACGGTAGACTGTATCCTCTTGAGCATAGTATAATGCCAGGGGATGTAAGTTGTCCGCCCATGCCATGGTCAAAAACCAAGTGGGGGCACCCATAAACGCAGTCGGGGACCAAATTTCGTTTTTCTTTGAAGTTGCAGACCCCATAACATGTGCGCCGATGCCGTCTAAGTCTTTTAGCAAATCGAAACACTGTTTTTCTGCTGGCGTATCTGCGGTAACATGTTCACCTTTTGACAGTTTATCGGCGATTTCTCCAACCACCTCATGATCCATTGATAACAGTCTTCTTGAAATATTTTCGAATTTCAAACGCTTCACCAATATTCAGCTTCCTTGCGAGGAACCTTTTAGCTGTTCGTGGTTGAATGCCACCATGGGAAAATAAGAGTCAAGTTGAAAGTGTTTGTCGTGATACAAGAGCAAGTTTCTCTTTTGAACCTTGTCTGAGACTTTCTTAGCATGTTGATCATGGCCTATTCCTCCTTTGCTGTACAGGAAAAGCCAAGGAAACATTCCAGGATATGCTTCTACGTTCCTGTACATCGATTCCGGTGTGTCACTTCTGCCTACGGCTAACATAGCCCCCTTATTAGTTAAATGCTGTAGAGTGACGGCCTTGATAGTGGACATGGGGGCTGTTGAAAATTCTTCTCCAGTGAGACCGTGGACAACAAGCGTGCATTCACCTTTTGTTGTCCTGTATTCATCGTTCTTGTCGTCCACGCTTCTAGCTTCCAATGGAATGGAGTCCTCAGGAGACACATCTGTTTTCTTCCAGTCTATGACCACTGGTATATCTCGGTGTTTATAAGATGCCAAGTTTTCTTGTGAAATTTCCAGATCTGCGTAGCCTTCGTGATTCAGTTTTAGCCACTCCAGAGCATCAGCGACTTTCTCTCTTCAGACTAGCATAGGTGATCTATCGAAATCCTCCTGAGTGGGAGCTGCGGATCCAGTGAACACAAAATAAGTACCTCGCTCATTTCCTCTTTGCTAGGAGGAAGCTTCAAATATACTTTCAGCGCCGGTTGCACGAACATGATGGCGTTGGCGTGCATTCGGAATCGTCCTGAGTTAACGCGTACTATGCATTGGTTATGTCTTACCCTTGCTATCAACATTTGTTCTGCATATTTTAAACCTCTCAGTTGAGGTGGTACTTCACCGATCCAACCGTAGTTAGCAAGAGCATTCTTGGGAATTTTTTTCTTTACTATGAAGTCTTCACATTCGATGCACATGAATGAGCAGCCATGAGCGAGAATTGGACCTTCCATTTCTTCTATAGGATCCTCAGCACACTTCCTTTCTTTTCGAGTGATTCCCTCGTTGTACAGATGCAACAGATCGGCCTTAAAAGTCTTTTAGGCTAGTGAGTTCAGCAACAGGAGTTAGCATGCCACACACAGCACATCCTTCTTCAATGAACTTGTCAGGTTGGACAGCGGACGTAGCATTACTGACAATACCGTGCAACTCAGCAAGAGAGGGTGGTGTAGGTGGGAATGCAACATTGAAGCCACCCGTGTTAGCTTTCTGCAAGTACTTGGATTTTCTGGCTTCTCGCTCTACCTGTCTCGCGTTTTGTGTCTTCCGAGCTTCAGAAGGTTCTATTTTCAAAGCCTTCCTCTTCTGATACGCTCTTGCATTACGTCGAGACTTCTCAGTAGGACGTATGCAGTCCATAATCGATATGACACGAGGACACAATACGCAGGTATGATTCTTCATAGCGTCGCAGGCAGGGCCTAGGTTCCATTTGTGTGGTATTATTACGCCGTGGAGAGCCTTGATGGAGTGTATCTCAAGATGAGTTAGGTATGGCGCCAGGTTAACCAGAGGGATGTCTACTGCCATAGAGGACGTCTTTTTAGCCAGGGCATCATTGACCTGATCTATGGAACATTGATACTCGAAGCAAAATGAAGCTGTTTCCAGGTCCTCTAGCCCATGAGCATCCACTATATGCTGCACGATCACTGCACCGTCAAATTTGTTCCGCCCACCACCAGTGAAGCACTTCCAGTCTTGCTGCAAAGTCATGTGGGTAGAATTGGTATTATTGGCATTTATAGAATACAATTTCACGGCATTCATAGTATTGGGTTCAGAGACCGACAGATATTTAGGCTGCGGAGATGACTCGAGCAATATGCTGTCGTCCACCTACATATAGGCCGGCAGAGATGCCAAGATCATATAAATGAACCCGACCACCTGCAATAATAAGCCTAGAACAGACACGGACAAGAGTAGACGTGTTACGTTGAAACACTGACTATCTGAACAAGGGTGAAATGGAGCCAATGTATATCAATGCTTAGAGCACCAAAATACACCAAACCACACTAAACACTAATCCAAACAATGAACGGTGCGAGTACGGGGTCTAACCAAGTATTAGGTTAATGTTTGGGCTAAAACTATGTAATAGTTACTTTCGAGAAAGTAATGGTAACGATCCAAATAGCCGATCTAGTTACTCTTATGAGGTCTAGAGATAGCCAAGAGGTTTTTATGTGACAGTGGTGTGGAGTAGGTCCTAAGACTTTGTTATCCGTCCAATGTTCTCAATACTCCTTATAGTGTTCCATGTTCTATCAATCCATTTGCCTGTTATCCTTATGAAACCCGATACGACCCGATATGACCCGATATGATTCTGGTTTCCTTAAGGTTCTGGCACTTTTTAAAACAGATATAATCCAACAACCAACAATATATTGACCAAGAATAACAGAAAGAACAAACAAGTTCCTAATGATACCCCAAATGAATACAAGACTTCCTCTGACGACAATACCAGCAGGACTGTGTACGTCTAGCAAAGAAGGGGTGGATTCACTGGCTTTCCACTCGAAACCTGCCTGTATTTATACAAGGATTATACATCACATGATATAAAGAAAGAAAGAATACAATCAGCTCATTCTGGTATGTACGGATAAACGGACCTAGTTATTTTAAAGGTCCAGGTATCATGAGACGCGGATAAACGGTTAAATACGAGCTCTATCCCGAGAGCCAGATATATATCTTTCTGTTTTTGGGTGTTGCCATCATATCTTGATGGACTTGATATCTTTAGACATGCCAAGCATGGCTTTTCCGGATAAATTGTGGTAAAGATTTGCCCGGACCAACCAGCTTAGACCAATGGCCATTAATAGACTGGTTGTCCTGTATCTCTGCCTGATGACGCCTTTGTTACTCAACATGTCCCACGGTCAAAGTGTTGATACAGAGAATTCCGGTATCTAATCTCTGTCGGCTATCTCCAGATATTCGGCCCGAATGCCTCACTTGACATGTTCCCTGCAAACACAATCCCCAACGTTTCCCTGACGCATCCTTTGACGTGTTTATGGTCTGAATGGATAATGTGCATTATGTCCTTGTTTATGACGTGCAGTACGTGTCCCAATTCGATCGAATGGTTAGACTTGTACTTTTGAGAAAGTCCACCTTAGCCTACTAAGCTGTTGACCCTCGTGGTATCGGTGACTTAATAGATCTTTTACGATGCTCCTTACTTCAACGTGTCTTTAGCTAACAGCCCGGACCTCACTATGGCTCTTAATGGGCAAGATATTTGATAAATACTTGTTATACTTTGGTAAGTATAACAAGAACACTAATTTTGATAAATTTCATGCGTTGGCAATTTGCGTGCTTATCAACATGCCGATCCTGCGGCGAGACTAGGGCTCAGCGTTGATCACAGTTTGAGCTGTGCAGGTGTGTAGAGACGCACTGTTTACTGCGGAGACTGTTTCATGTGCCATTCGGCTGCAAAAATTTGGTAGTAGGTCTGATAGGTTTACGGGTTCCAGAAGTTGCTTGAATCTTTTGCGATAGGCAAGAGGAGGAGGTAGAGGATCATGTGCATGCTCATACCGAATCGCGATCACTGAATCCCGAACAGCGATCACCGATCGTCGAGCAGTGTTCGATGGGCGAGGTGCGAGCATCCTCGTCAGCTGCATGTCACTAT
The DNA here is from genome assembly GCA_029448575.1 of Mycena maculata. Classification (NCBI taxonomy): domain Eukaryota; kingdom Fungi; phylum Basidiomycota; class Agaricomycetes; order Agaricales; family Mycenaceae; genus Mycena; species Mycena maculata. The sequence continues at coordinate 311,063 of JARJLG010000055.1, read as the reverse complement.
GACCATTACTGCTGGGCCTCAAGAGCTGAGCCACCCTCTTGTTTATCTGGATCTGGAAACCGTGACAGGATTTCTGCGCCGAGTAGCGTATTTGACTACGAGGACTCGGTCTGGCTCAAGCACCTGGGTGGGAAGCCCAGAAGTATTAGTATGGAACACTTTGAACCGAGAAGTGCGTGAAATAAATTACTACCGCATTGTCATGCGCTGAACTAATAGCAGTCTTGCTTGAGATGTTCCAATGGCCGCAGCCCTAAAGAGTGTCACATAGATGCCGACCAAACGAGCTGTCACCCTTGTCGCTTGTCTAAAATTGCATGTGATCACAAGGTCAAATTTCTATTCGAGTGCACAAAGGCCGATTTTTTTCCATCAATGGACTTGTTCCTGCATGTGTACAACGCACAAGATAAGAATACTTGTTGGTCGTTCAAGAAGACCGCGAATAAGAAGAGGAAGATTGCATCCAGTATCGGTGTGTCAATGACGTTAGAGGTCTCATATCGCACCCAACGCAGACATTACAGCGGAAGAGCCTGTTGTACGATCTCCAGACGCCGCAGGTCAGGATGGTTTTATTTGTCGAATAGCTCACCAAACGTTCTTTAAAGTATTACCTGACCTCAGCGGTTGCTACGGCTTTACGAGCTGCACTTGAGGAAATACACATACTTCGAGAGGATTTACATAAATAGAAGCAAAGGACATGTACTCTACTATGGTTTTCTAAACGGCGTGCCGGATACGACAGCCCAAATCAAATTACAGCCTATGTGAACTTGGTCTCCATCGTAGTTAGTCGCCTTTGTTTTATAAGTAGTAACAGTGTAACCACAGACGAGGAAAGACCCGGCAGGGACTTCCCCCTCCCATCGCTGGAGAGTCTTGTCCAATTCGGGCAACTGAGTATGGAAGTCGAAGACTTTGCCGGTAGCATTGTAAACCGGGACTGTAAGAGGAGTTAGCAGAGGACAACACAGTTCCAGGAGAACTGATGTACTCGTGTCGTTGAGCATCAAGGCATATTTCACTGGATACTGATACTTGCTGGACGTAGCTTGCGTCAAGGAAGACACAGAGGTACCGGGTTTTGTTGGAGTATGCATCCCGATATCCTGACAGTCAGCAGTGTCTACAATTGGTCAGGTTTGGTTATAGTGTCCGAAACGATGAGAGACGTACAGGAGCTCTGATTGGAGGCTGAGTTCTTCGTAAGTTTCATGGTCGTCATCTGGATAGCAAGGTCCGTGATAGTGCAGTGGAGGTAGTCCAGACCGTAAGTGAAACACATCCAAGACTCCCATCGCATCCAGTCTTGGTCGTGTAGTAACAGATCGATGAACTTGTGCCGCATAGGCGTAGAACCCCTGGTCTCTGCTGGTTCCATTATATGGGAGTACACGCACATCCCTGGCGTGACGCAGATTGCCACTTTATTGTGCTCAAACTTTGAAATTTTCTTGTCGATATTCAGGCGCAGTGAGGTTCCTCCGTTCTTTGTAGGAACGATACATATCACGGCAGGCGATACGTGGCAGGGGTTAATGAAGACGCCAGAGAACGTCATCGCAGTGGATAAGGTCCTACAGTTGTTAGATGCCCGAGAGCTATAGTAGGCGATGAAGAACACGTACTTGGATTTGATGTTCCTTATGCGTTCTTTCCAACCAGGGAAGTGTACGCCACCACCGATTGGGCGAACAAAGTTTGGGTCCGGCAGAAAAGACGCAAATACATGTCGACGGCTGTGTGATCCTCAGCATAGCATAATGAACATGGAAGCAACGTACGGGAGAGTGGGCAGACCAGCATAAATAGGATACAGAAGAGGGTCTTGAAGTTGTAGATTGAAGACTTTGCAACGGATGGAGCCATCGCTTCAATGTGTCAGTCCTCTAAACCTGCCGATTGCTCTTCTTCCGCCTTAATTGCTGTGTCATCAAACATGTCTTCCAGCCCAGGGATGAGCTTTAGTTCAGAGCCCGATGATTGACCCGCAGGGTTTTCATCGTCGTCGTGTGAGTCGGGTTCATCTAGATCCAGCATTTGGGCAAGGTTAGCAGCTGCTTCATTCAATTGGACGTCATATTCAGGCTTGTTAATTCTTGCAGCACAGTCACTTTTAGAACACACGACAGAGACAACAGCCCACTTTTTTGTGCGAGGCTGGATCAAACTCTCTGGCTTTCCCCTTGTCATGCTTGATAGCATCACTTAAACAATCATCAGACACGCAACGCAAGGTAGACAGGCTGGCATATGGGATATGAGCCGATGTATCGGAGTCGAGACCCTTTCCTTGGACTCTTTTCCTATACACGAGTTAAACAAAGTAATACAGCATCAGTTGACACTAACTTCTCGATTTTGAAAGGAGTTAGCTTGGGCCACTCGGAGTGATGATCGGGGCGAGCCTGAGGATTAGGTACCGTGGCCTGCATCTGCCGTGTAGAGACGTTGTGTGGAGAATCCCTACTAACAGCGGGTCAGCATCGTAGGAAAGAGAGCGTAACCACGGACCACTGACGGTGTGAATTTGACAGCAGTCGCTGAGTTCAGAGTTTTTTGAGGAGTTACTGGACTGGAACACACACTTGATTTTTGCAGAGACAATGGATATAGACCACGGTACCTCTCGCCGGGGGAAAGAGTCTGACATCTAGTAGCGATAGCGAAGTCTTTGCCAAGAAGGACGTAAATATACTATGGCATTCCATGGAGGCCTGCGTATCAGTAGAAGCAGACACGTCTTGATTTGATTTAGCGCTCATCATGAATTCGTGCAAGGTGTTGGTTAGCGAAGGCATAAGTTCTTTCATTACTGAAGCTGCTAGAGACGGAATTTGATCTTTAAGGAGGTTCGTCATATACCTAGGACATGTTAGGCCTAAACGCGAAACAGTTCATATGACCTACTGCTGCATTTCATTGGACGGCCTGGTAGGCATCATGAGCTATGGAATGCCAGTATCGGGTTCATGACACGTACTGGATTGGTGAAATCTGTTCAATAGCGTTCTGGGAATTACGGAGACGCGGATCTGAAGAAACGGTGTCTACCCCGTGGTTCAACTTGTCTGTGGCCATTGTGAACGATGCGACGGTGGAGCGACGCAAAGCCAGAGACAGAGAGCTAGAAAAAACAATAAGGGTGAGCTCCTAATGGAGTCCGACTACTCACACAGGAAATTCGTCATCATCTTCGTTTGCACTTTTTTTTACTGCGGCCCTCATTGACATGAGCTTTTTTGGCGGGGGTTTCGACTATCTCAATCGGAGACGACGAGTCGTGGTTGCATGCGACGGTGGTCCTGGCCGCTGTACTGCTATCGAGAGTACGATGAGCATGGAAAAAACTAGGCAGACGTGATGCTCACCTCCTTGTTTTAATGGGTGCTGGCAACATACTGGCTGGGGCGTGAAGAGCTGTACAGCAATATGAGGAGGACAGCACAAACCTGGCCTTCACGCTCGAAGTCCTGGAGTACATACTTTTTTAAAAAAAAAATAGTCAATCAGATAGAGCATGACCGTATTCGAACTAAATCACCTATCATCTGGGTCCAATCTTACTTTGTCTCTGAGAAAGGATGAGACACGCATTAGCCAAGAGGGAAAACCCGTACTCATCATCACTATCGCTGGTCACGACCAGCACCGACTTGGCAGTCGCTTTAGCCGCCCTGCCTTTGCGCTTGCACTTCTTGGGCTGCGCAACTAGAACAGGAGAGGCAAGCTGAGCGTCATCTCTCACAAGCTCTTCCCTTGCGTTAACTGCACGTTAACCCATTGAGAAGATATAAAGAGATGAAAGGCTTACGGGCCGAGGCTAACATCTGTGCCAATTCGTTCAGGCATAACAGTGCTTGGGTGATCATCTGATACAATGAAGCTGTGGAGCTGGTGAGCACACTTGCGATAAAGCTCCAGTGGATAACATACTCTTGCATGTTGACGGCTTTGTCTGGATCTTCCAGCTCACTTCTGCTCCAGTTGGCATCAGGGCGTGACTTATGGCCCAAGGACGATGAATGTTACTTACAATTCACTTGTTACGTTTCCACCCCTTGGTCATACAGATAAGCGGTGTTCACTAGAAAGTTAGCAGTGAATAACGCACTGGCCGTCCCTAAAAAAATGTAAGTTGAGTGAACGACGATATGCGGGATACCCATGACTCATCAGCCTTAGAGTCTATGACCACCATTGGAGCAGGCCTGGTTCTCGAGAGGCGGGTTCTCACTGGACGTAGTCTGCTAAACAAGTAGTGAGCACCCAAAATATGATCTACACAGGCGTAAAATAACATTACCTAGGAGAGCCGTCATTTGAAGACATGAGTGTATGGGGAGAAAAGTCAGTGCAAGGTCATGGAATACTGACGCCTTTTAAATAATGTGGCGTCCGGTCAAACGGACTTCTAAATCTTCTGCGAAAGCATGGGGCAATTGTTCTAGCGGCATGGATACACATGCTTTCACGATATTTGTCGCAGAGTGTCACGATCGGTCCTTGTCCAAAAGGAATAATCACTATCTAGATCTAGCCATGTGTTTATTGCTTGTGAGCATTTGGAAGGGGCACATGCGCGATCCGAAAAGTGGTCCTGATAGCAATGATACAGGGCCAGACCACGGGCGCAATGGGATATGAGACTCCAGAGTGAAAAACATAAAAGCCAGATTTAATGTTGGCTGATTTAAGCCAACAACGTCCGAGAAGGTGTAACCGATGAACCATTTCTACGACACTGCTGCGGCCAGTAGGAATCTCCTCGTGTTCTGCGGACCGATTTTCACGACACCTCATTAGCCAAAAGCTTGCAGGAAATCATAGCGAACAGCACCAAGGCATTTGAAGGCAACAAAGACAGGGGCCGCCAGCATTTGAGCTTGCTCAATGTACGTTAGATGCAGTATAGGTGATCAGGGGTCGCTCACCGCAAAGACGCCCAGGCCGACAATTTAGCGGTACAAATGACTGGCGTAGAGCGTCGTCTGTGGCGTGTAGGCCCGCTAGAGGCCAACGGAAAAGTTGAAGAGGAATTTATTTTTCAAATGCAAGGCGTACTCTCGAAGGTCGCCCTAACTGCTCCTGATGTCGGAAGGTAAGCTGTAATTCGATTTATGCGACTCATACTCAACAATCAAAAGACTTTCACCGCCGCAAGTGAAGAACATGAGCCAACAGATAATCATTGTGAGCCTAGGCTGTCAGGCATTCAACAATGTCATGGTTAATTTGACCGAGCTTCATTCGCTATATTCTCGCCACTTCCCCAAGAATGCCCTACTGCCATGGGAGGGTAGCGACGTGGGGAAGACCCCGCAAATGAATGCTAGCATGCAATTCTTCACTAATTTGGAGGACAAACCTTCTGCCATCCACATTCCGATCTCGGGCAACATCGACCTGCAGGGAGTTCTTCAAAAATTTATAGGCGCAGAACTTGTGCACACCAGTGAAAATGTGATAGAATATTTCAAGCGTGGCAAGGATGTTACCTCTGGGTAAGCGACAGTGAAACGTGCATCACGCTATTGACTGGCACGCGCAGAGAATACATATATGACAGAGCTGTTCCATCGACCTTTAGAGTCGGTGACATTGTCGATATAGAGTCATCAGTTATTGTGTTCGAGACTAGACAGAATCAGATCAAGATGCACTGTACCCTGGGGGGCCTCGTGACTTCTCACCACCATCATCTTGGTGAGGGTGAGACGCTGCGAGCTCCCCCCCGCCGCAGCACGCGACGAGGGATGCAGCACGCTCCCTCCCGCGAACCCAAGCGGAGCCTCCTCGCGGAGTAGGGCCCACAGAGCCATAAAATTAGCATACCCCGAGCTATATTAGAGCCTCACACGGCCAAAAAATAGACGTGCCGTGACATGCGTGTAAAAGAGAAGCCAAACGAGACAGCTCTGAGCTGCGACATCGCACGGGCACTACGAGCTCCTCCCCCCCCCCCCGCAACATGCACAAAATGCATGAAACCGACGCTACGAGCCAAAAACCGCTGGCCACGTACGCCCAAACATGGCACGAGGCCGCATACGTGGCATCATTGTGGAGCCGCTCTCTTTGCTCTCCCCACCGACTCCCCCTGCGGAGACAATCTAGGTGAGCAGAACCATCCACCCTCCGCCCTGACGCCACTGACGCCCGGCCCAGCGACGCTGGACACTGGAAATACGCCCCGGCCCTTGACTCCGCCCCAGAAAGCTGCGAAGCGATCGCAGGACGATCGACAAACGCGCGACACAGACCACGGCGAGAGACAGTCACCAGCGCGCCGCTACCAGAACAAGGCCCCCCGCCCAACCGCCCCGCTCATCCGCCGGGTCTCCCTAACCTCGCTAGTAAACGAGTTCTACGGCCCTGAGGACTCGCCAATAGAAGACCTCGACTTCTTCCGCCCCGTCTCCCCATCCCCAGCCCCCAGTGCTTCCCCGGCTCCCAGTGCCTCCCCAGCCCCAGTGCTTCCCCGGCTCCCAGTGCCTCCCCAGCCCCAGACCCACTCCGCTCGCCCTCTCCCAGCCCGTCCGTCGACCGATCCCCAAGAGCGTCCCCAGCACCGACCCGCTCGACCCACTCGCCCAGCCCGTCCCCCTCCCCCGCGCCGGTGTCTCCCACTCCCACCATCACTGCCATGCCCAGCGACGACGTTCCCATGGACCCTGTGGCGACACTCGAGGAGGCACGGAAGACGTTCCTAACCGCTGTGTCTCTCTGTGCCGCCGAGAACCCCCATCGGCCCTCGCCCCTACACGATCCTGCTAACCCACAGGCCATGGCTCAGTACAACGGGATCCAGGCGAACGACACCAATTGGCCCGCCCCCATCATCCCTGATCATGTCGCCCTTCAAGGTGTCGCCACCGAAATCCTGACGGCCATCGCCGCCAACCCACAGGACTTTGTTGTCGCCACGATCTTTTGCTACGGGAACGACCTCGCCGAGCGACACAAGAACATCCATCCCGAGATCCTCGCCCGCGTCGAGGAGGTAATCGGCAAGGGTAAGGCCACCATTCTCCACCCCCGACCCCAGGCCACCACCGCGCTGACCCCTAACCGCAGGGCCGGGAAGGCCGACAAATTCGGCCCCCCGATCGCTTGGTTCATCCGTTGCAAGGAGCCGGCGGCGCGGAAGCTCCTCTTGGACCAGGCCACCTACGGCTGCAACCCGGAAATGGCCTTCCACGTCACCACCCTGAACCCCAGTTGCCGCTCCTGGTGCGTTGGGTTCTGGTCAACACAAGTCCAGGATGCGCCCCCTCGTACCGGTCGCCGCCTCTGCTGGGCAGTCCACGAAGGGATCCGCACCAACCAGCCCCTCTTTGGCTCCTTCGACCGCCTGACGCAGGGGGGAAACCAGCGCTCGCGCGACGAGCGCCTGGACAATTTTGCCGCGACCTTCGAAGCACGCTACCTCCCGCACCCCCACCCGAGCCCCAACGACTCCCGGTCCAGCCCGGTATACGTCCTCTTTGCAAAACCATGCACAGATAATGCGGAGCTCTGGGACGCGTTACGTCGTGTGCTGCGCCAGCCCTGGACGGATGACCTCGAGGGCTTCACCCCTCACGCAAACGCCGCCACCGGCCATAATATCTGCGCCGACTGTAAGCTCGACTGCCACCCCCGCTTCAACTGTGCCTTCACGCACCGCGATAGGTCCTGGTGGGGACCCAAGGGCCTCGCCGAAGCGCTGAAGGACCTGAAGGGCGGAAGAGACGACGATGAAGATGAGGGAGACCGTAGAGGCGCCCCCCGCGGCCGCGGCGCCCCACGCGGCTTTGCTGGGCGCACGCACGGCCGCTGAAGCCCCGCCACGCCCGCACACGCCAAGCCCCGGAATTCTTTTTTACTATACTTCCTCTCGGACAATCCGGTACACCCACATACGTTACGTGTACCGTACATATCTCAGTCTTCCGCTCGAAAAATGATAATGCTGATTATCGAATACTGAGCTACCCTGAGTCTGGGCTCAGAAGAAGACGCCCTAAACCTATAAGGTGCGCACCCCGACCCTGCTTAAATTTACTGGCTGCTCCTCACGGAACAGGACAGGACGCGGGGAAGGGTAAACGCGGGGTGAAGGCGATGAGGCGACTGGTTGGGAGACCGACCGGGCGCTGACTCGCTGGATCCACGCAACAACGGCGGAATGGGGTCCGCCGGCCAGCAGTCCTGGCATGCACAACTCCAAGAAGGGCGCCCCCAAGAGGCGCCCTCCGAAGAGTCGGGCAACCCCACTTGGGCGGGATACTTAATGGCTAGTGACTATAGCGAACTTGCTAGCCAATCCCGCCCTCAAATCCGCTACTACAAATAACGAAAGGAGCGATGCTCCAAACCCAAGGTACGGGAATCTACCAACTGACGGTCTGAATGGCACGGTGTTCGCAGGCTCGGGCTCCGGAGGTGGTGGGAGCTCTGCCACCGACTCCTGCCCAACCGATGACGGTGCCCGCAGTGGAGGTGGAATAACGGCTGAAGCCCACCCTCTTTTGGGCCGGGCCGACGCAACTCCTGGAGCAGCATGCCTCCAGGGGGACGCCAGCACGAGCGTTAGTGCGCATCTCACGCACGGGCCGAACCAAAGGCCCCAACCCCGTCCACATGACGGGGACCCCGAACCTAGGGAGGCCCAGCAACGCAATGCTGGGCTAGGGGACCGACCCCCCAACAGAGCCCCAGCTCCGAACGACAACGAGCCTCGCATGCTGTCGCCACCGCCCACCGATGGCGATGAAGATGAAAATGGGCCACCACCGCCCCCGCCCCCGCCCCCACAGGATGATGATGACGGCGACGGGCTCCCCTTCGGAGACCCTGCAGCTAACCCTCCCAGGGCGCCAACCCCCCTGGACATGACCAGGAGGTTCCCTGGCCCGCCGCAACGGCGAGCGCTCGGAGGCAGAAAGAAAAAGAGAACCAAGGCATCCCTCATGATCGCCTCTCTAAACATCCGGGGCATTGGTAACCCAAATGTCTGGCATCCAAAGCACAAGTGGTACCATGTAAACCAACTATGCAAGGACAATAGAACAGGAATACTTGTTGTAGTAGAGAGCCACCTCAGTGCGACACGACACACAAACATCCAAACCCTCTTCGGGAGAAGGCTTGAAGTCATCTTCTCTGAAGACCCTGTCACCCCCAACGCGAAGGGAGTAGCGTTTGTAATTAACAAAGACCTTGTCAGTACCGACAATATCCGCACCTGGGAAATTGTGCCCGGACGTGCGATGATGATAGAGGTGGAAACCCATAAGGACGAGAAGGTTGTCGTACTCGGAGTATATGCCCCAAACGCGCCGGGAGACAATGCCAACTTCTGGCAGACTCTGCGAGAATACTTTGAACAGAACCCCACCGGCCCTATGCCAGACATCATGACTGATGATATGAATATTGTGGAAGAAGCGATAGACAGGCTACCGGCCCACACCGACTCGGAGGCAGCCACAACACAACTCGACCTGCTACTCACGAAACTGAGAATGGTGGATGGATGGCGCAAAACATACCCCACCAAGTGCGCATATACTTACTCACAGCAAAGACAAGACGGGACTGGCTCCCACTCGAGAATTGACCGTATATACATTCGGAGGGACAAGTACATCGAGGTGTATGACTGGCAGATGAGATCGGTGGGGGTCTCGACGGACCACCGCATGGTGTCGGTCCGTGTCACACAAGAGGCCGCTCCAACAACCGGCCCAGGGCGGTGGGTATGGCCTAAACATATCAATTGAGACAAAATACTTGTCAAGTTCATCTATGAGAGAGGAACGCAGATACTTGCAGCAGTTGAACGAGCGGCACGCTGGCCGACACGCGACCCGGAGAATGATATCCAGATATTGTGGGCAAAGTTCCAGTCGGACATTAGAGAAAAGGCACGAGAGCGGGCAAAAATCTTGATCCCGCAGGCCGAGAGGGAAATAGCGGCCCTGGAGAGCGATATGGAGGCCTCCCTGAACGACCCAAGCCTTTCCGAGGAGGAAGTCATGCAGGCTGCAGCCGTCTACACGGAAAGGTTAGCAAAAAGCCATATAGCAAAACATGAAAAGAGCTGAACCTCCGCACAGATAAAGAATCGCGTCGAGGGCGAAGTAATAGGGCACTACTGGTCAGCAGTAAACAGATCCAAAAAACCCCACGAGGTTCTGCGGCGGCTCCTAAAGCCCGGCCATGACCCACTCTCAGACACGGTCACCAAATGGGAAACAGACTCCACTCGCATGGCAAACATTGCTCGGAATTACCATAACAGAGTCCAAAAAGACCGCAGGGATGCAACTCCGGACATCCGAGACCCCCTAATAGGGGTGGTCCTCCAGAAGATAATTAAAAAGACCACTGAGGAGCAAACAGACTCCCTACGAACCCAGCTAACCAGAGGGGATATCGAGCTGGCTTTGAAGATGTCGGCCAACAACAAAGCCTCCGGAAAAAATGGAATCCCATACGAGGTGTGGGGCTCGCTCGACTCACGCTTCTGCACGAACACTGGCCAGGGCAAGCCAGCCTTTGACATAATAAAACTGCTGCAACTGCTGTACAATGACATCGAAACTCACGGTGTAACCCCAGGCACGGGTTTTGCAAGCAGCTGGATGGCCCCGATCTATAAGAAAAATGACCCCGCAGACATCACGAACTATAGACCAATATCTCTCCTCAACACGGACTATAAGATCTTCACTAAGGCACTCACCATTAAGCTCGCGCGAGTGGCGCCGGATCTGATACACCCGGCGCAAGCAGGATTTGTGCCAGGAAGACATATATATGACCAAATATGGCTCACCAAGAGGATAATCGAGCTTGCGGAAGCCACCGAGCAGGACGGGATTATAGTCGCCCTAGACCAGGAGAAAGCCTATGATAGAATTGAACACAACTACCTCTGGAAAGTCTTGAAGGGCTTTGGAATCCCCGACGAATTCATCAACACAGTCAAGTCGCTATACAGCGACGCCTACACCACAGTTATGGTAAATGGGATGGCCAGTGAAAGACCATTCAAGGTAACACGAGGAGTGAGGCAAGGTGACCCACTATCATGCCTCCTTTTTGACCTTGCAATAGAGCCTCTCGCCGAGGCTCTCCGACAGTCGGGCCTCAAGGGCTTCAAACTAAAGGAGGTTGATGACGCGGTTATTGCGACACTCTTTGCTGACGACACTCTTGTGTACTTAGCCGCGGAAGATGATTTCCAGTCCCTCCTGGACATCCTTGATGAATGGTGTATCGCGTCAGGAGCGAAATTCAACATAAGTAAGACTGAGATCATACCAATTGGCAAGCTAGTGCACAGAGACCGGGTCCGTGCCACCTGCACAGTAAATGGAATTGACGGAACCAAAATACCGGACCACATTAAGATAGCCAAGGAGGGCGAACCCATCCGAACGCTCGGTGCGTGGGTAGGGAACAAAGTCGACCAGGTATCAACCTGGACAAAAACCATAGACAAGATTGATGACGCCCTCGAGCGCTGGGATAAAGGGAACCCCACCATGGAAGGCCGAAGACTAATCATCATGATGGTCATCGGCGGCATGACCCAGTACCTGGCCAAGGTCCAGGGCATGCCCCCAGAGGTTGAGAAGAAACTGGAACGCCGTGTCCGAGCATTCCTGTGGAACGACAAAAGCCTAATAGTCGTGAATAAGGAAACGGTGTACGCACCGATAGAAATGGGTGGCCGAAACCTCCTAGACATAGTCTCCAGAAATGAAGCAATCACAACCACATGGCTAAAGTCATACCTTGACCTCAGACCTTCGCGACCAACCTGGGGATATGCAGCTGATGAGCTCATCGCACTGGGGATCGAGTCAGCACTGAAGACCACGGTAGACAAGAAGGCTCGCACCTGCGTGTTCCTACAAGCATGGAGCACCGGGAAAATCCTAAAACCAAAAGACCTAATTGACATGCTCGGAGTCGCACAGAGAAGGGGAGTCCAAATGGATGGACTCGCCTTCTCCCGAGAGATTATGCGCAAAGCCACGATATGGTACCATATAAAATCCACAGCAGATCGGGGTGTCTTCAACCGGGGAGACGAAATTGTATGCTTCAAGGCTCACCACAAAATAAAAACGGTTGGGGACACGGAACTCCTCGCTCGCCGCCTCAACCACCCAAACCATCGTGGGCGCTCCAACTGTGCATGCCCTGAGTGCAGGAAGACTCGGACTGACTGCCCGGGCTGTATGAACCCGCACAGGTGCTACCTGAAGGCGAGGCAGCTACTAAACTCGCTAGAACCTAAATGGAACCCATTAAAACCGCAACCGGAAGACTACGAAGATGCACCGAGAGAGCCCCTAGTCCTGGGCGAGCGCGAGCAGCCGTTCGACCCCAAGATAACTGTCAAGGGAAACCTGGGGGATACGTTCCGTATATTCACGGACGGCCTCACAGGCGGCCCTTGCGCGCCCGTTATGAGAGAGATCATAGAGCCGGACGAGGAAGATGTCGTGGTCCACACAGATGGCTTGGCAACCAAAAACGGCAGACCGGACGCGCGAGCGGGGTCGGGGGCGTACTACAGCCCAGGGGATGTCCGAAACCTAGCAATCCGAGTCCCTTTGGAACTCAAACAGTCCAACAATGTTGCGGAAATCCTCGCGGTGAAAGAGACACTGGAGTCCTGTGCCACTGATATACCACTGAGAATTAAAAGCGACTCGAAACTTGTAGTTGACGGATTGACGAAGAACCTCCAATGCTGGGAAAACGAGGGATTCCAGAACACGGAAAATGGTCACCTGATCAAAGTAACCGCGGCGCGTCTACGCGCTCGCACTGCCCCAACGACCTTTGAATGGGTCAAAGGTCATTCTGGGATAACGGGAAACGAGGCAGCGGACGTACTCGCCGATGAAGGCCGCCTCAAGGACGAGGAACACCTGGTTGACCTTAGCATCCCGAGAGAATACCTGGTCCCAGGAGTAAAACTGAAGCATATTACACAATCTCTGGCCTACAAAATCATCTGCCAGCAGAAAATGGATAAACCATCCTACCAAGAGGCACTTGAGCGCCGCGCTACCATGAGGAACATGACATATGCCCAAGATGCGGCCTCAGGATACACCGACGACGTACCAGCAGAATCACAGGTCTTGAAATCAATTCGACATAAAGACATATCCCGAAGCGCCCAGTATTTCCTATGGATGCTCATCCATGAGGGCTACGCGCTCGGGGAATACTGGCACCCCTTCCCCCAGCCTTGGAAAGACTGGGGGACATGCAAGAGGTGTAATCTCCCGGAGAACATCACACACATCCTGACGCAATGCCAAGAAAACGGCCAAGAATTAGTATGGGAGCTCATGTCCGAGCTCTGGGAACTCAAGACTGGCAACCCGATGCCCCCGCCCCACGTCGGAGAAATCATGGCCTGTGGCCTAACTAAAAAAGGAATCCTCCCTGGTAAAATTGACGTGGGCACGACGCGTCTATACCGTATCTGCATCTCTGAGTCCACCCACCTCATCTGGCGCCTACGAAATGAACGTGTTCTCAATGGCAAACCTCCATCCACCGGCTCCGAAATAAGGAACCGCTGGAAACACGCCATTAATACGAGACTCGCAATTGACTGTTTGATGATAAATAAGGCTAAGTATGGCGCCAAGGCACTAAAGAAATCACTTGTGCTCAAGACGTGGACCGGGACACTCCGAGACGAAGACAGACTCCCGCCCGACTGGGTAAGGGAGACCAGGGTTTTAGTGGGTATCGGGTGAAGGGTGATGATGGGTCGGCCTCGGCCGACCTTGAACCTGGAAGCCGTAGTCCCACACAGGCGTCTCCTGCGACGTATCGTGCCTAATGCATTTCCCTGTGTGGCTGTCAGGCGGGGTTGAAAGAATGTGGTCCCCGCCGCCCTTAACAGTAGTATGACAGATAAAGAGAACGACTTAGTCGTATTTTCGGATGATCTGCTCAGGCGGTGACGGAAGAGTACTAGATAGTACTATCTCCAAATGCCATCTTGTTCCACCTAAGATGCACTGTACCCTCCGCGCAATTACGTTGCTGGACGGACAGTTCTCGAAGGTGAATATGGTGTCGTCATGTAAGAAAATACAGACAGCTGATGTTGCCACTGTAGGCAGCAGAGCAAGCTATGAGGGACAGTGTGAAGGCGAGGCATTCCCAGGCAACAACTCTTCGGCACAAGGCTCCGTACACCTTCGATTCGGAGGCTAAAGAGGCGAAGAAGAAGAGGCTCGAGGAGGGCGGAGCAGAAGTCGATACCTCTCAGTAGTAACAAGTGCAAACTATTCACGTTTCTATCCCTACCTCGATTGGCCTCGCAAGCTATGGTTTGTGAACAGATATGTTTGCTGTAAAGAGATGAGTAAAAGTCGTACCACAGGGCAATTTGAGCAAAAACACAACATACAACTCCATTCATTCTGGCACAGGCAATTAATTTGCATTACTTGAAGTTCGCGAGCTTACATGTATCGTTCCAGCTGCCCACCTGGTGGTTTTTGCAGGACAGAGGGTCCTGCGTCGGAGTGGAACGGCAGTGGCGTTATTAAACGGGTTAACTTACCATTCCGTGTTCCTGAAACCCAGTGAATCCACAGCCAAGGCGACGGCGAAACCAAGCTGGGATAAGACGGGCAACAGCGAAGCAGACTTCCCTCATAGCAGGTCATAAAGCGATGGAAGGTATTGTCCAAAAGCTTTGATACCCTGAAATTAGATCAATAATAAGATTCACAGGCTCTTCATTGAAGAAACGGATGTGGTACTTAGTAAAATATATCTGGAATCTCATCAATAGAGTGTGTCACGCATCCACCATCTAAAGCTTGTGTGCGCTCAAAGCATTTGCATGTATATTCTGTGCGTACTCGAGAACGGAAGACCAAGTACTCGGTGACTCTTTGCGGCATTTGACCCAGCAAAGCTATAGCGGCAGGTGAAAGAGGAGCAGGCACCACATATTGGGGCGGCAAAGGGCGGCCAGATTCGTACATCTTGTGCAAGGCTTCTATCAGACGATCTGTGAAATCGAGGCCGGTGGCCTCTGTGTGACAACGATGAAGCAAAGGCATAGAAGCAAATAAAGAGGACAAAATTTTCCCGGTCTGCATAACATTGAGAGTCGTCATGGAACGGGCCAATGAAATACCGGATTACAATGGCCAATATGTCAGGATGCAAAATATCGGCAGACATCCCAGACCAACAGGCAGGATAAGTTAGTATAATATCTACCGATTCCAGAAAGGAGAGCTCACTAGGCGAGAGAAACTGTGTGATATATTAGTAACGCACAGGATCAATACATCGGGTTACAAATAACTTCATCTTCATAACACCCACCAGCATGAGCAAAAAAACTGCAACCGTTCCACCGCCTCCCAAGCTTATCCCCTACGACAAAGAAGGGGAGCATTATTACATCACAGACGAAATCGAGGTGAACACGGCATTGGCGCCCATCGTTCATGGACGCATTGGATTCGACACCGAGTTTTACGACAATCCCGATAAGCTCAATGCCAAAATTCTGGCAGAATTGACTCCGTCTGGCGTACCTTGGAAGCGTGTCAAACTGTGCACTGTGCAAGTCGCCGTCATTGGAGCCGTATATGTGATCAACATTAAAAAAATGCAAGGTGAGCTGAACATCTCGTGGGTGATGCAAGAGGAGAAGTAACATTGTCAGTAGCATTTCCGGCGGAGCTCAGACGGCTCCTAGCCTCTGACGACGTTCTTAAAGTCGGTGTCGGCTTAGCAGCGGATGGCAAGGTCATCTGGGATGGCGTAGCCGCTTACGTGCAGCATTTCGTTGACGTCGGCCTCATGATCAAGTACGCGAACCCAGAGCTCTATGAGAACAAGGATCAGAATCCTCTGAGCCTCAAGTGCTGCGTGGCGCAAGCCTTAAACAAAGCTCTCAACAAAGGCCCACGGCGGGACAATTGGAACAGCAAACTCACTCATGAGCAAATCAAATGTATGTGGGCCGTCTTTCGGGGCATGTGTAACAGCTAACGACGTATGCAGATGCCGCATTGGATGCCCAAGCATCTCTGCAGGTCTATGACAAGGCGGTTGAGCTTTTGGAGGCTCAGGCCAAGAGGCTTGGAAGACCTGTACCTGAGGACTGGTACAAATTCGACTTCAGGGCGGGGGTCCCAACTCGGCACGGAGTTTCTGTGCGCAGCGAGCTGCTTCAGTGGTTGCCGAAGTTCTCAACTTGGTGGACAGGCGCGAAATTTCAAGGTTACTACTGGTAAAGATTAAACACTATGTGTTCTACCGGATTACAATTAGTACAGGCTACGAGAATGTCATGCATAACAGTGGAGGTAACCGTTTCGAAATAGGCTGAGATGCAAGTAACCAATACACCATTGGCCAGAAAATACATACACGCTGTAATCGAACTGGTACTTTAACGGGGATAGATACAGTGCATGCTTTTAGTCGTTGTGCGCGCCTGACGATGGACGGAGCTCAGAATCAGCATCATCAGAACCATGTCAATTTTCCAACGTGTACATACCGGTCCAAGCGGAAAGGATCAGAACATGGGATCACATCGCAGTGTCGAAAGAAAGCCAACGCCCGAGTCAGAGCTGCAGAAAGCCAAGAAAGTATCTTGTTGACCAAAGGAGAACGGCTCTGAAGTAAACTTTATATTTTTTGCTGTTTTTGGAGTTATTTGTCTGATCATCATATTTTTTCTTTTCTTTTATGCACATGTTCGTATCAAAGATGTGATCGATTAGAAGAAGGCCGACACAAGGATCAGCTCCCCTTGATTTTAGAATATTCGATGCTCTGGAGCACATGGTGGGCTGGAAAACGTCCGTAACCTATATCGGGAAAATCACCGCCATTGGTTGAGTGGAGAGATCAGGTACCCCTGATTTTAGAATTTTTCATTCGTGTGTTTTATTTGATACGAGCACATGGTGGGCTAGAAGAAGTCGGTAATGTCTGTCGGTGGAATTAGCGCCATTGATGGAGCACAAATCTGAAAGATACGAGATAGTATCCCCCGACGCTAAAAAAAAAAAAAAACTAGATATCCCAGTAATAAGAAGGGTCAAGCTGCCGAGAATGTAATACACCATCCTGTACATAGTATACGGCAAACAAGAGGGGAGTACCGCTAAACGGAAGGATAATACGTAGGTTGCGCGCACCTGACGTCCGCTTCTCATTCTTCAGAGTGTCATGTACAAGATCACTAGACAGGAAGTGGTGAACGATAATCTGGGATAGCTCTGTACAATACCCATTCCAATGCAGCAGGACGTCATAAATCCCACGTGCGAGAGAACGAGCGCTGCCTCGCATGTCCAAGCGCTGCAGTCTAGGCACAGCGTTAAACACACGGGACAGAAGGTGGCAGTCGGACGAGTCGAGACGAAGGATCAAACTCATAAGCTGGGACAAAGAGTTATTCCATTCTTTGAGGGAGAAGTCTACGTCTTGTCCATGGACGTCCCATTCCAGGGTGGTGAGCGAGCGCAGGCCCAACCCGCCAACCATTGCAATGGTGTACTGAGAGTCAGTATCGACAGCCAAGTACGTCAAGTGAACAAGGTCCAGGCCGTGAGCGGATGGATTCGGCGCGTAACAACCTATGAGGCGTAGACGCAAACGAACGAGGAGTGGCATAGATGATAGAAGGGTATAATATTCTGTTGTGGAGAGTTCTCGTGCGCCGCGCATGTTGTAGAGTCGAGTAATAGGGTGCAGCACCCCATAAAACAAAGCATGAGTGGAACGATAGCGATGTAAGTGCAGGGAGGTTGCCTTGAAAGAGCAGGGGAGCGACAGTCCCTCCAGACACGAATGCTCGATGCTGAAGCGCAGATATGTTGGTGTTAAGAAGTAGATGAAGGTGTTGTAGACCCGGAGTGGGCATTTGAGAGACCTCCCGAAGAAGGGTGAAGGACGATTCTTGTTCTTGTGCAACCAATATTATATGATAGATTCACGCAGAGTGAGGAGTCAAGGTTGCGATAACCCATGGGAGGAAACTGTCAGTGGCTGATACAGTGAAAGACACGGAGAGAGAGGCGTGACCACTAAGGCAAAGCCACATCTCAAGTGTGTGAGGATGAACACTGTCTGTCACAGGCAGAGAAGCCCAGATAGAAGGTTCAGCAAGCGCAACTGCATTCCACCAAGGATGGACCTTGGTAATATTTTCTCGGTGGTTAACGATGGTGGCGCGGTCATTCAGCAACATGCTGAGGGACCATAACATGATCCTAGACAGAGTCTCCAGCGGTAAGTCGTTGATATGCATGGGCTGGCAAATAGTGAGAGACATTTCAAGCGAGGAGAAGGAAACTCACCTTGCAGCCATAGGGACGAAGGTCCAAATGGTGCAGTACGACTGTTATATGTCGAGTCAGGCCAAGGCCAAGGAAGTCCGACCTCGGAGTTCGCGGTTTCTCGCAACACTACAAAGAATAGAGTGAGCGACTATTCAGGTCCGCAGTTCCGCACAAGACTATAGTCCGGAGTCACGGAGTTCGGAGTTCGGAGTTGAAGTCCGAATAGAGGATGAAGACAGAGGCTCGACCAACGCCGAGATAGCGAAGAAACAATCAATAATCAAACTGAAGTACAAAACATATCTAACTAGCTTTTTAAACTAAGTACGCTATTGTCTATTGAATACAATAGTGTGCGAGATATTGGTAAGTAAGAAACGTTAAACAATAAGGTAGCAAGGTGACTTAGTAAGGTTAAACAATAAAGGACTTCAGGCTTGGTAAGGACGCCCGAGAAAGAAGTCGGACTAGACAATAAGGCATCGGAGAAATACAAGTCCGTCGGCCCGATGAGTAATCAGTGATTAGAAGGGAAACGCTCAGTAGACCTTCATAGCGTGAAAACCCTCTCGGGAATTGCCGGACCAGGCCGGCCGGGCCGGCCGGTCCGACAATGCACGGATATAACAACGACAGACAGCAAAATATAGAAAGACAGGATGCAATCAATTAGCCGTAAAAGGAAGACAGAAACAAATTCGGGTAACGTCAAAATCACACTGTAAGATCATGAACACGTGTGCCGCCGGTCGCAAACCCTCCTTGAGCAGACCCACCAAAAGAAACAAACCATGGCTACACTGGGGACAAGCAGCAATATACAGGGGCTGGATATTGCCAGTATATAGGTAGTATATTTCAAATATCCTCAGTATATACTGAGAATATCCAGGGGCCAGATATGTTCAGGATATTTGATATATGCTTACTAAATGCTCAAAATATCCGGGGCCTGGATATGCTCAGGATATTGTGACAATATACTTGCAATATCCTGAGTCCCAATATGGTAACCATCAGACCTCGGTATATTGTGATTATATTGCAGCCAAACAGCCCATAAATAGCCTTCTTCATATAGTAATAATCATCTCAGAGAGTAATGACCCTAGATACAGGGTTATCAATAGAAACCATGTAACCTAAAATTAAAATTGCTTGCAAGGTGGGAAGTTTTTTATCCAATATGATAACAAAATGCATACCAAACCAAGATGGAAACAAAGCTGCAACACTTTCAGCAACTTTGTCTCTTCTTATGATTGATCCCTTTCTTCGGAGAATCAACTGGTGTTTACACTGATTCTCTTTGGCCTAAGGAACCAGTAAGGTACCAAGCTGATCTTATCCTTGCTGGGCAAATATTCAAGTTAATGAATTGGATACTACTAAGAATCACATGATCATAAAACCGGGTTTTATGATCACGTGATTTCTTCTGCTCTTGTTGTGGCTGTCCGCATCTGCAGGATAGCCACACATCATTCCTTTCCTTCTCTCATCCTCACCTTGCAACCAGAACAAGAACATAACTTTTTGGTAAAGGCAAAGCTCACAATCTGCACCTGAACCTGCCCAACCTACAGATATAGGTTTGTCAATAGAGTTGAGCCAAAACTGTGGTGGAGAGGAAAGGATGGAAATCAGCTGAAACAAACAGACCACACGTAGGGAGGCTCGCACTGTCTACTTTTGGTTGGGGGCATTTCAAGGGACACTATACGAGCATTTTTGGTCTTTTGACTCAAGGCAAATATCTCACGGTTCATGAGAAAAATGCTCGGATCACAAAACGGAGACCCAGGGCATCTAGCCCTTGAAAATCCGAATCAAGTTCACTATATATGTACAGGGTTTCGTTGAGGTATTGAAGAGATAGCACTCACACAAGATCTGCTTGGAAACACTCAATTTGTTTGTATTGATGGCCCACGCCAACTTTGTCACAAACGGAAATAACATTGTAGGTAGTAGCCTCTTATACAATGGTTCTATCTTGTTGCTTACAGAAGAATCAGATTCAAAAATGTTCTCAGATGTCAATTTTTTTGATTGTAGTCTGGAGAGTACGCAGGAAGGAATTTGAGGCAGTAGCCACTACACTACAGATGAGTAGTGTAAGTGTGTTATCTTCCTGTGCCTCCAGATTGGCGCGGCCAATGATCCCCAAGCAACGAACAAATGTTTTGATGGCTGAAAATGCCAACTCTATCGGATTGTAGTCTGGAGAGTATGTGGGAAGGAATTTGAGGCAGTAGCCACTACAGATAAGTAGTGTGAGTGTGTTAGACAGATTTGATATGTACCAGGCTTTGATGACTTCACGGATGGAAGGATCCTTGTGAATATGTGTGTTGTCCATCACAATGACAGATCCTTGTGGCATGAATCTGTCCATGCGGTTCAGAAGGTTGAAAATGAACTCTAGAAAAAGTTCTGCAGTGAATGAGCCTTCAACAACCTTTGCATAGATCATCCCATCAATGGTTAGAGCTGGCAGCAGAGAATATCTGCCTGAATACTGAGGTCTATTGAACAGAGGATTAGGGTGCATGACCTGCCTCCTACCATGCATTTTTTCTCCTATTTCCATCTGTGAGAGGATATTTGATCATTAATTTGCATCACATCAACAAAATCTGTAGTTTTGATCTATGGAACAAATCATGTACAAATCATCCCCAACTCATGTACATCTGTTATAACAACAATACTCCTTGTCTCTTACCATCATGTCATGTTTATTTCTTCAACCACCTGCTTTCGCAGCAAGTAGTTGAAGACATCCTGCTTTGGCAGCAGGCTATGCTTGGATTCCCGTTCTCTATCTACCTGCTTTGGCAGCAGGTGGTTGGAGACAGCCTGCTTTAGCAGCAGGCTGTGCTTTCATTTCTATTCTCTATTCACCTGCTTTGGCAGCAAGTGGTTGGAGGCAGCCTGCTTTAGCAGTGGGCTGTGCTTTCATTTCTGTTCTCTATCTACTCGCTTTGGCAGCAGGTGGTTGGAGGCAGCCTGCTTTAGCAGCGGGCTGTGCTTTCATTTCTATTCTCTATTCACCTGGAAGTGTCTGGAGGCAGCTAGCTGTGATGATGTGATGTCACCTATGTTGTTGTATCTGGAAAGGAGGAGAAGTCAAATTTTCCTACACTGGAAAGTGTGAAGGTGAGCTCACCAGTTGCTTAGCACCTCATATCTGTAGGTTGGGCAGGTTCAGGTGCAGATTGTGAGCTTTGCCTTTACCAAAAAGTTATGTTCTTGTTCTGGTTGCAAGGTGAGGATGAAAGAAGGAAAGGAATGATGTGTGGCTATCCTGCAGATGCGGACAGCCACAACAAGAACAGAAGAAATCACGTGATCGTAAAACCCGGTTTTATGATCATGTGATCCTTAGTAGTATCCAATTCATTAACTTGAATATTTGCCCAGCAAGGATAAGATCAGCTTGGTGCCTTACTGGTTCCTCAGGAGTTGGAACTAGGGCTGCCGCCCGTTGCCGTCACGACAGTTCAACGGCACCCGTCGAACGGGTGCCGTGCCCATCCCATCAACCATTCTTTTGCTCAAGCAACGGCCCGTCAAACGACGGCCATGACGGCTGTTTCAACGGATCATATGAATCTACATTTAAACTGACACTTTCCATCATTATTTAGTCCACAAGGACTTCCATCTTGGAAGGGATACACCCTCCTGCTCACCTTACATTCCTGCTGGCTCTAAACAGAGGGTATATTGCTTGTGTTGGATTCTCGGCAACTCCCGATCATGATTGCCGATGTGCAACCTCAAGGTTTGGGTCAGTTTCTCTAGCTGGAAGCACAAAAACATCAGAGTGGGCAGGTAGGAATTCAACTCATGACATTGCAGTCCTAATCTATATTTTATTAGGGTCCAAAGACGAGGTAAAGTTTTAGATTTCCACCCTACCCATCGAGATGGCTGCGACAGCCGTCCCGTCGCCCGTCCCGTCCCGTCAAGGTTTTGGGAAGAAGAAAAATGGCCGTCAAATCGACGGCCGTTACCGTCACGGCAACGGGTGGCAGCCCTAGTTGGAACCAGAGAGAATCAGTGTAAACACCAGTTGATTCTCCGAAGAAAGGGATCAATCATAAGAAGAGACAAAGTTGCTGAAAGTGTTGCAGCTTTGTTTCCATCTTGGTTTGGTATGCATTTTGTTATCATATTGGATAAAAAACTTCCCACCTTGCAAGCAATTTTAATTTTAGGTTACATGGTTTCTATTTATAACCCTGTATCTAGGGTCATTACTCTCTGAGATGATTATTACTATATGAAGAAGGCTATTTATGGGCTGTTTGGCTGCAATATAATCACAATATACCGAGGTCTGATGGTTACCATATTGGGACTCAGGATATTGCAAGTATATTGTCACAATATCCTGAGCATATCCAGGCCCCGGATATTTTGAGCATTTAGTAAGCATATATCAAATATCCTGAACATATCCGGCCCCTGGATATTCTCAGTATATACTGAGGATATTTGAAATATACTACCTATATACTGGCAATATCCAGCCCCCGTATATTGCTGCTTGTCCCCAGTGCTAGTAAGCGAAGAACAACATTTGAAATCCCCCAAACTGAGCGTATTGCAGGCTTGGAAGAGCGCATATTCAATGTTCTCACGAAATGCGGTATCGACGTCGCTGCGATGCTTGACGCGCTCGAGGAAACAAATAGGGTCATATCGGGCTCCGTGCTTGTCACCGTATTAGGCCCAACCAGCTTTGAGCCCAACGACGTCGACGTGTATTGTCCTGAAAGCAAAGAACAAACAATGTTGTGCAGGATACAACCATATGTAACAATATCTACCTGGTTCTAGTAAAGAAATCAGTGATTGAAGTATCCAACATGGCATTTGTGGCCTCAAGCTGCGTCTGGCGGCCAAAAGTAGCGAGGAGCTTTTCAAGCTTGCATGCATATGTATCACTGAGTGTTGTACGCTCTGCATCGTCATCAATGTCGTCCAGCCAAGCGTCTTCGGCGTCATTGAGGACCTCGTGCTGGAGGCGGTCCTCGAGGGCAGTCCTGCGTTTTCTGGCATGTTTTTCGAGGGTGGCGAAGCCTTTTTTGAGGCCTCCTTCCATGATTTTCTGTATGCTTCGAGCGCAAAAATGAAATCTATAGTGTGTCCGATCATCACGGAATTTCCTTTTATAGTAATAGTATGGGTCTCCGCCCCCGGAATCGCCATGGATCATGGGTCTCTACAAATGTATGGGTTTCGCCCGCCCACCACCATGGTTACATGAAAAATCTATGGGTCTCAAGGGGTTATGGGTTTTGAGGTGCATGGGTCTTGAGGGGTTTGACTGTAGGTGCATCCACTACGACCGAGATTTTGGCAGGGATTCCCGATTCGGACATGAACGGTGATGCGATCAACATCCTATACGGCTGCCGGTGACCAGCACTGCCACTGGACCTGATCCGAATCAGAGAGGCGCACACGTGATCGCGTCCTCTCCCGTCGCCCAAGTTCGGCCAAATTGAAACCGTCTTGCGATTCAAGCCTTGGCCTTGGAGAAACGACAACAATGACATCCCGCGTGTGGGCCATGTCCATGGAGCAGCGAGAATCTCTAATCAAGGCGGCGTTCGAGGGCAAGTGGCCCTATCCGGGCGTTGGCACACGAGCTCCGGCGCTCACCCTTAAAATCCAGCCAAGCAAATGACTTACAGCCCGTATTCCAAATTCCCTGTTGGCGCTGCACTCTTAGGTGTTATTAGTATCTTTAGGAACATCACATCGCTTCTAACTCGTATAAAGCTGCTGACGGCACGATCTTCAAGGTAGTCACTTTCTGCTAGACGGGAAGATGGTCGTTAACTGATTATGATCTTACAGGGCGCCAATATTGAGAATGCATCATACGGTATGTTGTAGTAAAGGAATTGTATTCATCTACTGAGCGCACTTTTGAAGGCGGAACGATTTGTGCAGAGAGAACCGCGATCGTCAAGGCAGTCGTGCGTCCCTGCCTTCCATCTTGTGTCGTCTCTCACGGCTGCAGAGCGAAGGCCATAAATCATTTATCGCGCTTGCCGTCGTGACGTAAGTACGCCAATGAATGGACCCACAACAGCACCTCACGTCCCTCTAGCGATGTCCCCTCAGCGCTTTCTCCGTGTGGGATGTGCCGTCAAGTCATCCGCGAGTTCTGCGCGCAGGATATGCCCATCCTACTCGTACCTGCTGACTACCCCAAGCCTCCCGGCGATGAATCGGAAGGCAAGCCCGGAATCAGTGCAGGGGGAGTGAAGGACACGAGCATTGGCGAGTTGCTCCCTGATAGCTTCGGTCCGGAACACCTTGAACTGCCTCGGACCGGCGGAGAGTGAGTGTTCGTTATTAATACGCCGGCTATGTCTGACATCCAGCAAGTGGCAGAACCTGACAGAACTTATTATGTATATACATCTATTGCCTGACATCTGTACTGCTCTTACCCCTTCCTACACCGGCGTCTGGCCCCAATGTCCATCGGTCTGTGCTTTTGTGTATATCCGGCCGCTCCGACACTGCCTTGTTCTTGTGTGTTGCGAGCGTTTATTGTTCTTGTTCTTCGTTATTTCCGCCGAGGGACTGAAAGCGCTTGAACAACAGTGGAAAAAGATGCCCAAGAAAGACTAGTTCGCGACGCGTATCAGGTCCTCTTGCACGTGTCGGCCGACATTGGCTTCTCCTTCAAGCTTGGGCTGATCCGTGCAGTTTTGGAACATAGAAGTTGGATTCTCTCCGAGGCCTTGCTCTCTTCAATACAGCCTGGATACAGGTTTGATTTAAAAGCGGGCCATGATCTTGTTCTGCCTTCACCGAGTCAATGTCTTCCCCCACCTCAAGCAGTCGAAGTGTCGTTCCAGAGGCCGCGCGCAATCTTGCTCATTCGCCGTCTCCAGGTTTGGGTGAGGTAAGCTCCGTCGATACTTGGTCTCTTTCTACCTCGACGAACCAATCTAGTTGGAGTGGACAACAGAGCTTGACGCGGCCGTTCCCCCTTACACGCGATACGAAGCCCTTCCGCCGTACCCAGGCGAGTGGATAACTGCTCTAGCGCACGGCACCTGACAAGTCCACCAGTGCCCTGCAAAGAGATTCAGGAATTGGACGAGTCGAAACAACAGCAGGAATTGCAGATGCTTCTGGTGAGTACCTTCCATCTCCGACAAGTGTATGCTAACGAGGGCTCAGGGCGCACTGCTTTCCTTCGTTGCGACCCTGCTTCTTGTGGAATTACCCCCCAAGATGGGCGAGCCAACGTCCGTTTTGCATGGCATCCGCATGTACGGCTGGTTCGTCATGGCTGTCGTATTCTGTATGCTCCTCGTGGCCGTGTCCTCGCTCTGCAAGTGGTGGTTGACGGTCAATGTACGTTTTGACGGCGCGTCGATACAAAATATTGCTTAACCGTTCCTTTGGCCTGCCAGGGATCCGATCGAAATCCCAAGACGGTGCGTTGTGTGAGCCCACGAATTTCACGATATTGACAGCCGTGGATCTCGCAGAAGTTCCAGGTTTTCAAGAAGTACGCCGTGGAGCGCCTGGTCGCATCTGGACCGATCTTGCTCCGATCTTGTTTTGCTTGCATCGCTGTGGGTCTTGTCGACTTCCTCTGGCAACTCTATCCTTCGCTGGGCAAGAATGTAGTCGCCACCTGCGGGATATACGGCAGCGGCCCTATCCTTTCGTCTGTCGGCCAACGGCCATTGACCAAGACAATGGCTAGTTTCGCGCGGAGATGTCTATTCACGAGAGCTGGGAACGAGGACTTGGCTCGGTCATCAGAGGAGGAATCTCTCGAGCATTGATGTCGTAGATTGTCCATATGTATATTATAACACCATATGCACAAGTTGATTCCGATTCACGTTACACAAGACACATATCCTCCTGAATCTTGTGAATACAGTTGAAATTTATGTCAGGGACAGCTACAATAACTTTTCACTTTGTGTACTGACTCTTTTTAAAATATGTCTTCAAGATTTCATTTTCAGCATATGTTTTGCCTGTTCAGAACATATTGTCAACACATTGAGAACACATGCAAGATACATGACATGGGAAAAGTCTAAACTTATTATAATTGTGTTCAACATATGTTTCAAGTAACTTTGGGAGATTTAGCATGATATACCTCTTGTGTTAGGCTATGCTGAGAGTGAATAACGTACAATTAGTACACAGGATTTAGCGGAAAACATAATTTAGTTAATCGATAACTTCCTCGGCGTCGCTATCTTCTTGCGCTCTGGCCTGCCTACGTTCGTACGCCTTGACTTTGCGTGCCAACTCGGGGTTCGGTTTGCAGTCCCCGAGCGTAAACGACTTGCTACACCCAGCAGCGGGACATTTGAGGGCGCCGCGAGTCTTTTTGAACATCTCCCTGATAGCGTCACCAGAGAATGAGTGCTGGCACACGGTTCTAGCAAGAAATTTAGACAACATCGAAAATGTATTTAAACGGACGACTTACGATGTTAAAGGATCTTTGAGGAGGGTCATCATCAGCGGGCATTTGTATTCTTGAGTTACTCCGCCCATTACGACGTCGTCGTCGTCGTCACTCTCGTCGTTCGCCTCTGCAGACACGGTCAGAGAACTGGGAATGGACGGCGCAGCTAAGATGCTTACCCCGGGGAATGAAATCTGTGATGGGAGGCATCGCGTTTCCGGGATGGTCCACTTCCTGGAGTACAAAGTCGGTGGCAGGTCAAGAAGAGAAAACCTTGAAACATACATAAATGGCTTCCTTGAAAGCTACATATTGATCATTCTTGGCATATTTTTGGCGGGTGGTCTTGCTGTCGTATTCGGCGTTCATCTCGTCCACGAGGCTCAAATACAAATCCTTCGCGTCAGTCTAGACAATCGATTAGAGATTGCCGCTGGGTAAAGATAGGGGGTCTACGATATTCTTTCCCAGCGCGACGCTTTGGATCATGTCGCTCAAGACTTTGTTGTGGCCAGCCATGACAGCCTGGACGTCTAGAAGACTCTTCATGACACGGTCCAACTCTGAAAGGGGCTACAAAGAGTGAGTGAAGCAAGTACTATACGGAGCGCGCCGAAGCGAACCTCTTGCGCCTCTTCTCCAGCAACTTCAGCGATCGAAGCAGCCACTCGTCCAATAATGGGAGAAGGTTGGTGCATGATATCCTCAATGCTCGACCAGTCCTTGGTGTAACCTGTGAGCTTATTGCAGTCCGATTTGGGGAGTGGCTGGTCAGCAAAGTTCGCGATGTCAATGCGGTCGTCTTCATCGTCTTCGTCCTCGTCCAAATCCTCCTTGGCTTTGGAAATGCCCTTCTCCTTCTTTACCGCGAGTTTCTCCTTCTTGACCTTTCGCTGAGGCGCGTCGTCCTCGTCCTCGTCAACCTCGTCTCTAGCATTGCCTCTCTGAGTTGGTTGGTCTTCTTCGATGTCGGATGAGGCCTGGCGAGCGGTTTTCCTGCGACGTGCAGTTGAAGTTGCTACGGGCATCGTCGTGGTTGCTGGTCAAGACGCGGTTGGCCGTATTTGATTCAAGTCGCGCTCGACAACCGGACCAAACAAGGAATTCCTCTAAGACGACGATGTTTGCGGCTTTCCGAGCGTGTGTTCGACCACTCTCCAGGCCTATTCTTGCCCAGCCTCCAAATACCGTTCCCTTCTTCCGCTCATTCCACGCTACTCCGACATCATTCGCCACTCTGAACCAGGCTTCACGCCGAAAAAAAAATGCCCGGAGGGTTCAGAAGTCGAGATCTCCACTCCTGAACAATTGCCCACAGCTGAAAGGGGTGTGCTCTCAAGTATTCACCGCAACTCCGAAGAAACCCAATTCTGGGAAGCGGAAAGTCGCTCGAGTTAAACTCTCGACGGGCAAAACGTGCATGGCGTACATAGCCGGAGAAGGTCACAATTTGCAAGAGCATAGTGTAGTCCTAGTGAGAGGAGGTAGAGCGCAGGATCTTCCTGGTGTACAGTGCGTACCTCCTGGGCATTCCAGAAACACACGACGTTATTAATTAATGTTTTGCAGATACAAGGTTGTGAGAGGAGCGCTCGATCTCGGAGGTGTTGTGAATCGCATGGGAGCACGAAGTAGATATGGGTGCGTCTCATTCGATGTGTGGTTGGTCCGTTACTCAATCATATATAGGGTCAAGAAACCCAAGAAATAACATTTTGGGCAAGCACGCGATGCAACGACGTGAGATGGATAGATACAGATTGTGGTGTAGTTGGATACAGATTGAGCGTTGCAAACGATAGTCCTGTTGAAGAAACTTGGTCCGTCCCCGTTGATGGGCGCTTCCTGTGACTGCCGCCTAGTTGGCTGCAGTTTCTGCCGCTTCAAAAGCTGTCCGGAAGGAATCCAGCAAGGCGCTGGTCTCTTCCATTCCGACACTCACCCGTACCATCGTCTCTTCGACCCCAAACGAAGCCGCCCAGTCCATCTCCGTGTAGTGGACTAGAATGGCGTACGGGCAGGCGAGAGTGAAGTTGGTACCAAGGCTCGGGCCCTTGTGGCAGGAGAGCGCGTCGAAAAAGGCACGCGCCGCAGGGAGGGATGTGAATGTGACAGAGAAAAGACCACCAAAGCCACCCTCTTGCACACCGAGAGAAGGTTCTCCTTTGATGCGACAGCAATCGTAATGTTCCCTCGTAACATACTTGGGGTAGAGAACATCTTTCACCACCGGCGAAAATGCACCTCCTGCAGCTGACTTTGAACGGAGGAAGTCACAGACGGCTTCCGCGTTGGCGTCTATGATCTTGATCCGCCTTCTGAAATCGCGAGAATTGCGCTCCATATAGATGGCATCCTCGTCAAAGTAGGTGTCTTCGAAGTTGGCGACCATGTGCGCTTTAAGTGCTGCATAGTGGCGGCCATGAGGGTTCAAGCAGAGACTAGGAAGTAATATGCATGTTAGCGTGATCTCTCAGTGCCGGGGAGGACACGAACCTGCCGCCCATGACGTTGGAGTAGCCGCTGAATACCTTCGTGAGGCTGCTTACAACAAAATCGGCGTACGGGAACACTTCAACATTCATGAAGTTGCCCAAAGTGTCGTCGATAACAACGAAAAAGTCGTATTTGTCGGCTAGGCGCCGCAAACGCGGCAAGTCGACCGATCGTAAAAGTGGATTCGAGGGAAATTCAGTAAACAGCGCGAGGACGGGTGGCGTCGTTGGGTCGCGCTGGAACTCCTCCTCGAGAATTTCCTCGAGGCGATCCATATTGCCATCTCCCAAGAAATGGCAACCTGGTCCCCATTTTTCGAGGACTTTTAGCGTGTCTGTGTAGGTAAATCTGTGGGGATCAGAGGATAGAATTGGGCACGCGTGGAAAGGACTCACCCAAGGCAGACACTTTTTTTGGGAGGACGGACCGCCAATGCCAAATTGTGTGCGTTCCAGATGGCAGCCATACCGGTTGGAAACAAGAACACGTCGCTTGCAGACAAGCTTTTAACGCCCCTGGAACTCGGACCTAGGGCGTAGTTTTCATCGCCAGCACATGGACCATCCGGGCAATCACCCGGATTGTCGCGCAGCAATACGCCGGATATCCGTCGACGGAGTGCACGCTTTGCAGCTGCGGCGGAGGTAATAGGAAGGTTCCGCCCGTAACGCTCCTCGAGATACACAGAATGGTCGAGACTGAGGTCTTCCACACGTGGTGAGCGGATATCCGTTGGGGAGGGGGGCGATTTCTTGGCAGAATAATGCTTGTTCAACGCCTTTCGGGGCGTGTTTTGCAGGCCATTCGGGACGAAGGCGGAATCGGCGGGTAAGAGGGACAGGCAATGTTCTGCCAACCGACTTGATATACCCATTCCCGTATGCTGCCAAAATTCTTTGGCAATAGGAAAGGCTTCCTCGGGAAACAGAACAATATGGAGGCTGGCAGGCGCAGAAGAGAGAGGTGCGATATCCTCCTTGACGCATGGCCCTTGGTTCAACTTATCCTCCGGGCAGATGGAAAAGTGGATGAGTCGAGCGGTAACCGGCGATCCCGATTTTTCAGAGCGGTCTTGCATGAAAGAACGACATTGATCTGCGATTATCTGGGATGGGAAAAGCATGCAACTTTCGTTCTTCCCTCCAAATTTTTGCTCGCACAATCGTTGGAGCTTGAACAGTGTCAGGACATGTTGGCTTCGAACGTTAGGCCCGCACCTTGCGAATGCTCAGATGTATAAAAAATCGGGGATAACCTGAGATCATCGCGTCGATCACTCGTTTTTCTGCCTCTTCATAGCCGATCGTGTCGCGCCATGTTGGCAGCGACACAGAGATCGCATGAGAAGTGAAAGGAGGCACAGTTTGGCCGAGGGGAACGCCCATATCAGTGGTCATAAGAGAAAGTAAAGAGAAAGTGACTCGAGTTTCAATAGTTTTAGCGGTCGGCGACGATGCCCGACGGATAAAGTCGGCCGACAATGTGGTGCATAACTTCCGTCACCCGATTTTGCGTTTGTTAGTACGCGCTAAGTAATCTGCAAGCTTCAGAATGACATGGATTAGGCATCTTCGAGGCGGATGCTGAACCTTTAGGTGGATATAAAATGTGCCTGCACTCTGATGGTTGACTGCCAAGATGGTGGTCATTAACATCAATTATACTAGGGGCAGTCAGAGTCGCTGAATTTCGGCGATTCTGAGGCGATTCTGACAGGCGATTCTGACGGCGATTCTGATTTATTTTAGCGTGGGAGAATCACCGAAAATCAGAATCGCCCGAGAATCGCCTCGGTTTGCAGAATCTCCTCCAGAGGAGATTCTACATCGATTCTCAGGTGATTCTGATTCTGATTCTGCTTGCAATAATTATAATGTTGATTCTCGAAGTCCTTAACCCCAACAAATATTATTTTTGTGACATGGCTATTTGCAAGACAAATCCGATCCCGACCGAGCTTTCTTCCTTGCATCTTGGACGGTCTTGTCATAACAAAGAGGGTCAAGGAACCCCAAGATCTGTCTGCCGAGGACTCGCGAGGAGGCCTGTGAGGAAGCTGAGAAACCAGTCAAACAAAAACAGTGCTGTGCCCCAGGAACATTGTACCAGCACCAGGGGAAGTCTAGGCCATAGAAAAGTGCATTTTATTGATAATTGAAGAAATTTTTATACAATGAGAATCCACATGAGAATCGCTTGCAGGACCGGGGCGGTCAGAATTGAGGGCGATTCTGAGTGATTGTCCCACGATTCTGATGCAAAACAATTCCGAGAATCACATCAGAATCGCCTGTCAGAATCGCCTCAGAATCACCGAAATTCAGCGACTCTGACTGCCCCTACTGTTACTATGCAAAAGATATAAAGAAGAATATTCAGGCTCAACGCAGCAAGGAAAGAAGGTGCGGGCAGCCTCAGGTACAGAAATAAGCATTCAATATATGATTGGGGATGTTCGAGCACAAACATCCTGTTCCTTTGGAGCAAAGGTGAGTAACATATGCGGTTAATCCCAGTCTTTAAGCTTCAGCCAGCCACCCGGAATTTCCAGAAATTCAGTTGAAACTTCTGCAAGACTTGTTGGTTAAAGGTAATGGGTTTGTTCAAAGGAATCTGCTCTGCTTTGGCATATAATTCAACTTCAACAATCTGGCAGCCTCGAGTACATGTTTAAATCAAAAGTGTGCACTGTTAAACCCCTTCAATCACTCTGAATAATTTATCTAGCCTCCGCACCACGGATGATGATGATCCTTGGCATCATTTATTCATTCGGGCCTCAAAACACGGCACTGAGGAAGTCCATGTGACCCTGGACGTACATTGACGTGTCTCAATGTCTGACAACACCGTTGAACACGTCTCAATATCCTCAGCAGGTGAGTAAATTCTCACGTCCAACCCGAACATCAAGCAGAAATGACTAATATCCAAAATGAAACTTAACAGATTTGCTGTACCTTCCGTGAGTGCAACGCGCCAGAATTCAGGAATTAGAAGCAGCAAGGTTGTAAAAATCTACTCGCCTTATGATTGCTTATCATTTCTCATCAGTTCCGTGCTATCGATGTGTTTTGTCCGGCGATGACCAATTGTGCATGACAAACTGATCAAAAACTGATGGACAAAATTGATGTTCCCCTGGGTAGCTAAACCTAAAGGTTCAGCAATAAAGCACTCCTCAAAAGAGACACTGGATTACAAGTTTCATAACTGACTCTGGCGAAGGCAGATACGAAAAACTGGCTCAGGACACACTCAATTCGGTGGCTGGGGGAGAGTGGGAGCCTTTGCCAGGGCGAAACATTCCGAGGCGGGGGCGGCCAGTACGTGATGGATACCACGGGACCGTCGTCCACGAACCGCTGGATATCTGGTAGGATGTCTACTCACATCTCGCGGTTGACCTGGATTTCAACACGCGTGAACATTGTGACCGGGTGAGCCATCATCCGAGCCGTTATGAAGCACAGGACCGCTGTGTCCAAAACCCTCCTCAAATCCGAACAGATGTCAAGTTCCTGCAGGGGGACGGCTGACGGTTGGGGAATCGGTGGACGAAATGAGAACTGAAAATGTGTCCTCATCAAGAGTTGCATCGCCCCATCCACTGCAACTGTCAAGGACTTGCAGTCGCTGTATAGTAGGTGGTAGCGCAAGAAAGAGTTCCTGGAGGGATGATTTATTGAAGGCGCTTGTTTCTATGTGGACACATTGATGTGGTAAGCAAAGGGCCGAGATTGACGACACTGTCGCCTGCGCGGACGTCAAAATAGCGCAGTTCGGCCATGACCAGACAGCTTAACATGTGTCGAACGGTCAAGGCGGGAGTACCACTGGCAGTGAGGTGAAGCCAACGGAGGGAGGGAAGGACAAGGCCCCCAGGAAATATAATTTCTGGAGTATCCTTGACAAGCAACTGGCATTTCCGACGGCGGGGACATCTGGAATAATCTGTACGTCCATACTACTCGTCAGCGAGTCGGCGATACCCCACTCAGGTTCTAAGACCGCTAGTCTCGTTTCCGCCGTTATAGGGCAAGTGTTCAGACAGAGCTGGAGGGACACACGGAGATAATACCCAACCGGAGCTACGGATTGTTCCGAGGCAGATTTTTGATGAAGTTTGATGGGGGAACACTGCCCTACTTATAACGTCTGGTGCATCTCGTATAGAAGACGGGTGAACGTGTCACACTCTCGATGAGCTATCTTGTTTTCCTTCATCCGCTTCCAATTCGGCCCTGAATAAATTTCAAATGTCCTCTCTGATGTATACCTTGCCTTGAGGTACCAATATATGTGGAATTTGGGCCATAGATGAGCCCACAATTGCTCTAACCTTTCAACGCCTTGCATCTGCCGGTTTGACTGAATATAGCCGTAATAATTCGCGATAAAATATGGAATGTACGCCGCACTTCTTATTCAATTCATCTAAATTTCTTCCAGGCATATCGGACGGAATTGAATGACAGAAATAAATGTTTTAGGGAAGTGCCCAGAATGTACGTGTTTCTTACGTGATTTTCCTCGGGAAAAATTATGGCCGGGATGGAATGACCATTTGGAAGGCCATTTCAATACTTATGTGTACTCATTCAGCACCTTGACGGCCAAACTCATCGTAGGTACGATTTGTGACCAAAGTGACTGATGGGCACAATCACCCGTTATCTATACGAGGTGCACCAGATGTTCGGGTGTGGCATCCCGCGCTTCTTTTTCATCATTTTTTTGCCTCAGATTTTAAACTCCGCCACACCCGAATATCTGGAGCCGAGATTATAAGACCGCCAATGATGTCAGATTTTCCCATGGCAACTGGAAGGAAAATGGGCCGGAATTGACAGTAAAGCTAGAAAGATTGGTGCGTAAAAGATTGGATGTTGTCTGCGTCAATAAACTCGCGCCGTTGTCATGTCTACAGTGTCTTGAGCATTGGTACATCGTCTTTGGAAACGGAGGATAGGGTCTCCAGTAACGATGTGGATACAACCAACGAGATGTGCTCCCAGCAGGACGTGAATGCACCAAGCACACGGGTAAGGAGCTGCGCTCTCCATTGCACGAATGATTCCTTGGATGTGGGGTATTCCGATTGACACTGTCTACGGAGATGGATAATTGGCAGTGTCCAGATCTCCCCAACCAAGCCTTGGTAATTTCAAGTTGTTGGGTAAGATTTTATTTGTATCTGGAAGAAGCGGATGGAGCTGGAGGAGTGAAGCCACGTGAAGCCAGAGCCAAAGATGTGGTGCCAATAGGGAAATCATTCTCCATGAGCTGCAAATGCGGCCGAGGAGAACAGGGGCTTCACAGGCGCTCATGAGAGAGTTTCTGTGCGCCAGAGTACATGCCATGAAAATCTCTTGGATGACATCGAGAGGCAATCGCCGCACCGGGGAAGAAGGGCCCTGTGCACATCCACAAACGCACGGACACTGTCGTGCTCGTCCGTCAACTTGTCGATGATTTTCCTCAACTCAGTGATTTCATCCTGAAGGCGCTTTAAACGGGAGGAAGGCTAAATTAGGATGACTTGTATCTGTGCAACTGCATCATCACGAAGACAGTAGTTGGTTCCCAGTTTCGAGGTGAATGGGGAAGACATCGGAGTTTCGATCCAAGGAAAAACACGAGCAAATGTAGCACCTCCATCACCCCGTTTTGGTAATTTACAAACATGGACGAAAATAAATTTACAATCGTGAACTCAACCCTGAGTAAAGCTCCTTCTCTAACAGAGCATATAATTGCTCGTGTTTATCATCACCTGCCGGTGCCAGCTGAGTGCCAAACACGGCTGTGACTCCAGTGGTCGGATCCACAAAAAAAGATGTGTTCGCCCAGCCCCCCCTGATTTTGTTTCTGTTTGTCAAATATGCAGCTCCAACTAGATGGAATGAGACTCACAGGCGCCGGAGCCTTTTATGCTTGACCCAGGCACATTGGCGGTGTTGACGAGGAGTTCACGACTGAACTGGGCGGCCCCAGCGGATGCCCAAATACTTGCTCATATAGCTAATGTTTATTGAAACTGCACCGGCCTCCGTGAGGGTTGGTTTGAACATCGTGTTGACGGAAGCGAGGGACAAAATGGGGTTAGCAGCACGGCTGGCTTTATTTTCGTGTCAGCCTGAAAGTGATCTTGTACCAAGACAAGGCGCCAAAGATTTGATTTGAAGTAAGTGGTGTAGGATTGTGAGGTAGTCTTTCTGCGATGAATAGAGCCCAACACCACCGAGATGAACATTGACTGGAAAGAAGTTGAATATCCTGGCCCAAATTGTCGGGAATGTCATTACCGTTCGCCGGGTCGTGGTCTATGACCAGAGGACCGTTCCATCTCTTTATTGTCCTGATTTTATTGTGATACGATAAAGGCAACACCTGCTCTTTCAGCGGCGCAGTGAGATAGAAGGAGGTAGACGTGATCCCCAGAGGCGCAAAGATGTACTCTTGGCTGCAATGCAGATGTTCAGGTAAGTAGCCACAAATATGGTGAGATACCACTATGGGACCAACGCAGTATGATTTTCAACCAAGTGTAGGATGAAAAGTAGCTCTCAACCTATTTTTTTAGGTTGACTTGTATCCTTCGGATCTCATCCTATTAACGAGTGGTATTCCCTTGGCTGGCTCTGTGGGTAGTATCAACCTACGTCCGATTTCAACCTATGATAGATTGACTTTGCATCGAGGAGCCTGAACGGCTCGAAATAAAGGCCCTGCATCAGAGATAGCATTTACAAGGGCTCTTCCCATCCCAATTGTCATTCATTCTCTTTAAATAATTACCTGTCAAAAACTGGCCCGAGTCGATTCAAACTCCGATCGATCACATCAGGATCACATGCAATGGTGTGCGCGATGGTTGATCGACATCGTCTCTTCTCTCTTCCCTTCCACCCGATACCCTCAAGACTCTCAAAACCTTCAAGGCCTTAAAGTTATTCCTCAAGGTTTCAAGTCTGCAGCTTCAAACCTCTGTCACTTGTTCTTGGTACTGGCTGCTGGTCCACTATGCAACATGGGACTCCTGTTTGGCATCTCAGCGTCTCCTGATACTTATTAGCAATCTGCATCCATCGGGTCCATAGCGCCGCAATCCTGCAGAGGTGCGAAGCCGTTTTGACCGAACACATGTACTGATTGGTGTTTACAGGATGCATGGACGCCGAGGCCTTCATAGCGACGACGGTTGGGAGTGTGGGTGCGGAGGGACAACAGAAGCAGCTGACATCGTAGAGGAAGAATGCAACGCCCAAGACACGGACGACACTTCAGACAGCGATGGCAAGACGGTCATTGCATCGCCCATGCCCTCCCCCCCAAGGCCAAGCAAGGGTGGTGCGTGCAAGTACGTCCTCAGCACTCTATTACCCGCCCCGTTCTCACTTCCCTTCACCCCGTTATCGCAACCTCCGTTGTCGCCGTGCAGCTCGTTCTGCCTGAGCCACGCACCAGCGTCGCCCGTGCTCCGCGCATGGAAGGACACCGTTAACTGCATCCCTGCCGGTGTCACCGCTCATTGTCCTGACGTGGTCACGCACGGAGCTCCCGCTGCTCACCCTGCTGACGGTGTATGAAGCGGACGAGGGCGAGCGGGACGAAGCATCCGTGCTGCTGTGACCCGCGCCCACCGCTCCAGCCCGCAGGCTTCACACGTTGTTCTCCGGGCTCCCCCCGCCATCAAAAGCCAAGCAGCCCTCGGCCCTGGTAGTTGTGGACGTGTGGACGTAGATCCATATATATACAATGTTCCATAAATACATCAATAAATTTGCTCATTTTTATCATCCAACGCTCTTATGATATTCAGCAGTACCTAGGATGAGGCTACGCTATGCTATGCTAGGATGATTATCATGCAGAAAAGCCGACAGGACTATAGATTGAAAGTGACGGTTTTAGCAGGGTTTTCATCCTATGAGAAGTAACCTATGGCCGGTGAAAGTCATCCTAACAGCTGCTCTATATCATCCTGCCATTGGTTGAACAATGGGTTGAATTTAATCCTGCGTGGCCCTCCTAGAGTACTCACAAATACTGCTTGAGAGACTTGCCAGATAACCACTTGATGATGAAGCCAGTGCAATCGCAAGAGAAGCCGTATGTGACTGCAGGTCAAGTCAGCTCCGATTTAAGTAAGTATCAGTCACATTTTGCTCACAATCTGTTCCCGGTTCAAATTTCAACGGCACACCAGGCAGAGAGCCCTGTGGGTCAATTAGGTTAGAAGAATTGCGGATAATACCTTATTGCTCAGACCTGAAGGATCTTGAAGAATGCCGACACATCCTGGTCCTTGTAGCTGTGCGAATACACAATCAGCATACCACTTGCAGGTGTCATTCCGTCCAGCATGTAATCAAGGCCACTGCTGTGATTGAGCAGCTGGCCCAAAGTAATCTTTGATTTTGCGAGCGTAGTGGATACGGGCTTTCCGGCCCCATCGTGTGCAGTTACGATGACTGGGTTAGCGAGTTCTGGCAGCACTTGCTCGACAGGTGTATCGAGCCCGATCTTGCCTTTTTCAATCAATTTCAAGGCAGCGATCTATTCCCTATAAGTCGCTGTCCGCGTCGAGGAAGACATTGCCTACGGTTGTGATCATTTTAGTCTGGCTGCACAGCCAAAAGACGGTATCTTCGTCAATGGCCTCGCTCGAGCTGTCGTCGACGAGTTTGGTGCCAATTTGACGCATGTACATCGGGCCATCCACATCCATAATCCCAAAGAATAGAGTCGGAGTGAATTTAGTTTCAACCGCTTCGGACTACTTCAATTGGGAGATTTGAATAGATGTGTTTGTTCTGCGGAGGAATTGGACCCACGAGTATGCGATCAAACTTGTCTTTCTGGATAGTAGATAGAGACACCATTTCAACTTGAGGATGGAACGTGGAACAGTGTACGTCTAAGTCTATCGACTAGAGAATATGCAAAGTATGTTTTGGGCTCGCACTGATGCTGAGCTAGCGGCACATGTGGCCTCCTGATCAAGCACACCGGAATTGCACTGGACTTTGCTGATCCAACCCGAATATTGCTTGTTGACTTACATTGTCCATCCTGTTGATTTTGTGTTCTGCAAATGTTGACCTAACTCTGGAATTCATCTGCTCATTTACGTTCGATTTCCTGGTGTTGATCTGGCTCTAGTCAGTCTTGATCCAACCAAACTGAGGCTAGATCAACAAGAATCGCGGCAAAAGAAGAGTTGGATCACAAAAGAAGAGTTAGATCAGCAAGAATGGTGGCAAGAGAAGAGCTAGATCAACAAGAATCGCGGCAAAAGAAGAGTTGGATCAACAAGAAACAAGAGTTGGATCAACAAGGACGAAGGCAAAAGAAGAGTTAGATTAACAAGAAACAAGAGCTGAATCAAGAGACAAAGTATCAAAAGTTGAGTTAGGTCAACATTCTTCTTTTGCCACAATTCTTGCTGATCCAGCTCTTCTTTTGCTTTCATCCTTGTTGATCCAACTCTTTTGCTACAATTCTTGTTGATCCAACTCTTATTTTGCTACAGTGTTTATTGACTTAAATGGGGTCTTGAGTTAGCTTGTTTTCCTTGTCTTTCCTATCAAGAAAACTTTCGATAAAACCCACAGGTCTACCAAAGAGTAATGTATGACCCATGTTATGCTCTTTTGGCCAGCTTTTTCCATATGTAATCGATCACTCATTGGCTCAGCAATGTTTTTCAAATTCCTTGGTGGTTACGTGGCCTTGCTCCTGTCTCCTTCTCTCATGGCTAGGGAAAAATGTCTCCACTCCTCTGGTTCAGAGGTAATTAAATATCCTCCTTTTCATTCAATGTAAGAACAACTGCATTAGGCTGAACCTTCACCATTGCCTGCTAATTCGCACAGGAAACACATACGGGTTGAGCTATACAACGATAACCCCAAGGTCCGTTTTTATATGTGATGTTTTGTCTTGGCCTCATTTTTGTTCTGGTCAGCCTGGACTCAAGTGGAAAGTAAGTCTGATTCTGGCAATATCTCTGCAGACATTTGCTCAACATCACCTCAGTCACCGTCTTCAAACTCAGACTCTGAGGTAGAGCCTCCGCCAGTTAAACCAAAATTGCCCCCCACCCACAGTGAGGCTCTTTCCTCTGCTATAAATCATTATTGGGACTGCCAGCGTTCGAAGTCAATATCAAGGATATCCAGGTCTTCAAGGACCAGATGGGAAATGTGTGAAAGCTGAGAAGATGTGAGGGATTGTGAATTGATACAAGAATATGTTGGGAATATGCTGCTAGCGATTGGGGTCTGGGATCTTTTATTGGTGACATAGTAGGAATGGGGACAGGTGGGAGGAGAGAGTTGAACCAAGGCCCTTTGGGTCCTGGCTTTTGACTGAATTTAGCAGGGGAGGATGTTCACCCAGGGCGGAGTGGTTTACGCTCAGCAGGTCGGCGACTAGAGACTGCATGTAATATTGAACATTAGTGACATCCAAGATGGTTAGGAGGAGCTCACCATGGGTGCCTGGAGTTTGATCCTTGTGAGTGCTGGCAACAGAATCAACTGTCTCATTGCCGAATGGATTCCAATCCAGGTCTTTCCTCAATCTCTGCGAGAAATTGAAATGCATGCTGTTGACCTCTTCGTCTGTATGAAGGTTGGTTTTGATTCCTTTCTGGCCTGTTGACCTGTGTGGAGGTGCTTTCCTGATGCCCTTTGCTGCAGAGCCACATTTTTCTGGCCCCTGTTCTACCTCTGAAAGCAAGTGAACAAGCAGATTTACTGAGATAGTCATCGGATGGGCAAAAATTGTGCTGATAACGAGCTGCAACAATGTGTGCACATGTCCATCTTCTCATCTTGTCATACCCCCCCCTCCCTTACTACCCTCCTCTACATCTCAAGCTCCCTCCTTTTGTCCCACTCCCATCTGCCAGTCTCAGCGTACTTGGTACAGTCACAAATGAAAGCACCGTCGTTCTCTCAAATAACCATGTGATATTTGACAAGGCCTGAGTGTTTGGGGGGCCTTCTCCTGTGGGCGGGACTGGGCCTTGGGCTGGTTTCGAGCCATGGTTGTGTAATAAGACAAGATAATAACCAAATTGCCAAAATTTTCTGCATTTGGAAAACTGAAGTTAGATCAACAAGTGGTAGAAAAAGACGAGCTAGGTCAACATCCAAACTGGGAAAAGACGAGTTGAGTCAACATCAAAACTAGGGAAAAGATGAGCTAGGTCAACATCAAAACTGTGGAAAAGACTAGCTGGGTCAACATCAAAACTGTGGAAAAGACGAGCTGGGTCAACATCAAAACTGTGGAAAAGACGAGCTGGGTCAACATCAAAACTGTGGAAAAGATGAGCTGGGTCAACATCCAAACTAGGGAAAAGATGAGTTGGGTCAACATTTTGAGTGGTGTCTCAGGAGCTCAGTCAGCAAGTGGTAAAGTTGAGTTGAATCAACAAAACGCATGAGCTGAATCAAGAAACTAAGTTATAGGGCAGTGTTCCCCCATCAAACTTCATCAAAAATCTGCCTCGGAACAATCCGTAGCTCCGGTTGGGTATTATCTCCATGTGTCCCTCCAGTGTCCCTCCAGCTCTGTCTGAACACTTGCCCTATAACGGCGGGAACAAGACTAGGGTCTGCCGAAATCCCGCGTTGAGTCAGCATCACTCTCGGGGCAAAACATATTTTCGATCAAATATATACTTGAAGAATTCGCAGCCGGCCCGGCAAACTCATTAATAGGCCCAAAATAGGCCGCCGCGGATCTCAACCTATGATGTCTGGGTCCGACAAGGAGTTGGCTCGCCCAAGGCTCGCCTCAGCCTTTATTGGCTCAGTTGCGTAGCTTCACCTACAGGCCGCAGGCAAGAAGCGTTTCGAAGACCCGAACCCTGACGTGAAGATGGAGAGGGGCTTGATCCACGAAGAGAGAGGTTTAAATCACCTCGCCACCCTCCTCAGCATGGGGCCGACCATATTTGACCGATACGAGAGCGTACAAATTGTCGCCGTCGCCACGGGCGCTTTCGTGAAAAATTCTCTGGCAATATCCATCTTCTCAAGGTTGTAACTTGATCACTTATCTTACCGCCACTCCTCCTGAACTAACAAGTTGCCCAGTCATAATACCTCCCCTAACGTGTCTCTGTCAAACTCCTCCTCCGGCGTTGCAGCGTCGGAAGGCACCCTGGGAGCCCCTACCACCAGCACGGCCTCACTGGACGTTGCAACCGCCAAGGCTTCTTCCCCTGCCTCATCGCCCGAGGAGCGGACAATTGCATCCGACTCACGCCAGCCGGAATATCATACTGTGTCGGTAGTACTTACACGCAATTCCAGTAACTCCACGGAGGGGAAAAGAATCGCATTCCATATTCCAGCGGTGACGCCCGACAAGGACAAGGAATTCTGGTGCGTACTTCTTCCATCATCTGTACCATTTACTTATTACTTGCTAATAGCCGGGACCTGCTTCAAGCCTCAGAGGAGTCCATCAAGGGCCTCTCTTTCAACGATTTCAACGATTTCGCTGAGAAAGCGATGCGCCTGCTAAAGGCGGCTGCCGCTCCGCTCGCATCCGTGAAGAGCTGCAGTCTCGACAGAATATTTTTGGCGCTGTTTCACGTTTTTCATTCATGCCTGTCGGGCCAAATTGACCAGCGGGTCGAGGAACTCCGCCGCTACTACTGTTTGGATGATATCTTGGACAATTGGACCCCTTTGGAGACCGATGTGGCGGAGGCTCCCGTTGCCATAAAACATATGCACATCTCCAAACACCTTGTTGGTGTTGGCCTCAAGCCTGTAGATGATGGAGCCAATCCCTTGGTCTTCATCTTCAGTGCGGCGACTGCTCCGCTCTGGTGGCGAGCAATTTGCCCCTTCCTTCGGGCTCTGCTGGGCACTATCTCGCCAGATAATGGTGTGATCGTGCTCGGTCGTGTATTTGCAGCCTCAACGATGTTGCACCGACTTCTTCAACTCGTTCCTACCCTGTGGCGACTACAGTCCTTGGACGAACACCTCAAGACATGCCGGACAGGTACGTCTCATCTATTTCGCCAGTATTCTCCTCAAACAAACTTTCTATAACAGACAGTCTAGCGGACTCGGCAGGTCCTTGCGAATGAGCCGAAGGATGGGGACGAAGACAGGTTCACGGAGGACAAAGAGCATGTTATGGAAGATGCCTTGCCCACCAGTGAGTCTTAAAAACCCCTCCTCTTGCATATTGGCCAAAGAATTGTAATGCAGACAACTCGATTTCTGATTCCGAGGTGTCAGAGCTCGAGCGGTTTCATCGCGTTTCAGACTCGATATGCGTGTGGACCACAGCTGTTCGCTATCTGCTCGCAAGCCGGCTGGTGGACGAGCCGGTGGCCATCCATATGTCAATTGTTGACCTCCCAAGGACCCCGATGTCGACAATCGGTCCGGATGCTCTCATCCAACGCTGGATAAACAAGGGCTATTGGGCCTCAACAATTGCACCCCAGATCCGCCCTCTTCTCGGGAAGCGGGACCCAGTGAAGAACCATAGATCTGGCGCCTGCCACTGCGAGGCAGGCCTGATGGTGTCCCTGCTCTACACTGGCCTGAATCTGAAAGATGCCGAAGCCACCATCAAAGAACCCAATTCTATAAGCGGCGCATTTGAGGTTGAGGTAATCATTTCTGTGAACTGTGCAGTACGTATTGCATTCTCACCTCAC
This sequence comes from Mycena maculata, assembly GCA_029448575.1. Taxonomy (NCBI): domain Eukaryota; kingdom Fungi; phylum Basidiomycota; class Agaricomycetes; order Agaricales; family Mycenaceae; genus Mycena; species Mycena maculata. Next base: position 268,006 of record JARJLG010000055.1, on the reverse strand, counting down.
ATTTTTAGGGCCTCCCAACGTCTTTGACAATTGGCGTTGCCAAAAAGTGTTGCCTCTCTGCAGCATGTTGGGCGACACGATTCAATCCTCTTTCAAATTCCCGGTCAACCTCCCTGGCAAACACAGTCGTTTCTTTCCTTGGGTCCCCCTGGAGTGGCTGCCAGTCAACGTATTGCTGGACATGGAAACTCGCCTTCTTGCCGTTGTCCGTGAGATGGTGGGGGGCGATCACCTTACTCCTAGGGCATTGTCCCCTTATAGTGACAGGACCTCCGAGCCCTCCTCTGGTGAGGAGGCTTATGACGATCTCTTAGACAATATGGCAGGAGTATCAAGATCCGTTATCAAGATAGAGCATGATCGTCGTTTGAAAGAGCATGCCAGAAGACAGTCTACTTGACCTTGTATTATTACATTCCACTTAAAACTCTTGGTCCTTCGTCGCCACAGCTGAGTTTCTTGTCCCATTGGCTTTGACCTTCAAGTTTTCGTGTTCCCTCGGACTCTCGCTTGCCCCTTCCACTCTGGCCCAGCTGCTTCCCATTAATTTGACAGACCCAACCGCAAAAGTTCGTGAAATTGACCGCGCACTCTCTTCCGCATTCACTGGAAGATTCCGGCTACTTTGCTGACGTTCGCATGCCGACTCTCAATTTCTACTGCTTTTTCCTTTGGTTCCAGAGGGTTGAACTTCTGAGGTCGACGTCGTATATGATTTGTTTTCTGCAAACTATGAACCTTCCTGTAGCACTTTTGCACGCGCGAAGTAGGGTACAAATGCCCAAGGCTTGAGGAAATATTAGGAAACTGGCTACGGATGAGACACAGCTCGATAGGCCCCATGAGTCTCCTGCAAGGGCTTGTCCAGAAAAATGGCTTTTTGAGGCTGCAAATTTGCCATTTCCTTGTCCAGATAGTGGCTTTTTTGGGCCTAAAATATGACCAACCTTGTCCATGAAGTGGCTTTTTGAGCCAAGATTTCGGTCAAAGTGCCTGCCATTTTGATCGATGCAGTCGGCAACTCAGAGCGTGCCGAGCGGTGAGAATGTTCTTCCGCGGTCTATCTAGCTCACGAAAACTCTGGAATTCGGCTACACACATTAATCACCACCTCCTGTTCAATCTGGGTCCCAGTATGAGTCGACGTGGGAGTGCACCGGACCCAGAAAGCCCAACCTGCATTGTGCTGGTCAACCTGACAAAGGGTACGGTGGCTCAGGAAGTTAAGAGGGTTACCTTAAATAGCAGTGAAACCGCAACTGTAGCTTATCTATTGTGCTGTGTCGGGCGCGCGCGGGGCAAAAATCTGATTGTTTGAGCTAAAATTGGACTTCCACGTGACCAGCCTTGTCCGAAAGTGGCTTTTTGAGCCCTGAAAAACTGGCGAGGAGTGGCTTTTTGACACCAAATTTCCGGATTTTTGCGGACAAGCCCTTGCAGGAGCTTCACGGGGCCTAGCTCGATTCAAACGGTTGGCTCGCGGTCGGGGAAGCCATGCAGGCAAAGTAGGGCCGTATGTCCTGGGTTGGCATCGACAAACGCCCAGGTGTGCCCGCTGCCTAATCGAATCTTGCCCATCGCCGTTCAGGAAAGGTTGCAGTACGGTGATTTCATCAGAGCTGGAAATATTTTTTCTCGCTTCCCCGGGATGAGTTTTCTTTAAGAAGAGGAGCGGGGGGTCAATATCGGTACGCTGCCGCAACCAGGATTGGGATTGCATTATAATTTATAAGGATGAATTTAAGCCACACGGGTTTGAGAAAAATGGGGCGGGGAAAATATTCGCTCAATTGTGTACGTCTTCACAAGAGTACTCAAAGTTGGGTTTGCGAGACTAGCTCGATTGATCCAATAATTTTAACGATTTCGACTTTTATATGCCTCTTTCGCTACATTATGTGTCCAGCCTGAGGTCGTCGAGATAAAATCGTACGGCACGAAGACCGGTGCTAGATGTTCCAGGATTAAGGACGGCTGGTACTGCACGCAAACCTGTCTCCGTCCAACGGTTTGTACGACGACCGCCGCGACACAAACGCCCGAGCACGGGTCCGTGCCGGAAGCGCGCAACACCACACGGCGTATGTACACGGTCAGAGAAGAGCCCGACTCGGACGCGATACTGAGACTATTTGCCCTTTCCGGCTTTCGACGAAGAGCTGGATCCGCCGTCAGCTAGCAGAACAGGGTTATAGAGGGGAGGAGCGCAACTTACGCTTCGGGCGCGGTGTTTTTCATGATCGTGAGTTTTCCGCTCGACGCTGCCGAGACCATTTGCCGTTCGATGGACTTGTTGATCTTTGCGGTGAGATTCTATACGGGTCTCAAAAATGATACGGAGTCTTAGAGACCGAGAGACGGACTTTGTGGAGGGCGGCTTGCTTTACGAGGATAGTTTTCTGCGAGAAACGGGTTAACTACGGATTTTTAGAAAGGACCGGGGGAGCCGGACGCACCTTGGGAGCGATGAACCTTTTCCCTTTCTTCGGTGCCGCTGCGGCCTTGGCAGCGTGCCTTGAAGAGGAAGCTTTGGCCTGCAAGCCTTTGGTGCTGCCTTGCGCCATGATGGTATGAAGAGTGACAAGTCACACCTGGTGGTCACACCGCTCTGCTCTCAACTTGTCGGCGGGATGATTCTACTACGCGTCCAACGTTCCATAGCCGCCCCGGGCAAAGTATATATTATGCCTCATATCATCGCCGTCCTCTTACGCCTTCCAGCGGGCCTACCACGACCTCATAACTCTCCCGTCGACAGGAAAAGCGGTTGTATCTCATGGCCCCCCGGGATACAGCGCGGTGTCTGGCCACACCGTCACTGTCTTTGGCTGCACCGGCTTCCTGGGCAGGTACCTCGTGTCGAAGATTGGTGAGCAGCCGGCGGCCCGGTCATATGCGCGCCGCGGTCGTCCTGATCCGCTCTCGCAGCCAAAATGGGCACCCAAGTCATCGTCCCGTACCGAGACGAGGACGAGGCACGCCACCTGAAGCCTATGGGAGACCTCGGCCAGATTGTGCCCATGGTGCGTCAGCGCGTTTGACACCCGGCCGTCCGCTGACGGCACACCAGGAATGGGACATCAGAAGCGACGAGCAAATTGCGGAATGTGTCAGACACTCAGATATAGTCTACAACCTCGTTGGGCGAGACTATCCGACCAAGTGAGTGGGTCCTGCCAAGAGACTGTGCCTAACTTTCCACGCCCGTCAGAAACTTTGATTTCGAGGCGGTCCATGTTGCTGGAGCAGAGAAGATCGCCGCCGTGTCCGCCCAATGCGGTGTATCGCGTTTCGTACACGTCTCCCATCTCAATGCCTCGGCAAGCTCCGCGTCCAAGTTTTATCAGACCAAGGCACTCGGCGAAGAACGCGTTAAAGCAGTCTTTCCCACCGCCACTATTATTAGGCCTGGGACTATGTTCGGTTTCGAGGACAAGCTGCTAAACAACATTGCCAGTGCGTCATGCGATACTCCGCAGCAGCCTTGGCTTCCTAACTTGACCTCCAGTCTCGCCATGGTGGTGGAAATTAAACCAAGGCAAGACACAAATACGCCCAGCTCACGTAACAGCACATTATCTGCTCTAGTCGCGGATGCAAATGCTAATGAGGTGCATGCAGGTCCTCGACGTGGCGCAGGCGCTCACGGATCTTATGGCAACACCGCAGATGTCTAGAACTCTTTCCCTTCCAGGGCCGTCCACTCTCACATACGAGTACCTCCTCGACCTCGTTTCCGCCGTTACCGTCCGCTCTTTCCACTCGTATGCGCCAGAACTGCCTCGTGGGATTGCAACTGCAGTCTCTCGAGTCGCACAGTCGGTCTGGTGGCCCATCATCAGCCCGGACGAAGTTGCCAGACGGTACATAAATGACAGTGATGCCCCCGGAGATTGGGAAGAGCTAGGAATTACGCCGACAGAAATCGAACCACTTGCGCTCAAATACTTGCGGCGGTATCGCACAACGGACACCTACACTGATCCGGTTGCATTTCCCGCACGGCCGTCTCTTGTAAGTAGCTTGTCTTTGTCAACTGGATGCGCTGATGACATGCTGCATCAACAGACCGCATAGATCGAGTCGTATATTAGTAGATAATAAAGACATGTTCTGTTCCGCATGGGAACCCGCGTCGTGCTGCGCTTCCGCGGGAAAGTAAAGCGGGTGTTCGATTATCAAGAGAATTGGGATATGCGTGGGTACAGAGAGCTCGGGATTATCAGAATCCGGGAGGCACCAAGGCCTTTGGTTGGTTTTGGTTCTGTGGGGGGTACATGGAAGGAGCTAGCATCTGTGGGCGGATTAGTGAGCATGGAGGAATGGGTAAGCGCCGAGACTTGCCTGTTGCTGTCCCTGCTGCTGCTCCAGGAACTCTCTCTCCTGGGCGACGATCTTGGCCTCGTCCTCGAGCACAAGGGCCAATGGGAGTGCGACGAGGAGTGCGGAGGTTGTTAATATCCAGACCAAATTCCCGACCCGTTTCCCACCGGCTTTGATGAAGGACGCGGTTTTCTGGGCGTGCTGTGAGATGGCATGGCGGGTGGTGGGGGGTACGATATCGACTAGTGCTGCGATTCTGTCGAAAATGGATTCATCTGCCTCGAGTTCTGAAGACACGGAGGAGAGAGAAGAGGACGAGGATGCCCGGGAAGAAGCGTCGGAGCCGTAGGGCGAGTTGGATTCCTGCACGATTTCGACTTTGACCATGACTGAAAAACACAGCCACTGAAAATAAGTCCCAGCTTTGGCTTTGTTTGGAGAAAAAATTGCTTTGGAGGAAATTTTCGGTGCCGCACTTGACAGGTCCATTAAATACAATATTTACCGTGACTTTGTATCGCACTTCTGGACCACGCGAAGATTCCTCCTCGCAATGCAGCACGACTTTCCTTCTCCTCCAGAACCATCTTCCTCTGTCGCACAGCCAGGCAAGAGCTTAAGAGCTTACTTGCACCAGTTGCTTATATACCCCAGGTCTCTTGTTGCCGACACCCTCGATGCAGAATCAGATGCACGAGCTCGCAAAGACCCTCCCGCCACCGAGGAAACAGAACACAGCCTGCGACGCATGTAGATCCAGAAAGGTCAAATGTAACAGGCTTCCCGGCCAAGACAAGGCAAGTAAGAGTTCCCTTCTTCCCGACTCTCTCAACGCGTCTGACCCCCCGCCCATCGATAGTGTCAGGTATCCTTTCTGTCCGCCCAACACATCCCCAGTGCCCCTAACGCGTCGCGACAGCACTGCTTGTCCAAGAACTACCCTTGCACGTCCGTATTTTGCCCTGCCAGAGTCCCCACTGTCATCCCTCTGATCGGCCCTCATTAGCCATTATGTACAGCAGGCTACCAGCGAGAAGAAGCGTAGCTCCACCCTCTCCCGAAGGCCGAGGAATCTCTCATCCGCCGGGTACGTCCCACCCTTCTCGTCCGCACCTGCTAATTTACATCAACCCCGCAGGTAATCCTTTGTCTGTTGTGTTACGCGCGCGCGCGCATACTCACAAAATTCCAGGTCCACATCCCCCGGTGCTCCAAAGATGCAAGCTTTCCTCTTTCCCTATTCGCTCCTTAACTTACTCCAATTTAGCTCCTCTCCAACTGCGGAGAATGGGTTAACACCACCTCCGCCCCAGCTCCCGGCCCCTTCTCACACTATTCCGCTGTTAGTCAAGTACGGGTTTTACCCTCGAATCACACTCGAAACCCCCACACGAGAAGTTCTCTCTTATCTCTTCTCCCCGCCGGAGAAAGCAAGGTCGGTGCCTTTGTTTCCTTCCAGAAGGCCGCTCACCGTTTCTCTAGTCCGCACGCGCCGTATGCTCCGTGGGGTGACCTTGCCCACAAGCTGGAAAACGACTCGTTTAGAGCAGAGTACGTAGGAGCCACCATCTATTTATTCCGCGCCCGATTTAACATAGGTCGACAGATTCGCACTCGATCTTGTGGAAGTCTTCTTCCAAATCGTGCACACGCGTATACCACTGCTTAACCCCGAACAATTTCGTAATCGGTTGCAGCTGCATCCTACGGACCCGCCCAACACAGAGAATGTGCTGCACCCCGCCCTAATTGCCACCGTGCTGGCATGGGGTACAAAATTCTCCGAGCACCCCTTGCTTGTCGCGGATCGACAACGGCCAGGTGGGCAGAGCTTCCTCGCGAAGGCCCTCATCGACCGAGCGCGAGACCTCGCCGAGGCGCTCAAGGTCCACCGAATCCCTTCGCCTGATCACGTTGTCATTGGCCTGTTACTGGAACCATTACAGAGCCGTACGTCGCCCCTCCCCGTTCGCGGAACCTTCTTTGACGTCTCCGCGGTTGCCAGAAAATCCCGAAGATCCAAACAGTAAGTGGAACGAGAAATGCTAGCCGCACGTTGACGCGGTTGGCTTGTAGGATTTCACTGCTTCTGGGTCAGCGCGGCGACTCGGCACCTGCTGGATCTACAGGTTCGTGCTCTTAGCCCAGGGCGCCTGCAGTTATCAACTTGCCATTACAGGTCAATCACAAAGCGGTGCTCACTACCATCTCCGAGTACGTGCCTGGTTCCTTTCTTACCTCTCCCACGGTTCTTATTGATTTACTTTATTCGTAGTCCTGACGCCCGAGGCACCATGATTTTTGCCTTCTGGATGGCGTGCATAGCGGATGCGTATGGCTCCGTCTACTACCGCCATAAGCCTGTCCTCGACGACGACGATTACGATATCGACTTTTACACCGTGGATCCTATCAACTCGGATGTGGCCGAGTCGCATACGCCCATGCCATCTCCGAGGGAACAGCTCGAGGTAAGCAGTGATCGGACTGCTCTCCTGCATTCCACTGCTGACTTCTTCTAGTTCTTGGTAGGCTACAGTTTGAATGCACCGTATGTTCCACGGCTGACATTTGTGGTCAGGGGTATTACCGCGCCGCACACGCTTTGGCGCGCATTGCGCGCCAGATGTCGCGCAACCTGTGGCGGCCGGTCACCGACTCGGACGGTGTCACCTTTGATGTGCTGTACATGCTCACCACTGCGCTCAGCGATTGGCGGGATGAGTACCTCACCGTCGTCGGCGTGCCCAGTAACTTTGAGGGCGAGTGGGATTTCGTTTCGGTTAGTACTTTCTCTCGTTAGTAATGAGATGTTCACCGCTGACGCATCGCGTGTGCAGGCCGTCTCGTCGTGTGCCAGCGACGCGACCTACCATGTCATGTGGGTTGTGCTCTTCAACGCTCTCGATGACTTTGGGATCAAGGAGATCAACGAGGTCACCCGGATGAACCAGTCGCTCGACATGGTCCAGAATTACACCCAAATAGACCTGGTGAAGCGGAAGGTCGCAGACGAGGCGCTGCACGGCGCCCTCCGGATAGCAGGTCTTGTATGTGCCTTTTAGCCCAGTTTAAAAATCAGATGCTCACCTATTTTTATTTTTTTCAAGGCAGGCGTCTTGACGTCCAACGGCTACCTGGTCAGTGTGATCTATGTATCCGATCCACGAGGGTGCTGATCTTGATCTACAGCGACTCGATCCTGCGGTGATGCTCGTCAGCTGCATCCAGTCAGGTAACCTCCTCGCACGCCTCGGGCGGCCCGAGGTGTCGAACTGCATCGCGGGGCTGGAGCAGTACAGCTATTCGTACGAGGAGGCGGGGGAGCAGGCGGCCGAGATGCGGCGGACGTACAACCAGGTGCGCGCGGGCGAGCTCGAGCTGCAGCACATGGCGAGCGTCGCGCCGCGCCTGCCATACGAGCCGCCAGAGCACGCGATGCTCGTCGACGAGCCGCTCATCAGGAACGGGATCCAAAGCGTACGTTGATCTCCCATCCTCCCCCGGCGCCTCGCCGTTGACCGCGCTCGCAGCCCGAGTCGTTTGGGACGCCCGAGTACAGCATCTACGCGCGGTGAAACGCCTCGTGCCCTTGTTTTCTGTGCTCTTGTGCTTTGGTGTAACTGTTGTAGACGTTTGTTGTATCGCATCCACAAGGACCGACATTGTAGTAGTAACGAACGGACGGTGATCGAAATAATTCTAGGCGGCGGGACTTGTATATTGTTCATTCTTGTAGTCTTGAATGGAAGTGGGAACGAGAACAAGAACGAGAAATTCCTTTTAATTGATCCGCAATGGAACTGGAATGCCGTCAGTACAGAAAAGACACAACGGCCGCGCGGATACCGTAAACAACATGCGTAAAACAGGACCAGTCCTTTATGTGCAGAGGCAGTACAGACAGAGCGAGCGTATGTGACGGATAGATGCGTGCGTGCGTGGATATGCGGAGACGATGACATGAGTAAACGTGAAGTGCATGAGCAGAAAACAGTGAGTGAGTGAGTGAGTGAGACCGTCAATGAGATGGATGCATGTAAAGAGCGTCATGTGAGGCAGATATATACGGCGCGGAGCCTTTTGTCCGTGGTGGCGCACGGGTGCGATCTCATAATAAATACGCCGGGGAGGGGCGCGTCGTCAGCGCGCCTCGCCGGGACCCTGCTCGTACGGGAGCACAGTGCGGTCGTACGGGATCCCGCTCGCAGCCTGGAAGAGCGCGCACTTGATCGTCGTGAGCACGTTGCGCTCGTGCGGCTGGAGGATGCCGTGCCCGCTCGTGTCGAGAAAGTGGATCACCTTGTTGATCGCGATCTCGGCCTCGGCGAGCGTCGTCGTCTCGGGTGCGGGCCGGGGCGGTGCCTCGTACACCACGTCGTATACGGGTGCCGGCGCGCCGTATGTGGGCGCGTGCTCGGGCAGCTGGCGCGAGGGCGGCACGGATGGGTGCGGCGCAGGTGGGGGCGCGGGTGGTGGGGCAGGGTCCGCGGGGTGCGGGTGTTGCGGGAGGAGCCACGAGGGTCGTATGGGCACGTCGCTCGGCGCGTCCATGGTGCGCTGTGTGCGCACGTCCTCCGGCTCGGGCGACAGCTCTAGTGGGCCATCGTCGCCGAGCATATCGTCGTCGCGCCGGTCAAAGCCAGGGTTTAATGGCGAGAGCAGCGGGGTGTCGTTGTCTGGGGCGCCGAGCCCCATGGCGCGTGCGCCGCGCGCGTTCTTGCCGTCGCCTGTCCAAACGCCCGAGCGCACGCCGTGTCGGTGCTTAAAGTTCTCGATCCAGCCTGAGCTAGCCTTGAACCGCTCGTCGGGGATGCCAAGCTCGCGCGCGATCTCCTTGGCCTTGTTACGGATCATCGAGTCGCTGAGGACCGTCTGCTTATCGCGGCACTCGATCAGCCACTTGACCATGTCCTCTTCGACCTCAGGGAATTTGGAAGGCCTATGACGCGTCAGGAACGGGCCTAGAAGACAGAAGATGCGCCTACCGATGCTTTGCGATGCGCAGATTCTCGTCCGCGGGGACGTTGAGCCACTTGATTTTGTTCTTGAGGATCTTGCTGATCGTGCTGCGCTCTACGCCGTATATCCGGGCGATGTCCTCCTGTCGCGCGTTGGGATTCTCTTTGTGGTAGAGACAAATGTCTTTACGGTCGACGTTGAAGAGGCGCTGCTTTTTCTGCTTTACGCGCGACGCGAGGTCAGAGGGCGTGGGCAGTGCGTTGAGCCCAGAGCCCGCCGAGGAAGACACGGAGGTTAGGGCTGATGCTGTGCTCAATGCTGGGGATGTGGAACGCGGATTGGTCGAGTTTGAGATGGAATTGGAGCGCGAGTGGGGGGCCGAGTAAAAACCATAGGTCGAGTAGGGAGACGAGGAGGATGATGGGGTGAGCGGGTGATAGGTGGGGGACGGCTGGACGACGACAGGGACATTGAGAGATAAACCTTCGCGGTAGTCGTGACTTGGGGGGGTCTGTGGACGTGATATGGGGACATTGTTGTACATGCGCTGGATGCGAGTCAGCGACGGGTAACATTGTGAGACATGGACTGACCTGGATCGCAGGGTCATAAGGCTGCCTGCGGCCAATCGGCGCGTGCTCGAGAGCTGCACGCTGGCGACGAGTGAGGACTCGACTGGGACCGACACTCGAGTCCTGCTGGTGGTCGAGGTAGGTGGGAGGTGGAGTGGGATATTCTGCAGCAGCAGGGTCATTGTAGATATTGGGCCAGCTCGGCGGTGGGTAGTACGCCGGCTGCATGGTGGCAGGAGGAAAGCCTGGCCTAGAGAAATCAGTCCGCCACGTTTTAACGCATGCCAAGTGGGTCTACGATCAGTTGCAACTTGCAACCTTCTTCTATCATCTTGTTCTCTTTACGTTCTCTTGTATCTCTCAGCCCATGTGCCTGTCTCGTCCATTTCTCCCAGGCTCCACTCACCTGTCCTCTTGTCAGCCTCCTCTTGGTCTAATTAAAACATTTCCTACTCTCCGACGTATCTCCCCATTAGATTCACCCCCTGATTATACTTTTCGAGAAGATAAATGGGCGTCCTCGACGCAGCCACGATGCAACTCGACTCTCCATTCTACCCAGAGACCTTATCTGTGTGGCCGCCCGGGACATCTCCTCTCACGCTCTCACTGCACCCGGCGGGGCCGCCACTTTCGCCACTCGTCGCGTGCCTCTTACGCATCGCCCACTTTCCGCGCTCCGTAATACCAAGTGCACATGCATGCATGTATTAAGCTTCGCCCAACCCACCGCGTTGCATTCTTGTCTGACGCCTCGAGTACCAGCAAGCGTGCCCTTGTTCTCGATACAAGGACCCCGCATGCTCTAGATCTAGCTTCCGCCCTGAGACCTCAAACCTACCTCAAATCATTCTAATTCGAATATCTCCGCCCCAATATATCCTCGCCGCCCCCGATCGCGGACGTACATACACACAATAACGCGGAGATGCGGAGATTCGCGCGAGAACGTCTGGAAGGCTAAATGGGCCTGGATTCAGGACATTTCGCCAGGAACTCGGTCGAGTACAAGGCAAGAAACTTTCTCTGCCGCCAGGGGACGACCCTCGCTCTCCAGGGAGTCCAAGGCAAGAAATTCTACGGGGAAGGAAATTCGCCCAGACCGAGAATGAAGAATACAAGGGCCCGACTTGAATCTCCGTCGCGCGCTAATCAGCTAATCCCCGTCACCCAGTGACTAGCGCAGAATACAATGGGTCGGTCCGTGTACACATGACGATAACAGGAACGGCCATCTGAACATTTATATTGCAGAGATGCATTCTTCTCCACAGGTACGACCGGAACTCGAAAGGAATGCAAAGTCGACGGCGCTCTCCTGCGCCCGCCTTTTGACGCATATTCCACTTGACGTCGCCCGGTTTCTCCGCCGGGCTCCAGGCTTGTCGCCGTCTAACCCGGGCCTGCACTCTTGGCGCTCTGCGAGGGACTCCCACTCGAGTCTTACGCCCTCCAACACGAGTCCTGACACTCTCCAGCGCGACTCTTGACGTGACGCCGCCGCAAAACGAGGAGCACCGGTGGAGAAAGGAGATGTCTCGAAATGAAGTGAGTAAGAATTATGCATTATGAAGGGGTACGTGAGGGGGGAATAGGCGGCCGCGGCTAAAATCTTGTTCGTCGTCTATGCGCTGTGCTGACGGGTGAGTGAAAAATCGTATGTTGGTGGCCGCCTAAAAGCGGAAGAGGGTGACGTCGCGCGGAGAGAATTCGAGGGAGGATGGAGATGGTCGTAGAGGATACAGGAAAAATGGCGCGGAATGAATTTAGGTTCTGCGCCCGGTGCTCTGCCCTTCGCAGATCCGCTCCACTCCTTTCGACTCGCGACCGGGACCCACAAATTGGACGATGATTGATCGTCGTCAGGATTGAGAGGGATTCGGGATGCGCGGGCACGATTGGCCGTAGGGGTCGAGAATACTGCACCAGGATTCTGGTTGCTGCAACGAGGCGCACAAGCGTGGACATCTTACCGTGATCGCGACATCGCGCCATGTGGCCGGGCCATGGAATCATGCGCTCTATGTGGGTCCCCGCTGCCAGTGCCCCACCGATATCAAGCGTTGACGCCCCCGCCCTCAAATGAGCTCGCCTGCGTACAGTGTGCGCGCAAAGTCGCGACCGACATGTAAAAGCATCGGAAAAGGCAGCGATCATGTCGAAATTCCAGATCGGGAACCCTAACCCCATGCCAGGGTTCCAAGCGGCAACAACCTGATTTGATCGCTCCGTTGCTATTCCGGCTTGAGCTAATAGAGTTGCAGGTGAGAATGAATGTCTGCAATGAATTGGATCGGTGACTGGGAGTAGTGTAAGCGGAGATGGAAGCAGGCAGGCGGGTCCAGTTTTCGTGCAGCGCCGCGGATTGTATCCGGGTGCCACTGTGACTTGAATGGGCTACAGTGAAGACAGAGAGTCTGACAGTATTGGCATGCGATGGCGAGTATGCGAGGAGAGACGGTCTCTCGGATTCGTGCATACAGCTATGGCGGGATCAATGAGCGCCCGCGGCAGCCGACGACTGATCTTAACTGTCAAGTCAGAGTCAGACAACATGCCTCGGTGAAAGCAGGTGGGGGAATGATGGATCCGGTTTTAATTACGGGACTGTGGACGAGACAGGCATGTACATGCGTGATTTCGGCGTATTTATTGCCTCCCAGCAACCAGCAATCGCACAATAGCAATGCTGTTAGCTGCTAGCAATCTGATAATCATTTACCTGGTATCAGAGGCACTTTATAAACGCCAAATGGTAACCGCGAAACGGTCCTTTGTCCTCCTCGTCTCTTTGTTTGGTCATGTGATCGCGTCGTCGAAAGAGGATTGTGGCAGTGCAATGACGCCATCAATTAGCTTTAACAGGAGCCACCAGGAGCAGTACAAGTGATGCGCCTCTTTCTCGTCTAGACAGCCCATGCCGCAAATTATACCCACCATCCTCGAGCCCACTTCGGATCCACCACCACTCTCAAATTCGCTCAGCGCAAGCAGCAGGACAGGTAGCAGTGGGAGTGCCCATGCACATAAACGCGTTTTCATTGGGCCCATGCCCGAGAAAGTCGTCAGCCAGGTCGACCCTGCCAAGGGCAAAAAAAGGCGCATTCGCATCGGCTCTAGTACGGACGACGGCGACGAGAACATCTCCCAGGTAATCAAGGAACACGCCTTCGCCTTCTTCATCCAGCAGGGTGGCAACGAGGAGGACTGGGAGGCGCGCGAGCAGAACGTTCGGTGAGTGTCTTACTACGCATCCGTTTGACGCGCGTTTTGAGTGGACGCGTACATAGGGAGGAGATGCTACGCCGTTGGCGGGAGACAGAGTGGGGGACGATTTGGGGCCACCGGAAGCAGGACAAGGAGCCGAAGCAGGCAAACCGTTGGATTGGCGGGAGCTTTGAGGTCGGGAACATCCTTGGCCTGAACATCCTCGAGGCGGAGCCCGCGGAGAGCATCCGGGACAGAATGTCCAACCGTTCTAATCGTTCCAACCGCTCCGCCCGGTCCTCGCGCAGGCCCGGCGCCGCCCCCATAGACTCGAACAGACAGGGCTCTGCCGAGGGGGCCACTTCTTTCTATACCCCGGGTGGTGCGGAGGCAGCCACCTCGTTTTATACCCCAGAATCCGGAGAATCGACACTGCGCCCTCCTCTTGGCGGGGAGGATGGGCGAAAGGCGCAGTCGGACTATGCCCCACGCCCGGCGCTGGAAATCTCCACACCCACTGTGAAGAGCGATAGCCACATTCCTCAGCGGTTTGTCCATTACGCCGATTTTCCGGTAAGAGAAGGCAGAACAGAAGAGGGTCCTGCGGATCCCTCGGAGGTCCTCGAGCGGTCGTCATCCGAACTCCCAGAGACCAGCGCCGAGGCAATGTTCGAGCCACATCCACAGGTCCCCTGGGGCGATGTGGTGATGAGGGGTAAGCGTCTACTCCCGCTTACTTTGTCGTGTTCCTCACCGTCGCACAGATCGGATGCTCGTCAGAGTAGGCTACACCAGACACGAGTCCCTTGGACCCCTTTTCGACGAGGAACAGAGCCGCAAGGCGCGCGGGATACGGTACGAGGAGTGGGCAGAGTTTATGGTCCTCTGGCGGAAGGATTTAATTCAATTTTACGAACCACATGTAAGGCATTCTCGACTTTGGCGCGCGCTGGCTGACGGTTTTTTAGAACGTGCCCGGCACCAAATGGCTCACGGGCTCGAAATACAAGCTGGCGTTCGTTGTTCCTTTAAAGTCGACAAAGACCCGGCTTTCGCTCTACTCTTTTGTGGACATGACGTTCTGCGTAACCTGCCCTCCGACGTCCTTGCATTCCCGCGACTCGAAAGCGCGCGCTATCTTTCACTTGACAAAGGAAGGCACCAACATCTTTATCTGCAAAGTGAAGAGTCGGTCTCGAGCCGCCGATTGGTTGTGGACGGTGAGCGATTTTTTGCGTCGTGCATCACTGGTTTTTGATTGGAGCAATTTAGCTGTGGTAAATTTCTTAACACCGCTCCGTTTCTCTCTTTAATGCTTGCTCAGGCGCAAGCTCGGCGGAATGCTGCCTCCTTCGCTCGAAGTTCGCAATCCGAGTCTAGGCACTCGCGTCAGGATCGAGATGCCCGGGATCGAGTCTCAGGAAATGTTCACGCCCGACAACATTGTTGCGCTATGCATGCGCTCGCTCCGGCGAGTCAAAGACTGGAGGGAGCTCATCGAGATGCAGCTTTCAGGCGGCAAAAAACTAGAACTTGCGTGGCGCATGGGTACCCAGTTGGATTGGGTGTGGCTGGACAATGACGTTCTTGGCGAGCCCCGCGACGGTAGTGTGTTATGCGGGCTTGCTATGCAACAGGCAAGAGCTTTGCGTTTTCCGCGCGCGAGTATGCTCATCCGGTACACAGAGCACTGGTTCGCCTCAGCTCGAAGTGCGTCTAGCCCAGCACTCGCTTCAGCACCTGGTCCTGAAAAATGGGACGCGCCTTCCGGAGCCGCCCGCCATCGAGGGGTATCTCGAACGCATACGCCCCAATTCGCAGACCAAGCATCTGATATACCTCGTCACGCACGACGGCAATCTCTTCTCTCTCACCCCCGAGCACGCGCACCCTCCTGCGCCGATGGGCATCGGTGCGAGCGCCGAGACCGCCGATGCGCTTCGTCTCTCCGAGGTCCAGCGGGGCACGCAGCAGCTTATGGAGGCGACCGGTGTCAGCGACATGAGGACGATTCTGGCTGTCCGCCGTGCTTTCCAGCCGGTTGCACCCGTTTCACACAGCGACCCCGATCCTGGAGAAGATCAAAGCTACGTCTCACTCGCGTCCCGCATACAGCGGAGCGACAGCGACGACGAGGATGAGGGCGGCGAGGATGCCTTGCGCTCGGCGTCAGACAAGTCCTATTTGAGGATGAAGCGGTCTTTCGAGCTGTTGCTCAAGAACGGCAACATCATCCGATTCGAGGTGCGTTTTCACTGGGCCCAGCGATATGCCGCTTATTGCCGACTCAGGCACATTCAAGAAAAGTCGCCGTGGAGTGGATTGAGAGGCTTCAGCAATTGGTCGTGTATTGGAGGCAGAAGCACCGGAACGACGCAGCCGAAGCGATGGATCTCGCGCAGGCGTATGCCCACCGATTGACGCCACGCCGACATCTGTTGCGGAGCGACAGCGAGCTCGCTCCCGAAGCACCTGTCGATACATCGGCGCCGCTGCCTGCCCTCGACTCCCTCTACAGCTGGTGCGAAACGTTCAATAACTATGGTTGACGTTAGCACTGATATGCGTTTAGGTGCGTCCTCGAGGGATGCAAACCAATTATCCGAGGGGGGAAGATATTCATGCGGCGGGGTTTACATGGGCAGTACAAGTATGGTGTTCTTTGAGTCCAGTCCTAGACGTCATCTAACTTATTCTAGATTCGTGCAATTGTTCCTGCTGCCCGGTCATTTGGTGCAGTTTCAAATCACGCCCGCATCTTCACTACATATGGCGATACACAAGAACATCAACCTAGCGGATGCATACGTGACTTCAGGGTACTTTGCTGCGCTCACGCTTCCAGACGGGCAGTACACGTCCGATACGCCGCTCCCGCGTCGATATCAGGACGGGCTCGAGACGGACGATCCGGACGAAGACTCGTTGTTCATGTTGTGCTACCACCCGCATCGGGCGCGGGTGAATGTTGCGCTGGAGGCGCCGGACGGGGGGGAGCGGCAGCAGACGGACGTGCCCCGCATACCATCGCTGGCGTCGAAGCGGAAGGTGGTGGTGTTCCGCTGCAGGAACAGGCTCGAGCGCGACGCGTGGTGTTGGGCGCTGAACTGCGAGATTGAGAAGATTGTGAGGCTGCAGGCGGATCGGGAGGAGAAGCTGAGGAATACTGGGGGTTCTTTGGGTTAGGGGTAATAATAATGGGAGTTTTGCTTGACTTACAGTGTAGT
The DNA here is from genome assembly GCA_029448575.1 of Mycena maculata. NCBI lineage: Eukaryota > Fungi > Basidiomycota > Agaricomycetes > Agaricales > Mycenaceae > Mycena > Mycena maculata. The sequence continues at coordinate 251,715 of JARJLG010000055.1, read as the reverse complement.
TGTGTTTAATTGGAGTTTCAATAGTGACCACCGTAGGGGCAAGCCGGGGGCGCTCGACCCCCGGCGCTGGTCACTCTACTCGCAGTGGCCGCTTGGCGAAATGGCATCTAATGGGACTTTTGCTTGACTTACCATATAGTTGTGTTTAATTAATAGTGACCAGGTCAATGCCGGGGGAGCGCCTTGCTAAATTTCCCGTTCTTTTTGTAAATCGCCAAAACGGGGTGATGCAGGTTAGGCGTCGACACGTGTTTTTCCAACCTAGAATCCAAGTCACATCAGGCAAGTGGCATAGCCCTTATAAGGTCCGATCCTAAAATCCTGATTTTGGCCGTTTCCGTACGTCTGTTTTTGCACCAATTCCGTCCGCACTTGGGTGGAGGTCAGCCCTTTTTAGGCCCATGTCGTCCGCATAACGTATCGGACATTGGCACGCGAGAAGGTATGTTTTCGGCCATTTTACACAGCTTGTAATGATTTTTTCTCTTCCCGTTCATTTCATGTTCGCTGGTCCCCAGATATGCGTGAAATTTTTGGATGTAGGGTGAATCTGTCCGCATCAGGGATGAGACATCGGCCTCCATACGCAGTTTCCGTCACCTCGGTGCTTTTTCCGGCCTTTTCGTCCGCATACGGATGCTACATTTGGCCGTTTCTCGGGCCAATTCCGTCCGCATTGGGATCGGAAGGGCACTTGCCTGTCACATCCCACTGATCCCAGTCACAAGTCAGTCACATCGTCCTCAAAACTTGAAACCAACTACGTATCCAGGCATTTTTCTCGGCTTTTTGTGCACTGAGTCCGAAATTCTGCATCCTCCCAAAGTATCTCATTCCCTGCATCACCTTGAGTTCTTATTGATGGTGATTTTTTGAAAGCGTGCGAAATCGGCACGTGTTGATCTATTTATTCGTATTGTTTTTCACCATCATCTTGACTCTCTCCATGCCTCGCCGACCGAGAAAAACAGCCGGTAAACCGCGACCCGTAAACCGCGGCGACGACAAGATCAAGAAATGGGACAAGGTGTCCGATATTCCCCTAGACGAAGAGGACGAATGTTGGCCGACTCTTTTTTTACCTTGTTTTTGCTGAATATCTTTCAGTTCAGGCCTCGCGAGACAAGATTCTTCTGGAGGGCAACGAGCTTGGTGGTGAAGATGGCGGTGATGACGACGAGGTCTTTGGATTAGATTTGGATGACGATGGAGAGATGGAGGACGACGAGGATCCAGAAGACGACGAACCCGTCCCTCCGACGAAAAAGACCTCCAAGTCTAAAAAATCCAAACCCAAACCAAAAGAGTCTTCCGACGAGGAATCGGACGAGGACGAAGCCTGGGGCCGCGGCAGGTCGGCGTACTATTCCTCCAACGCCGCTCAGCTCGACTCTGACGATGAAGAAGGCAATGAGCTCGAGGAACAAGAAGCCAAGCGCTTGCAGGCTAAATCTCGCGATGCCATGGCGGACGATGACTTTGGACTGAACGACGTGGCGGAGACAACCGTAATGTGTGTATCTCGTTTTTATTTTGCCCGTACTGTCTGAAATATAGCAGGGACGTGACCGAGGACGCTGCTTTCCCAGCGGAACCCGTTCCCCTGGATCCCAAGTCCCTCATTCGTCATCTTGAAAAGACCAGTCCTGAAACCCTCGCGTTGGCCCGCGACTGGGAGGACACTGCGGAGAACGTCATAAAGACACGCCAAAAAATCACAAAGTAAGTACCAACAACGATATTTCTTGCATGTTTAATGCCCATTAGATTGGAGGCCAACGATCCCGACTCCCTTAGCTTGGGGATGATCCACCTTCACTACCAGGCGCTCTTGACCTATGCAACAGCCCTGGCGTTTTATTTACATTTACGGTCCAGCGAAAAGTACGCGCGACGGCCAGACTTGTTACGGGAGCACCCCGTATTGGCGCGGCTATTGACACTGAAACAGTCCCTCATCACTCTCGAGGAGCTCGACTTTGCAGCATCCGATTCCGAACCCGGCTCCAACGATAAGGACTCGGACAACGATGTCCTCGTGGACGCGGAGCAGCTGTGGAAGCTGGACCGCATGCAGGGTCTCGAAGACGATGAACTGGAGGATCTGCTCAAAGACGCAACACCCATAGCAGAGCAACCCCGTCCCAAGAAGAAGCGAAAGACCTCCTCTTCCTCTACTCTCCCTGTCTTTGACCTTGTGGAGCCAGTGTTCACAACGTCGACGGCTGCTCAGCATCGGCTCGATTCAAGTGTGGATGCGTTTGGCGAAGCGACCTCGCTACAGCATGGCGACGCCGCGGACAAGGGTGCACGCAGGAAGTCGCTCCGGTTCCATACGTCCAAGATTGAGAGCGCGAGCGCCAGACGACAGGGTGCCCGCAATAATGCAGTGGGCGGGGACGACGACATTCCCTATCGCGAGAACCGGAAACCGGTGCAGCCGCCCAAGGGCAGAGAGCAAGGCGGCCAAGACTTGGACGAGGCAGAGCCACAGCCCAAGATGCTGGACGCCGAGGATGCAGATGGGTACTATGAGCTTGTCAAACGCAAATCGAAAGAAAAGAAGGCGCATAAAAAGGCAGAGTACGAGGCTGCCGCTGCCCGGTGCGTCTCTTTTTTTCCCCCGTTTCACTCGCTCATTTGAAGTAGACCCGACTTTGAATCACCCAGTGCTGACGGCCCCCGGTCTCTTACGCGGACGATCCTCACGAACAAGGGACTCACACCACACCGACCAAAGAGTGTTCGTAATCCGCGTGTGAAGAAACGGGAAAAGTTCAGAAAGGCGAACATGAAAATATCTTCTCAAAAGGCGGTATACAAAGGGGGGCTTGCGGAGACTGGCAGATACGATGGCGAGAAATCGGGTATCTCAAAGGTCGTCAAGAGCGTTCGGTTGGGTTAGATTACACTATGCTCGTGTACCAACTTGAATTTTCTTGTGAAAGCCTCGGTTTCGACAGTTCATCTCGTCATATTCGGCTTATACACGCCGCGGTACGTAATTTCATATGCTATTTAGTGATTTGCGCGCGCCGCGATTGTTCCGAGTCGTTCACCTTTGGTTCACCTGGTCATTTACTCCAACGCGGCGATGGGTTGCCGTGCTCTCCTTGTTCTTACACTCAACGTTGCAGCAAATGGACCAGTGCGTATACTAATAGACGATGCCTCAGTATTCACACTCAATTTCGTCAGAGTCTTGCCGGCGTACATTGCTGTCGCCTCAGCCACATTCATTGTCGGACACTGGATATCCGGAAAGTTTCGGCCTAGTTCGAAACCAAAGCAAGACCTCGCGAATACTCCCGATGCATTTGCGGCCGTCAAACTCGCGTGCACAACTCTGGTGCTCCTTTTCCAACTCATAATTGCCACTCGGGCTGGGACCTGGGAAAATGTCGCCCTATGCATAACTTGGGCATACGCCACATTGCTTGCCTGCTTCTCTCTGGGTTCACCTCCCTTGGCGAGCTCGGTCCATCTAAATGTCATTCTCTTGGTTTCGTTCTTCACCTACGCGTATCGCGACCTGTGGCCGTTCGCCACCTTTACTCTCGCCCCACAAGACTTGGATCAAGGCCGGCTGCTGTGGGCCAAAATCTTCGCGCTCGCCGTTGCTGCCGTTGTGGTGCCTCTTTCTAGTCCGAGACGGTATATTCCTGCGGATCCCGAGGTTCGCACAATTCCTAACGTCTTGTTCACGTTGCAAGATGGCGAGCAATCTACAGAACCCGATGGCGGAACCGAATGCAGAGCAAACGTCCTCGCTTTTTTCAAGCTTGACGTATGGCTACCTAGATTCTCTCATCTTTCTGGCTTACAAACAGGGGGGCCTCTCATTCGACCAATTCCCTACCTTGGCGGACTATGACCGGGCGGAGCACCTTATTCGCGCAAGCTTCCCCGTTTTGGATCCTCACAACGATGGTGCTTGCAAACATTTGCTATATGGGATTTTCAGAGTCTTTCGTTCGTGGCTCGCCGGTCCACAATGCTATAGTATTGAAATAAGCCCAGGACGAGAATACATCTCTATGTTCATCCTAACGTTAGGCAATGTGAATGGCATATATAACTCGCTTCGGGTCTCGCTAAATGATGTACAGGTCTTTTTCGGATTTGCGGGTCCCGTTGCCATGAACAGACTGCTCGCGTATGTGCCTACCTTGACGCGATGTTTCCGTATCTGAGCGCCTGCAGATCTCTCGAAAGCAAAGGAGCAGGATTGGTTGTTCGCCCCTGGGTTTGGGTTGTGTCCTTATTTCTGGTTCCATTCTTTCGTGCGGTCAACCAACAACGGTACACATGGATTGCAGTAAGCCTCGTATCTCACGTCGATGATTTCGACTTGATTCCCTTCAGTGCCGCCAAAAAACACAAGCTGAAGGCATTCTGGTTCAGCTCCTCTTCGCACACTCACTGCGTATTCGGATGAACACCGAAGCCAAGGACAGTAATAAACGAAATCTCGTTGGCAGGATCAACAACCTGGCGACCTCGGATGTTGCCAATCTTACAGATGTCATGGAAATTTGGATCAATGGTGTGTGTGCCTTGCGTCCATTATATTCCATTCATAGTCGGTAGGTGTATTCTTTCCACTGCAAGTGATCCTCGCTATCTGGTTTCTATACCTTATCCTGGGATGGAGGTCAATATTTCCTCCCCTCTCCACTGTAATTTTAATGAGACATCTAGTTCTTTTGTTGGCCTCGCCGTGATTTTGGTGACATTGCCACTGCCTTACTATCTATCGAAAAAGCAGCGGGGTCTTCAAGTGTCTTCTAGAAAAAAAGTTCGTTCCCAATTGCGTCGCTGTCTTTTTTCACTAAAATTTTCGTAGACGGATGCCAGAGTCCAACAAGTTACTGAGAGTATGTAGGCTTCTTTTTTACGTGCAGTGGGCCATAACAGTATTTAGCGATGAACGTCCTACGCATGATTAAATGGTTTGCTTGGGAGGGCACAGTCAAAAACGACATCGCAGCCAAGCGCGATGAAGAATTGGCCTCCATCGCCAGAATACGCCTGCTCGGCCTCCTCGGTAATTCCATCAAGTATGCCCACCGTTTGAATAATGAATTTGTGGCTAAAATGTTATGTCTAGCGCCATCATTCCCCTGTTGACAATGCTTTTCACTTTTTCGACCTATGTATGTCCTGGTACCTTTTATCTGGTCGCTTCAAGACCCACTGCCTTCCAGACTCTCGTCATGAAACAAGAACTGACAGGTAAACGTCATGGTTGCCTTTCTACTCATTCTTGAACACTTGACAGCATCCATCGTCTTCACCGCCCTGACCGTATTTGACGGAATTTTGCGTTTACACATTCAGCAGACGATGAACAACATTCCTATAGTTGTCCAGGGTAAAGTGTCGTTGGATCGGATAGATGACTTCTTGAGGACCGCGAGTGGTTTTTCTCTCGTGTACCGCGTCTTATTGAGCATTCGCATAGACTGAACTCTTGGATTCATACACTCCTGATCAACCAATTCACGTTCCAGAGAATCCTAGCAAAATTGGCTTCCGAGAGGCCGAGTTTTCTTGGTCGAGTCAGTCAAATGATACATCCTTCAAACTCCGAATCGAATCCGAGATTGTCTTCCGACCTGGTGCTGTTAACCTCATCGTCGGCCCAACCGGAGTGGTTCGTCGGACGGCTGCCTTTTGAAATGCAACGGCTGATGTCATATACAGGGGAAGACGGCGGTTCTTCTGGCTTTACTCGGTGAGAGATCCCTTCCCTTCCCAGTTCGCCGCCGCTGGATGTTGATGCGTCTTCAAGGAGAAATGCACTATACCAAAATTGGACCAGACTCCTGGTTCAATCTCCCTCCTCATGGCGGTGTGGCCTACACATCGCAGCAGCCGTGGATCGAAAATGCCACTATAAAGGTACACGATATGCTTCGATCCGCGGCTGCAACTACAAGTCATTCAGGGAAATATTGTGTTCGATAGAAGCGCCCCATTTAACGAGACTCGGTACAAGAAGGGTGCGTGACAAGTGTGCTTGTTGGTTAATATCCCCACCTTCGATCAGTCCTATTCGCATGTGCCCTATATCCTGATTTAGAGCTACTTCCTAACGGTGATGAGACGGAAGTTGGCGAAAGAGGTTTGACGCTAAGGTGTTCCATATCACGGGTTTTCGTCGTTTTTATTTATTTCATGCGAAAACAGTGGCGGCCAAAAGGCTCGAGTCAGTTTAGCCCGCGCCATATATTCACCTGCCTCCACCATTCTCTTGGACGACATTTTTGCTGCCCTGGATATCCACACTGCTCAATGGATTGTCCGCCACTGTTTCTCCGGTGATTTAATCGAAAAGAGAACAGTCATCCTTGTGGTAATTCCAGCTTTACACCCGTCATTTGCCGCCCCTAACATCACGTAGACTCATAACATCGATCTGGCTGGCCCCGTATCCCAATGGGTTGTTTCCCTCAGTTCAGATGGCAGCATCATGCAGGGTTCTGTCGATGTTGTGTTGAAATCCATTGTCGACGACGTAGTGAAGGAGCAAAAGGCCCTCGAGCAGAATGTGGAGGCCGACATCAAGAGACCGGGATCTGCTGAAAAACTTATATCGTCCGAAAAATTCCAGCAAGGCATGGTCAAGTGGCCTACATGCAAGTTTCTTATTTTTGGTGCATTTTTTTTGTGATGACATTAAAATTTCAGATAAACTTTACCTGGCCAATCTCAGCTCTCACCCTATCTTATATCTGTGCCTTATAGTGGGCCTGTTTCTACTGACCGAAGCAACGGCGTCGTTTCAATATTGGTTCCTTGGTTTTTGGTCTAGTCAATACGTGGATCGGCCCCCATCTTCGGTTTCAGCTCCATTGTGCGTACACTATTGCCATCCGACGAGCCGCAACTCATACAATCATTTAGTTATCTCGGCGTTTATGCCGCGACATCCCTCGTCTCTGTGCTGTTCTACATTGCCGCCCGTACCACTTACACTTTCGGGGCGATGCGAACGACGAAGATAATTCACGCGCTATTCATCGAGTCTGTGATTGGGACAACACTCAGATGGCTGGATACCACACCGATGAGTCGGGTCATAACGCGATCCACGCAGGATATAAGCAAAGGTAAATCCACTTTTGTACCAACACCTCGTTCTGAAACATGCCCAACCTAGTCGATAATACTTTTGCCATCTTTGCTACCAATTTTATGGAGTCGACCATTGTGTCAGTGCTCGTCTTTGACAATGTCTCTCCCCGATTTGACCCACCTCTAGCCTGTTGGTCAAGTTTGCAGCTGTCATGATAATCAGCCCGGCATTCATCTTGCCTGGCGCCACGATCGCACTGGTATCCCTATTGACAGGGCGGGTTTACATGCGCGCGCAGCTCCCGATGCAACGTCAAATGGTACGATACATCCTGCCACGAATCTAAATGCTGAAGCCGTGCCGTGCCTTTCAGTCTGCCGCAAGATCACCGATGCTAGCACAGTACGGACGGCTTTTATCACTTGCGCAAAGTCTGATCGATATTTTCAGCTTTGCTGCAGCCATTGCCGGCCTCTGTGAGTCTCTCTGTATCAGCGCCTGCGCCTGTTAAAGTGCCACAGCTTCTATCCGCGCTTACGGCGCTGAAAAAGCGTTTCTCGAAGAATCTCTTGCCCGGATAAACCATTTTATTCGCCCGGCGATCTCATTTTGGAATCTAAACCGGCAAGTGTCAGACATCTACGGTTCGTATATACACTGACGACATGATTAGCTGGATTACTGTGAGATCCGAGATTTTTTCTGGAGTTTTCTCTGCTTCTCTTGGATGGTATCTCGTTTATGGCGGGGGATCGCATTATGGCGCAGCCGATGTTGGTTTCTCGATCAGCATGGCTCTCTCGTTCACCGCGAGGATACTGGTTTGGGTGAGAGTATCCAACGGGCTCCAATTGGCCGCGAACAAGTAAGAAAACTCCGTTCAATCACTCTATAAACTCATAAACTCACGCGTCGCGAGTCTGGAGCGTGTCGCCGAGTACATAGAAGTCGAGCAAGAACCAAAACCGACTCGGACGGGCGTCCCTCCTGCTTACTGGCCTGCGAGCGGGACTCTTAGTGCCGTCAACTTGTCTGCAAAGTATTCAGCTGTAAGATTTCCGTTCAGACTGTGTGCTTTTGCTGAGTACTTGTAGGATGGTCCAGAAATTTTACATGATGTCCGTCACACAAGTTGGCGCCACACTGCCGATTAACACGTATTTCAGCTCACATTTGACATTAAATCTGGGGAACGCATTGCCATCGGTACGGTTTCCCGCCCGCGCCCAAGCTTCTAGCTCATTTCCCTTTCAGTTGGCCGAACGGGCAGCGGCAAGGTGAGACACTTGACTATCAATCGTATCCTTCTACAACGACGGCTGCAGAGCTCCTTGACTCTGGCCCTATTGCGCTCCATCCCGACCGAAGGCAAAATATATTTCGATGGCATTCCAACAGATACGATTAATCTGGACGCCTTGAGATCAAATGTCACCATCATACCGCAAGTGGTGCGTAGCTCGCTTCGGCTAATGACTGCCAGTTGACAGCCTGTAGCCCGAGCTCCTCGGTGGATCTCTCCGGAGAAATTTGGACCCTTTTGGAGTACATGATGATTCTGTTCTGAACGACGCACTACGTGCCGCAGGTCTTTTCTCCCTTCAGGTCGATGGAGACGAAAAGAGTTTGACCCTAGATTTCGTTATATCCGGCGAGGGCTCGAACCTATCTGTCGGCCAACGCCAAATCGTCGCGTTGGCTCGTGCGATTATACGAGGGAGTAGATTATTAATTTTAGATGAGGCCACATCGGCCATAGGTGATCGATTCGGGACGAGTATTTCGACCTATCACTGACACTCCCATAGATTATCAGACGGATGCTATCATCCAGTCTACTCTTCGGAATGAGCTCACGAGCGTCACCTTGATCACTGTCGCGCATAGACTGCGAACCATCATGGACTACGACAGGTGGGCACGCAAGTACCATTGCACGGCACGGTCTAACTCATAAACAGAATCATGGTCCTGAACGCCGGGCGCATCGTGCGGTCCCATCCTACGCTTGTTGTTTCCCAGAGACTGATGCGAATACAGGTTGAATTCGATACGCCCTCGAATCTTTTGAAGATCGAAGCAGGTCATTTGCGGGCATTGGTCGACGAGAGCAACGACCGCAATGTTTTACTTGCCATGGCGGAGGGATCGCAAGCGCAACGCACGTAGATTAACAGCCTGTAATCACCACTTGCCTCTTCTCGATGCCTTCTTGGCAGTCAATGTATTCCGCCCTTTCGCACCCCTCACGGCCTGCAAGTCCTCGAACTTCTTCTTTGCGTACCGTTTCGCCTCTGCATCATCCACAAGCTCATCGACCAATGTTCTCTTACGGCTTGAGCGCGGTAGGTTGTCGCCGCTCGGTGTACCAAATGGCGTCGTGGCCGTAATGATTGTGCCGATCTGTTTTCGTTGTTTTAGCCAAGATTTTAAAAAGTGCGACGGAACACGCACCGCAAAATGCTTTGGCAAGCCCTTGATACCCTTCCCTTCGCCCTCGTCCTTCCGGTAGAATCGCTTGGGGTCAAGATGATTCCGCAGGCGTAGCGCTTCCACTTCACGGTACAGTCGCGGGAGGTCTGCCTCTGCGGGCGCAGGAAGATCAAACCAGTCGGGACCCGCTGTTTGGTTTTTGAGCTACTGCGAGCTCTAGCCGGTAAACATAATTTAAGGATAGCGTCGCACCTCTTTCCGCTCCCGTTTTGTTAGCGGCTTTCCAGATTTTGTCAGCTCTGGAGGCGGAATTGGCGGTGCGGGGACGACGTATGAAGAGGACACCTTCTCTGCCAATTCAACGTCGGGATCCCGCATCGTATAAGGGTCGCTTTTCCGTTTTTCGAGTGTGAAATAAGGCCGGGGAAGGACGCCTGGATCCAAAGCAGGTCTGGATGACATGAGAGAGGATTGCATACAAGGCGCTGAATCGTACATTTTTGCGGGTTCTTTCTGGAGAACAATAACATCATCCTCGTCCTGCGGGTCTTCCGATGGCTGCGAGGATTGTTTTGCAACGCGAGCGTTTTCGCGGGCCTTGTTGAGAAGGGATTCGAGGTACTCTGGGGTAACCTCGGGTTCCGAGTCACTGAAAAGCTCTGAGAGAAGGGTCAGATTTGAAATGTAACAAAAAGTGAACCGACCTATGGCGCGCTCTTTCCCTTTCCCCGAATTAGACATGGAGGTGAGAGAAATTTCTGGGATCCGAAAAAGGATTTCGATTCACACGGTGTCACTCCCTAAATGCAACCAGCAACGCGATGCCTCCGCGTCGCCCTGCCTCGCGTCCATCGCGCACCCAGGTTGGTTAGAAGCCTCGGTACGCAGGCACCAGAAACCTCCGGCAACTCGTCTCCACGAACCACGTCGTTTGGGTTCAAAATCGTACCAGAAGACGAGAAGGAATCGCTCGTCAAAAATGTATTTGACTCGGTTGCGTCGTCGTACGACCTCATGAACGACGCAAGCTCTCTCGGCGTCCACCGTCTCTGGAAGGACTCTCTGATTTCTACTCTGCGGCCTGGTAGGAAGGGACCGTTACGTTGTATAGATGTCGCTGGCGGGACGGGTGACATCGCGTTGCGGATACTGGACCACGCCAGAGAAAAATACGCGGATAGGGAAACGACCGTGGAGGTCGTCGACATCAACGGGCAAATGCTCAAAGAGGGTTTCAGGCGGTTCAAAAAGACCATGTACCACAACAGTCAGTTTGTTCACTGAACTATTTGGCGTCAACCAATAAAATGTCTAGCTCCCCAAATATCGTTTCATGAGGCCAACGCGCAAGAGTTGCCACCATCTCAGTTCGCTGACAACACATATGATTTGTACACCATTGCGTTCGGCATCCGGAACTGCACGTCCATCCCCGATGTTCTCAAAGAGGCCCATCGCGTCCTTAAACCTGGTGGAACATTTGCGTGCCTCGAATTCAGCAGGGTGAACAACCCTCTATTAAGTTTGTGAGGCGACGCAGCACAGAAAGTCGCGACCATTGCTGATAGCCATCCAGGGCATACGACCAATACTCATTCACCATGATCCCTCTCCTGGGAACCATCTTGGCCGGCGACCGCGCGTCGTACCAATACCTCGTTGAATCTATCCGGAAATTTCCTCCACAGCCTGAATTTGCGAGCATGATCAGGGACGCGGGGTTTACAACAGGGAAAGATGTGGATGGCGGGGCGTGGACTGATCTGTGGGGTGGGATTGCTTGTATCCACAAAGCAGTAAAGATCTAGAGCATATGTCGTGCTGAAAGGAGTCGCGAACTCGGAAATTACAAATTGTCCTTGTTTTTAATTTGATGAAGACGCGAGCAACGCGCCGTTGTCTCCTACCAACATGGCCACCGCTTCATCGATGCCCGCCGCAAGTGCCGATCTTCAAACAACATGGGCCTTTCTCGAGGATGGTGTCGACCACATAATGACCAAACTCCAGACCGGTGTCTCGTACTCCAAGGTACATTCTCGTCCCTTTCCTTGTCGAGATCCTAACCTGTGGCTGCAGTACATGTCCCTGTACACAGTGGCATATAATTATTGCACCTCTTCAAAGATGCAAGGTACCTCGGCGGATCAGGTTGGCGCCATTGCCAATCGAAGTGAGTCGTCGGGCGCCAACCAGCGAGCCATCGTGCTGACTACTCCTAGCGGGCGCAAATTTGATGGGCGCAGACTTGTACAACAATCTAATCCGCTACTTTGTCACTCATCTCAAGTCCCTCCGCGAAGTGAGTGCACCCTCTTTACTCAGCGCTGAGCTCACGCGAGCCATCAGAAAACGGACACATTTCAAGACGAGGCTCTCCTACAATACTACGCCGCCGAGTGGGAGCGGTATACTACTGGCGCAAACTATATCAACCGTCTCTTCACTTATCTCAATCGGCATTGGGTCAAACGCGAGCGGGATGAGGGCCGGAAAGGTGTCTATCCCGTTTACACGGTACGCGTTATTGCGACTCTGCCTTGCCAACTCTAATCTATTCCTCAGCTTGCTCTCGTCCAATGGAAAAACAACTTGTTTGTTCCGGTACAACGCAAGCACACGAAATTGGCCAGCGCCATTCTCCGCCTCATCGAGCTCCAACGAAACGGCGAAACTATTGACCAGGGCCTCGTAAAAAAGGTCGTCGACTCGCTGGTATCGCTCGGTTTGGACGAGACGGATCCCAACAAAGCGTGTCTTGACGTGTACAAGGAACACTTTGAAACGCCGTTTATCGATGCAACAGAACAGTATTACAAGAACGAGTCCGAGTCGTATCTCGCCGAGAACAGCGTGTCAGATTACCTAAAAAAGGCGGAGGAGCGTCTCCGAGAGGAGGAGGATCGGGTGGAGCGATACCTGAACACCGGCACTCGCAAACCCCTTGTCACTAAATGCGAGCACGTTCTCATTCGAGAGCATTCCAAACTCATGTGGGAAAACTTCCAAACTCTGCTCGACTTTGACAAGGATGAGGACCTTCAGCGGATGTACGCGCTGCTATCTCGGATTCATGAAGGGTTAGAGCCACTGCGGAAGAAATTCGAGGAGCACGTCAAGAAGGCTGGGCTCGCTGCTGTCGCAAAGCTCGTTGGGACTGGGGGAGAGGCGAATGCGGACGCAATCGATCCGAAGGCTTATGTGGATGCACTGCTGGACGTCCACAAGAAAAACTCGGAGACGGTCACGCGGAGTTTCCGAGGGGAGGCTGGATTTGTCGCGAGTTTGGACAAGGCATGTCGGGAGTTTGTTAACCGCAATGCCGCGACAGGCACGTCCAACTCGAAGTCTCCCGAACTTCTTGCGAAACATGCCGATTTGTTGCTGCGGAAAAACAACAAGATGGCTGAGGAGGACGATTTGGAGGCGGCGCTGAACCGTGTCGTATGTGTCTTCATCCCCATTCAACAGCCCTGCGCTAACGTACAGTTGTAGATGGTGCTGTTCAAGTACATCGAGGACAAGGACGTCTTCCAGCAATTCTACACCACCAAGCTGTCGAAGCGGCTTATCCACGGCGTATCGGCTTCGGATGAAAGCGAGGCTAGCATGATCTCCAAACTGAAGGAGGCTTGCGGTTTCGAGTACACCAACAAACTGCAGCGCATGTTCACAGGTGTGTTTATTCTCTCCATGGATTTTCTATCTCTGAACAATGGTTTGGTTAGACATGAGTCTGAGCAAGGATCTCACGGATCAGTTCAAGGACCGCATGCAACAGAACCACGACGATATGGATATCAACTTCAGTATCATGGTCCTTGGTACCAACTTCTGGCCGCTGAACCCTCCCGCCCACGAGTTTGTGATACCCACAGAGATCCTCCCAACGTACGACCGATTCCAAAAGTACTACCAGATGAAACACTCTGGCCGCAAGCTCACATGGCTCTGGAACTACTCCAAGAACGAATTGCGGACGAACTATCTCAACCAAAAGTATATTTTGATGACTAGTTCGTTTCAAATGGCTGTCCTTCTGCAATATAACCGCAACGACACCCTTTCGTTGGTGGAACTGGAGGCTGCCACGTCCATCCCGAAGGACCTTCTCACACAGGTTCTGGCCCTGCTCGTCAAGGCCAAGATCCTCGTCAACGAAGAGTCGGAGCAGTACGACCTGAACCCTGGTGAGCGTTTTTTTTTTCTGGGGTATTTAGAAAGCTGCTGATCCTCATCGCCCAGGTTTCAAGTCGAAGAAAATCCGGGTAAATCTCAATCTGCCTATCAAGGCAGAGGTCAAGGCCGACACGTCCGATGTCCTGAAAACTGTCGACGAAGATCGTAAATACGTTATCCAGGCGACCATCGTGCGGTACGTATTTCTCGACTACCACGATTTTTTTTTGACGTTTTGTGTCAGTGTGATGAAGGCGCGCAAGACGATGAAGAACCAGCCTTTGATCCAGGAGGTCATCTCCCAGATTTCCCAACGGTTTGCTCCAAAGATTCCCGACATCAAGAAGGTGTGCCTCTCCATTATTATCCATCTTTGGAGACTTTCTTAGATCTATTTTCAGGCCATCGACACGTTATTGGAGAAAGAGTACATTGAGCGCGTGGATGGCACGCGAGACACCTTCGCCTACGTGGCCTAATCATAAGTACGATCCTGTGCTATCTATCTTTTGTACCCCACTGTCCCACACACGTTGTAGCATACAATTCATTCATGATTCAATTTCTGGGCAAGCCTGCTACCTCGGCAGATTCATCTATCGGTCGCCACAAGGGCTGCTCGATTCTTCCGTCGTTCACGTCGTTCGTCAATAAATAAATTTCAAACTCCACCGCGCTTGTTACTCTTTTGACTCTCTCCCCTCACGTCAAGCTCATTCCATAATAGCTCACTTAAAAGCCAGGAATTGAAACATCAACCACACATGTAAGTTGTACATCAGACTTGAGTCAGACCCGGATCCGTAGTCAAGTAGTAGTTCAAGACTTGTCAAGTTGGCCGTTTTTTTCTTGATAAATAACGCCCACGATTTTTGGAGCGGTGGCGTGCGACACCTAGTCGTCAGTGGGACATTAAAACGAGAGTATAGACGATCAAAAGAGATATATTCCGAGACTCAGTTGAGCGGAGTTTGAAATTTATTCGATTCCAACGAACGACGCGACGGAAGAATTGAGCAGCCGTAATAAGAGCTTCATTGTTCCCAAGAAATCGCTTGTACTTCGCGCCGAAAGCCAACCCGACGGCGATGGCTCGACATCCGCCACCAGCTGCGAAGCTACTCATTTCAAGTAGTTGCTGTCCGCACACAATACTATTTTATCCCCTGATGTGTCCACGCACCCTGGTATGGAATTATCGTTGATGCTGGCCGCATTTTTGGCCTTTTGCCTCTAGGAAAAAATCTGGGATATGTGTTCATTACTATGGGCATCCCCATGCTAGTTTTAGGCTGAATTCTTGGGCTACATCGTACAAATAAAATGAAAAAGAACGTTTTTGATGGACTTTTCCCACACGCCAAAACGCGATTCCACATGTGGCTCCATCATCGGAAGGTTTATATCTTCTACACCGCAAGTCTGAAAGATCTGAAAATATTTGAGGTCATAGAAAAGACATGAATACGCTCACGATCAGGTGCCGAGAGCAATCTGGCCAGTATGCACAAAGTTATCGCCCACGATCAAAGTCATGGACAGAAGGGGGTAGTAACGCCGCTGCTCGTGTGCGTGGGCCTTTCTTGTCTCACGAGCTTGTTTTCTCCACCTGGGCTCATAGTTGTTTGTGTTCTCATTCTGCCTAAAGGTTCCCTGCCGGTTGTTTAAGTTCTTCAACGGTTCATATGTTCCGTTCATTGCTCCTGCCAGTTCTGCCTTTCAATCATCGGCGCCTGGTACTTTTCACACGCCCTGCCACAGTCTGTCTTCAGGCCCGGGTCGGAATCGGACATCGGTCTCGGCATATTCCGATACGTGGTTCAGCAAATGCCTCCGAAGAGAGTGAGTGGCAATCGCATTCGGAAAAGCTAAAACCAATCCCCCTCCAGTTTCTACCTTTTTTACCTCGATATTTGTAGCCCCTACCCAGCGTTCCTCCTGTGCCGGCCTTAGCTTCGTGACGACAATTCAACGCTCAAGCACACGACCGAATTGACGCCAAGTGGCCATAAGCTCCTTAAACCGGTGGCCTACTCAATTTGGAATATGTTCGAACCATTTTACCTAAAGCATCTGACTTAACCCTCCATTCAAGTAATGTTCTTCACATGGGAAGCCTCCGCGAAAAACCTCCACACTGCGTAGACATTCTCACGATGAGGTCTATTCAGGGCATCCTACGGACAGGTGACCACCGACGCCATTGGCCGAGGGGGATTTATTTGCGCGCAAACCAAAAGCCGTAGGCCCTTCCTCGGTTATATCCTCCACTTATATCCCTGGGACTCTTCGAAGGTCGCTATTACCTTTCCGCTTCCCTGCGCCATGACACTCTCACTTCAGAGCACGTTTGGGAGTGCATTCATCGGGCTTGTTGCGAGCGCGGTGTACGCGCCTTGGTACTGGACAATTTAAATGGCCGGCATTGACTTGTCATTTGCAGATTGTATGGCGTTACAATACTTCAAACGTATGGCTCGATGCTTTTCTTGTACCTCGAGCTAACGTTGTCGACAGATACCTCTACTACCGGTACAGCCTCTCATGCCGTCTTGGAACTCCTCCTTCCAATTATTTCTCTAGAAACTACCCCGAGGACTCGAAGATTCTCAAGTGGATGGTTGCTTGATTTCGCTTGTTCTGTGGCTGGATTCTGACTGTGTCTAGATCGCCATATTATGGTATATTTCCATCCAGCCATCGTCGCCATGTTACATGAACTATGCCAGTGTTTTAGACACCACCCACCTAGTGCTATGCACCGTATCCGTATACTCGTAAAGGTCTCGTCGGTGCTCATTCGCGTGTCTTATTTCCGCCACAGGGTGCTGGTCTTGAACTTCAATAATCCCTCCTTCCTTATGACAACAACTTGGTGGGTGTTCATTCAGCTTGGACGAGTCCGTATAACCTACCTGTGTATTCCAGGAGCATGAACGTACGGTTATATTGTGATATCATCCTCCGATGCTCCAGCAACGCATAGGTCCAAACAGATTTTAATGGTCTCATTGGACTAATAGTGGAATGGTCAGTGACAGTTTGCTCTTACTCCGTTACTACTGTTGAAACGCGTGGACAGTTTCTATGCTCGCCGCGTCTGGATAGGTTCAATCTATCGTATATCATGCGCGCTCCAGACTGATCGGTTTCGTTCAGTGTCGAAGAACATCTATCTGACGGTTATTATTGTGAGGAAGAAATAATATCACCTTCGTCTCCAGTCAAATAATGTGACACTCACAGCTCGTACTGGCTGTCATCCATTTCGGTGTGTGGTCATTCACAAAAGAACAACGCGGAATAAACAGATGGTCCTTCTCTTGCAGGCCTCGGCATAGGTTCGATTTCTGTCGGAGAACGTCTGCTAGTAACTCACGATGTCCTCTAGTCTTTACCATTGGAAGGTGACTTGAACTCGAGTCCGAACATGAGCCACACTCATACATTACATAGTTTTGAAACTAAACGAGCGCAATTCTCGAGCCTCGTCGTGAGTGTGCCCTCCGGTCCTTACGATTACAGGGCTCATGACAAGCCAGTGGGTGACCAGCGTCGGGTTAGGCTCGGCTGCTGCAGCAGACATGCTCATCGGAATCTCACTGTGCTACTACCTGTCCAGAAACCGGACTGGGTTTAAGCGGTTTGTCCTACTGCTTTCACCTTTCCGATGCTCACCCTCACTGTTCGCTCCAGGACTGATAACCTCATCAGCACACTGATGAAGTACAGTCTAACGACCGGGTTCCTTACTGGTATCATCGCATGCCTCGTCGTGATCACAGTGCGTGAACCCCGACTTCAACATTATATTTCTCTAATGGCGCCTAGTTTGCAATCATGCCCAACAACTTTGTTTATGTGGCCTTTTTCTGGCTTCTGGGAAAATGTGAGTATACCAGCGGATGCCCGTGATTCTATTAAAAACACGAACGCCGATAGGCTACGTCAACTCTGTCCTTGCGGCGTTGAGTTACCCGCCCCACCGTGCCAGCCTTTTGTCTCATCCTTTTCTAGCTTGAATAGCCGCGAATCGCTGCGAGAAAGGGCACATCATAATGAAGGCTCTTTCCTTAATCTTAGCGGTATGCCGTCCAGCGCCAGAAAGGTTTGTACCGACCCAGAGAATGTCCCGGCCAAGGGAACTCAATTTTGTTTAGCCCTCTTTGGCCGTGAACGTCAATGTGGAAACTGTCACGTCAAAGACAGACTACCCATTCGTAGGCGAACCTATTAATATTTCTACTCGCCGCCAAAGTACCAACTTGCCAAAGCCTCCTCCACCTAGTGCTTCCACGGCAAACTCCATCATGTCGCCGATGCCGCCGCCGACTGCTGTATGACGTTCCCTCCGTGGGCCCTTTGTAACGACGTATCTCGATCCCCGGAAAATAACGCTAAGCGGACTGTTAAGACCGTATTTCTGTGTAACTGCTCTTCGTTCGTTCCATCCTCTGGAACTTCGTACTACATACCCTCTTTTTTGGCCAATAATGTTTGTTTGTTTAATAAGACGTTTACCTCGAAAACTCACGAACTTTCTCGGTAAAGTTTAATTGAACGGCAAGCCGGAGTTGGCTCGGAGTTTTCCGAAAGATTGGACGATCACGTGGGGGGTTTCGATGAACCCATGAACCTCCGCGACCACCTTCTCAAGAGCCTGCGGGATATCCCTGGGACTCGAGAATTTCACATCCATGTCCTCGTATCCTCCCCGAGGAAATTCCAGGGTCTTTTCCCCTTTGCCGTTCCTCGGCCAAGGGCGTACTTGCAGGACCTCCTTGTTCTTCTTTCCGAAAAAAGCACCCCCGATTCCCCACGAGTATTCACCACTGCTATCGAAGCCAGCGTGTACAACATTCCCTCCACATCCTGCGCCATCTTCTATGTATCCAAGGTCGATACCACTGGACAGTCCACCTCACCATCTCCCGCCGCCACACTCGTCCAATCTTTGCTGACATACTATGCCGACCCCGCTACGCGGCCCATCTCAGCCAACAACCTCTGGATCCATTTATTTGCGCGCGCGCAGTCGCAATATTTATTTCCCAACTCCGCCGATTATAGTGGGAAGCATCCACTGGGGGATGTGAAGCTTTGCGCATGGTGGAAGCGCGTGTTAACCCAAGTGGCGAATGATGTGAACCCTGCTGCGGATGTAGAGGCGCGTATACGACTCTTCTACGTCCTCCCTGGATACAGCCAGCTAGAGGCCGAGCATTCGTTGCGGCGTGCGACCTCGTCGGCGTCTGACGCGCCGGCGTTTATATGGACGTATGGGCACCCTTATTCCCAGACGGAAATACCGCTTCCGTGCCCCGCCCCCACACCGGACCCCCACCGAAATTTGGGTCACTTTATCCCGTCGTTCGATGACGACCCCAAATCGCGTTTCATGGACGAGATCGCATACACACCCGACGCGGAAGGGATTAGGTCACCTCCTCGGAAACGTGCGCGGACTGTCCTTCATAGCAACGATGCCGACGTTCCTAAGGAAGCGGCTGCGGAGAAGGACCGCCATGGTGGAAAAGAGGGGCGTATTTTGGGCGACCTCGGAAAAGTCTCTGCGGATGAATTCTGGGAAAGGATGTCGTTCCGTCAAGAATGTGTGGCGGGCGCCGTTACTGGCTTCTTCATCGCTGGCATCTCGTGCCCCTCCTCCCCGTCTCGCTCGGGAATGTCACCCATCGCCCCGATGCCAGGCCAGGTCTCTTGTCAATTGAACAAGCGGATCCTGAGCTCCCTCATGACCGGTCTGGAATTTTCTACTGTCGAACGGTCTATTAAAGCCACGGAGACATTAGAAGGTGCTATAAGAGGACTCTGCGAAGGGATTGCGCCGATTCCTGCACCTCGGACCACACCCAATACCAATACCCGGGCTGTTGATCGATGTACTCCCGAACCAGAAGCTTCGCGCGCACTACTGGCTCCGCCTTCGACGCCTCCCCGACGTGGAAAGGAGTATGTCGCGGACGTTTCGCCGAATCCATTTCCGGAGCCGGTCACGTCGTTGGAAACATACCACTCACACATATATGGGTCCATATGTGTGAACAACCCAGTGTTGCCTTCCAAGACCGGAACGGAGAATACTGCGGCGTCCACAGAACCGGCGACACACGTAACGGTGCTTGCGGTGCGGAAGAAAAAGAAACGCGCCGAGTAATGGATGCGGTGGTATTCAATCTTGTATTCATCTTGATGTATTATAGATGTGGGGTTATCCAGTCTCACTGTGCAGTGTCGTGAGTCATGTCAGTCAAGCAGATAGATGGTCAGGGTGGCTTGATGACCGCGGTCGGGAACAATTCTCTCGGGGTAATGTTGTGTCGGCACGCTGGCATTGAATAGGCAACTTTTATGGCAGTAAGTAACGGGTGACCAGATTGCCAGTGCCAAGTAGTTTGTGGTCTGAGTATGTGTGAGAGAATTGTGAGTGATGGCCACATGAGTTGTTGGATGGAATCATAGTTTTTCGGGGCGATAAACCAACAGAGCGTCCAGTGCATATCAAAAAAGATGTGAAGTGCTGAATGTTTCAGAACGACAGGGACTCTGCCAATAGATATTGTGTGGTGATCGAGTGGAAGCAAAGACCTTTTCCAGAAGACTGCCTTTCCTTCTTTTCATTATCCCTCCTACGGCGGTTGAGTTTCTAACGCGGTTCTAACGACTTGGCTCCGACCATGACAACCCATGCACAATCTCTTCCCTCCTTTGCACAAGCTTTCAACAGTGAACCTCCCCGCAGCAGCATATCTGGCGGCAACAATTCTCTACCTCCCATCTACACACGCGAACCCCCCATTCTATCTAGACGCGCCAAATCACCCCATTCACGATCATTTAGCGAGGAGGACAGGTCAGCGGGCAGAAAGCGCTCTCGCACCGAAGTCACGTCGACTGCGCGCGAGGATGACCCCTCCGAATCAGAGTGCGTCTTGTTCGGCTACTTGTACCCTCTCTCATCTCGTCTAGCCGCGATTCACCTCGTCTCATTCGAATTAAAGAAGAGCAGGACGTCGACATGCTCGAGGATACGCCTCCTCCGCAACGTCTAATATTAGACCAGACCGGCGCACCACCGCCATCCAGCATCCAACCCTCTGCTGCCAAAAAGCGTCGCGTCACTGTGAGCGGACCCCAGCTGAACACTTCCGTGCGCGCTCCTGCGGACTCGACCACTCCTATCTCGCCTATATTCACGATCATGCGGGACAATGCTTCGCAGGTCAGATCCTCCCATCGACATGCAACTGAATATTCATCGACATCGCCTCAGGTCCGATCTATGGTGACTGTTAAGGAGAAACAGCAGGGTGAGCCGGCTCACAAAAAGTTAATGCTGATTCTTATAACTTCACCCAGCTCTCATTGAACAGCGGAGAGCGAGCGTTGTCAATTCGCCGAGTATTGGCACTGTCGCCCCTCCCTCCCTCGTCGCACTCGCCGAGGAGCGCGCCGCCCCTAGTAAGGCACCAAGTGCCCGACAACGGCGCAGCCCCAACTCCGGAAGTAATGCCCGTCGCGTTACCAATGGCACTCCCGCGCGGCCCCCTAGCCCGACCCCTGTGGTTCAGGCCCCACCGGTTGTCACCCAGAACGCCCAGAATTCTTTGCCCCCGCCGCCAATTAGTTTTGCCCGGCGCCGGGCTGAACAACTGGGCGGCAGGAAAAAACCCGCCGACATCATTATCAGTCCGCGGGAGGCGCATACCCAGGAACAGTTCCAGCCCGCTATTCAGAGTGCACCGCCCATCCCACAAGGAGGTGGTCAAGCGTCCTTTTACTCTCGGTTTCCGATGACTCTGCCTCGGCTTCCGCCCGTTATGGGCGGAGGGGACACTACGCGGAGGGTGCCAGGGCACGTTCCTCCTACGCCCACACGCCTCTCTATGCAGCGCGGTGGTAGCAATAATGCCGTCCCCACCCTGACACATCCTACCCCTGGCGCTGTCGGGGCTCGTTCTCCTCCAGCCGCGTCTGTGCCTATCGCTTCAACTCTGGTACCGCCGACACCCATGTCGCTTCACCACCCCGGGTATTCCGGGGACAAGTCCGCCTTCTTGGCTCCCTTTGGAGTCTTTTACGATGCTCTCAACGACTCGAAGCAGATGAAGAACTGGCTTGGCGAGCAGCTTCAGAGGTCGAATACGCTCATTCAAAACCTGACCCAGCAGCAAGAGAAACTTAATGAAACGGTAGAGACCATGGTCGAGCGCAAGTTGGGGAGCATGCGGGCGGAAATGGCCGGCCTCTACCGCCGGGTGGACGAGCTGGAGGACGCGCTGCGTGTCGCGACGGAGCGCCGTCAAAGCGTCGATTCGGGGAGTCTAAAAGCCAAAGGAAAACAGCCGCTTCGCAATGGCAGCCTTATGGCTTCGGAGACGTACACGTTTCCTCCGCGGCCCCAAGCTGACCGCCAGCCCAGTCGGCGGCACCCGTCGCCTGGCTGGTCACAGGACAGAGACACGCTCGAGTCTGAGAACGGCTCCCCCGCGCCCTTTGACGCCCGGCGGCTCTCTCTGTCCGCCACCCGATTAGACCCCCCGCGGACGCAGGCGTTTGAAGCCTCGTCGCAGCGGAGTACGTTGAATAACGTACACTCCCCGCCGCAGGGATTCCGCGAGAATCCGCACCGGCACCCGTCTCCGCCGTCGCACCCACGCGCGGAGCGGCCTGCGCCGCAGCGGCAGCCCTCGCATACGCAGGCTTCCGCTTCTACGCCGGGTGAGCGGGGCGGCTCCCCGCAGCACGACAGCCGCCGAAATTCGCTGTCGATGCCGTCCCCCACCGCATTAGACGACAGCTGAACTACTTCCCCTCTCTTTTCGTATTCTTGCTTATCAGTCTACCACCATCTTGGACCGTGTACTACTATGTGGCATCCCACCCTACCCCCCCCTTCCCGTCGGCGAACTACTCCGGATTTGGCCCTTTGGATATATACACTTTTTGATACAGACTGGCCTGTGCTCATGGAGATCTCTTCCTATCCCCCTTCTCTTTCTCTGCATTCACGACAACGGTCCTTATCCATTTCTGTGTACTCTGCTAGTAGGCAATGTACGGCAGCGTAACGTGCGCAACACTCGTTCTATCTGGTTTCTTTTTCCCGTCTTGTCAGTGTTCGGTTGACACGGGCGCAACGGTGTGGGAGGGCTGAGCAAGGGGCTGAGTCAGTTGGAGCAGGCAGACATGTGCTTCGACAACGTCTTTGAGCCTCACACCCAGGATGGGAACCTTTTAAGGTCGCTTAAAAGACGTATGGAAATAATGTGTATTTGTAGTCTAATATATCTTGATTGATTTAGCGAGATTCAATGAAGTAAGAAAGGATTACAGACACAACTAGAATTCATAGGTCTTTTCGACTTGATTGATTTCTATCTTATTCACCATGTAAGAAAGGTGTCTGAAAAGAACATCAATCAGGTGCCAAATCAACCATATTTGCGATGGTACATAAAAGCACATTGTAAAGTACATGTTTTAGGCCAATGAGGGATTTTTGCTATTTGTCCGGCATTTTCCGATCCAATAGCAAAAATCCCTCATTGGCCTAAAACATGTACTTTGCAATGTGCTTTTATGTACCGTCGATACCCCAGAAATCAAATATGGTTGATTTGGCACCTGATTGATGTTCTTTTCAGACACCTTTCTTACATGGTGAATAAGATAGAAATCAATCAAGTCGAAAAGACCTATGAATTCTAGTTGTGTCTGTAATCCTTTCTTACTTCATTGAATCTCGTTAAATCAATCAAGATATATTAGACTACGAATACACATTCTTTCCATAGGTCTTTTAAGCGACCTTAAAAGGTTCCCATCCTGGGTGTGCCTTGCTTGACCTTGATAAGTTGATATAATTTGTCACGGAAATTCATGTGGGCTTCAACGGAGTAAACTCTGCAATGGCCTTATCCCCCTCCGTGGTCAATTGCAGGTCACTCGCACTTGCCTGACCAAGCCAACTCCATACCGAATTGTAAGCAAGATTAGCAAGATCTCTGTCATTCAAGGTTACCTGAGGGGGTCACTAGGAAATAGCAATGGCTTCCCTCTTAAAAGCGACCCAGCGGCTGGCTTCCTTTGCTCACAATTTCAATCCCCCAACCCGATACCGATACACAACGATGGCCGCGAAACCTATCATGTTGTACAATGCCGCAACTCCCAACGGCCGTAAGGTCTCGGTGTTTCTGGAGGAACTCAAGACCACTTATGGGCTCGAATATGAGTGCGTTATCGTTCAGCCTGGGTGGACGTCCTGGTTTTAACTGCGGCGGCTAGCTTTAGAAAGCTCGACTTCTCCAAGAACGAGCAGAAAGAGCCCTGGTTCATCGAAAAAAACCCAAACGGACGTATTCCGACTATCGTTGATCGCGCACACGGCGATTTCGCCGTATTCGAGACGGGGGCAATCCTTTTGTATCTCCAACAGACATACGACAAAGAGGGGAAGTACTCATTCGATCCCGCGACACAGCCGAAGGAATATTCCGAGGTGTTGCAGTGGATGTTCTGGGCAAATGCTGGATTGTGAGTGTCCCCCTTGTCGGGCCTCATGTGCATGCCGACAACTCATCCACAGAGGACCGATGATGGCACGTAGTTCTTGAGATTGTTCAACTCGCTGCTGACGCATGGTTTGCTTCATAGGGTCAAGGTCAGTCAGATTTATTCCATTCATGTTATGTTGCTAACGCACTTTCACAGCCGGCCACTTCCTCAACGCCGCACCAGAGAAGATTCCGTACGGCCAGACGCGCTACATCGATGAGACCAAGCGTCTGTTCGGCGTGCTGGAGATTCGCTTGAAGGATCACGAATACCTCGCCGGAGACAAGTTCAGTATCGCAGATATCAATGCTTACCCCTGGTACGCATCTCCACGGTGCCGCTGCCTCTCGTGCTGAATATTCTGCAGGGTTGCGGGCCATGTACGCTGCGGGGTGCCTTCACTCGACGAATGGCCCAGCATGAAGGTAAAGAGAATGTCCGGGCATCACAGGGTAATTTTCTGAAGTATTACGACAGAGCTGGTTCGACAAAATTGCCGCGCGGGATGCGACCAAGGTTGGATACACGATACCGTGAACAGTGAATGGAAGTCGAGAGAGAGGATATGTGGGCCGCGAAGCCGATAGCATTGTTTTGTAACACGAACAAATTGTGAATCATGCTTCGTACATTTCCGTCGTTTGCGTCGGTGTTGACGCGTTCATACGCAACCAAGTCAGCGACGAGATACCCTCGTCCGAAGCCAGGGACATCAGAGCGACCTCCATACCATGCACCCGATCCTCTCGTCAATAATCCGAATGCAGTTGTGACCGCTCTGCCGGACGAAGACCTCACTTTTATACATCGGCCACCACCTACAGCTCCTTCTCCGTATTCCCTTACCACAAATCCCGTTTCCCCCCTCCTTCGACCGCGGCCCCCTCAGGACCAAATCCCACTACCCCCGCCGTCGCGAAAATCCAACGTGGATGCGCTCCCGCGCGCCTCGGACCAGACGATGTCCGAAATTCGCCGCCTTCGAGCCTTGGACCCGGACCGTTACACGACTGGCGTGTTGGCACGCAAGTTCAAGGTCACCCGCGGCTTCGTCTCTGCTATTGCAGCTCTCAAGAAGAGCAAGCGCAAAGAAAAGCGGAACGAGCAGAATTTGATTGCTGAAAAGGCGAGGGAGCAATGGGGTGAAAAGAAGACAACCTTCAAGATGATTAGGGCGAAACGGAGGGAGCTGTGGTGATATCAGAGCCCTTCGGGGTACCCATGTAGGCGGTTATGCTCCTTCCGGCCTTTTTCCATTTTTTACAATTTTTTTTGTCCAGATGTGCGGTATCAATCCTTAGTTGGAAGTGGCCCGGTGCTTTGGTCCAAAGCAGACGTGGTAGCTCATTAATATTGATGATGGGCTCATCCATCGAATATAATAATGAACCTCAGGCTTGCAAGAACTCCAATCACCGCGCCAGCACACCAGTAATTAATTATGAATCGATCGACGGGTCTAGCTGTAATCCAGCCTCTCGAATCGTTTCTACCTTCCATCGGCAAATGTTAAATCTATGGTTCACTCCAGGAAGAGTCGGCAGACATATCGCACTGCCGCATCCGCCCGTCTTTTCCATCGGAATTAAATACACCACTTCCTTGACACGGGAGTGCAGCAAGGCCATGCTGCACATGATGCACGGCTCGTGCGTCGTGAAGAGAACCTGCGACGTCAGCAAGTAGTTGTTGCCGTTACGTGGCGATTCAGAGTCGCCGTCCGGCGGTGGCTGGGGCTCCATCGATTCTGCGTCCGAGCATGCGCGGTGCTCCCCGATCTGGCGTATCAGGTTCATTACGGCGTGCCGGAGAGGGTGCGCGGCGCTCTGCCGCGTGTCGTGTGCGATGAACGCCGAGGGCAGCGAAGCATCGTCCAGGGCCTCGTAAGGGGCAGGGACGTACGCCGCGATGGGAAGCTGAAGAAGGATGTAAGACAAAATTTGATTGCAAGGGAGGAACCCTACTTCGCCCTCGTCCCGCCATCGAAGAGCTTCTTGCACCACCGCATGCATGGCTTCCCAAGCCCACCGTGCTTTTCCTTGTGACCAATCCTCGACCTCGCCTTTGCGGCGAGGTGCGAAGATCGTCGGCCAAAGGGAATTCTTCAAGGCCAAAGATGTGGTGGTCAGGGCCACGGACGACGGGACTGTTACAAGGTACGGATCGGTGAGACTGATGTCATGTGGCAGGTTCGGTGGCGTTGGTGATACGCTGAGCAGAAATGTGCTCGTTTCTCCTTGTTTTCGGACGCGTTTGAGATGGCCGAGCTTGTCTGCATCCACTTCGCTGCGTCTAAGCCATCTGGGCACTGCTTGAGAGTTGGGTGAAATCCCGGGAAATAACACCTACGTACTTGAGCATGGGCCCGATACTCCGCGGGTCTGGTACATCGACTGCCCATGCTTGCACTAGCGAAGCATGTCATTAAATATATTATGTCGCAAGATTATGACTTGACATGCCAGTCCGAACGGTATCGGCGGTTTCTTCTTCGGGAGGACGCTTGAACCTTTCAAAGGGCAGGTCCTCTTCCGAAACGACGTCGTCGGCGGAGCCATTGAAAAAAATTGGAAGGGGATTCCGCAGGACGTCGACATTGGATAATCCGCCCCATCCATCGTCCTTTTCCTCGTCCTCTATGGACGAATTGCCCGCACTGGATTCTGCGGGGTCGAACCATAGGTTACTGCCATAATAAATGCAGAGTTCTTCATCTGGCTCTATGTTCCGAGTCACGGTATAGACGATCGAGTCGGTCGATGAGTCAATTGTGTAGGAGACATTAGGAGAATTCGAGTGGTTGAACAGGGAACCTTTGGATATTCAGCCCAGCCCAATCACGAACTGGAGAGAAAGGATACCCAAGCCGAGGGCCAGCGCCATATTTCCATTCTTCCACTTAAATGTGTAATCGTCTAGGATAGTGAACCTGTTATATTTTCGAAAATGAGCGGACGACAAGGCCGCAACTAATCGGCCTAACTTTCCATGCTGCTCGTATTCCTCCTTGTTGAAAAGAAGGACGGGGCTGATTTCCACCACGGTCTGGCTCGCGATGGTGCGTGAAGCTTTTGCGCAAGTCAGGCGCAGGAATCACAGCGAGGCAGGGACAGGACTAGCCAAATACACCGCGGCCTTTGCCCTGAGAGGCTTTGATGACACAGGCTGGGTTGTTTAGGTACGGTCGGGACTCGGACTCCAGTTGGAAGGTGGACGATGCAGCAGACATCCGAGTCTACTCCTTTCAGCGCCGGAGAGAGTCGCAGAGCCACTACAGCCACGAAAAATTAGCAGTTGAGAGACCTTGAAAGACCGAAAGGATTAAGCCAGATTGCTGAACGCGAAATTGCTCGTGCAAGCAGAGAGTCCGGATTGGCAGCCGAATCGAGACGCGTCTGATTGGTCGACACGTTACACGTCTTGACATTCACCACCTCTGCAGATAGTTTCCCAGCTTCTGGCCGCCCCTTATAATAGCTGGACTCCGGACTCGCGCATTTTATGACTGTGAACCTCCTGCTTTGATCGGATGCCGCCTCCACGACCTTTACCATCCGTTTTGCTCTTCGGCCTAATCCCGGTCGCCGCTTGGTTCGTGGTGCGGCCCTTCATAGAGCCTGTACCGCTTCCTGCACTCTATACCTCTATTGGTTTCTCTATCTTTGCGCTTCTGGCAACATTGTACATCATTCCTGCTGTCGGGCCGGCATTTATCAAGGCCAACTTGAAAGGAATAGACCTGCTCAAGACTGACAAGACTCCAGTGTAAGCCTTTCAACCTGTCTGATTCTGTATTTCTCGTTATGTAATTTTCTTTGTAGCCCGGAAAGCCAGGGACTTGTCTGCGCGGCGGTCTACATTTTATTCTTGATCCTCTTCATTCCGTTCGCCTTCTCCGACTCGATATCCAATTCGACAAAGAAGACGCGCGAAGGAATTTCTGTTATCGAGTTTCCTCATCACCAGGTCTGTACCGTAGTGTCGAGAAGATTTCCGCTGTAATAAATCTTTTCAAGCTCTCCGTATATCTATCTTCCCTGCTATCTTTGTTAATTGCTACTCTCCTCGGCTTTCTTGACGATGTTTTCGACATCCGGTGGCGGCATAAAATACCAATCCCGATCATCGCGTCAATCCCACTCTTAATGGTCTACTATGCCGAACGCGGAAACACTCATGTCGTCGTGCCAATTCCTTTACGATTCTTGTTTGGGACGCTGGTCAATCTAGGTCCGCATCTTTCGCTCAAAATCAAGTTTCCGAGACTCACGCGTCCACAGGACCTCTGTACTACATCTACATGTCACTTTTGAGTACATTCGCCACCAACAGTTTCAACATACTGGCCGGCATAAACGGCTCAGAAGTCAGCCAGGCACTCATCATTGCTATTTCTGTCATCTTGAATGATCTTCTCTACCTCCCATGGCCGCTTGATTTCCGGATACCCTTACATCTGCTCGGAAACAGGGCCGATGTGGAGGTTGGCGGAGTTTGGAGCGCAGGGATGGCGTATGGAAGCCAGGAGCTCGTCGAACGACACCTCTTCAGCTTGTACTTTATGCTGCCGATGGTAGCGGTGTGTGCTGGCTTCATGTACCACAACTGGTAAGTTTGAAGATATCGTCGACGGTCGTCTAACAAAATATGGCCAGGTATCCTGCGAGGGCGTTCCCCGGCGATACACTATGCTACGTCACGGGCATGGCCTTTGCGGTGGTCGGTATTCAGGCGCACTTCTCCAAGACCCTGTTGCTGTTCTTCATCCCTCAAATATTCAATTTTCTGCTTTCGTGCCCGCAACTTTTTGGTCTTGTGCCCTGTCCTCGGCATCGTGTTCCGAGGTAAGCTTGGTCCTGTGCGCCTCGTGCGTCCACTGAACCTGTGTAGAATTGACCACGACACAAATCTTCTTCATCCGTCAAAAGCTTTGTTCATGAGGCCACCCACAAATCTATCGACCCTCATTCTCAAAACTCTTTCGGCATTGGGGCTCACTCAGCTAACCACGCATCCGAGCAACGGGACAATTTTGGAAGCCAATAATCTGACTATCCTCAATTTCTTCCTGCTGCGGCTGGGTCCCATGAACGAGAAGAGACTCGTTCAGGTGTTGATGTGCTCACAGGTATTTTGAATATTACTGATCGTTTGGCGCGTTGCTCATGTTTCTACATCGAGGTCGCTGGAAGCATGTTTGCATTTACTGTGCGCTACGGGTTGGCTGGACTGGTCTACGACGGCAATCGCCGGTGACCGGGCCAAAGAAAATGCATGATTATGACGCGGAACGGAGAGGCGGAGGGGAACTGTCATTGTTAGCCATGACATCATGTGCTCCGTATTTCCGCTGCCGCTTTGCGGGCTTTGGTGGAGGGCCGCCCGCAACACCCCAGGCGCGGGGCTAGGAACTCCGAGAGTCTCGATTTCCTATTTAAATTCTGCCGCCCGATAAAACCCGATGCGGAATTGCCGAGTGAAAATCACATGAATGTACAAATGTAGAAAGTCACAGGGAAAAGGGGCTTAAAAGTTGAAGCAACTCTAGACTCTTTCACAAACCACCACCTCTCTCCCAACTATCATGTCCCACGAACGCGCAGCATTCGCTCAGGAAGTCGCTCAAGTAGAGCAGTGGTGGAAGGCAAGCACCCTTAGCAAAGTATTTATTACTTTGGAGCGAGCTAACATTCACCCAGAACCCGCGTTTTGCTCGCGTGAAACGGCCCTATAGTGCAGCTGAGGTTGTCGCCAAGCGTGG
This sequence comes from Mycena maculata, assembly GCA_029448575.1. Taxonomy (NCBI): domain Eukaryota; kingdom Fungi; phylum Basidiomycota; class Agaricomycetes; order Agaricales; family Mycenaceae; genus Mycena; species Mycena maculata. The sequence goes on along the minus strand of JARJLG010000055.1, from coordinate 221,683 downwards.
TACCATTCCCATCCAGTACCCCTCAAACATTCAGGCCAAGAAACTCTGGTCCACGCTGAGCGAGCATGCCAAACGCGGAACCCCGTCGCACACCTATGGCGCGTAAGTCGGCGTGTTTTTGGCCACGGACGAAACTGTTGAGCCGGTTGTCATTGCAGTCTGGACCCCGTCCAAGTTACGCAGATGGCCAAATACCTCGAGACGGTCTATGTTTCCGGCTGGCAGTCATCCAGCACGGCTTCCAGCACCAACGAGCCGGGTCCGGATCTCGCAGGTAAGAGCACTCGTAAAGACGTGTTGAACACCCGAATTCACGACTTGTAGATTACCCCTCGAACACGGTACCTAACAAGGTCGAGCATTTGTTTATGGCCCAACTGTTCCACGACCGGAAGCAACGGGAAGCACGTTCTAGCATGTCCGACGCCGAGCTCGCAAAGACTCCCTATATCGATTACCTCCGACCATTGGTCGCAGACGCGGACACTGGACACGGTGGCTTGACTGCGATCATGAAGCTTGCCAAAATGTTCGTCGAGAAGGGTGCAGCTGGTATCCACGTCGAAGATCAGGCCCCCGGCACCAAAAAGTGCGGCCACATGGCCGGCAAAGTCCTCGTTCCAATCTCTGAGCACATCAACCGTCTTGTAGCAATCCGACTTCAATTCGACATAATGGGCGTCGACAATCTTGCCATTGCGAGAACCGATTCCGAGGCTGCGACTCTCATTACATCCAACATAGACGCCCGCGACCATCCGTTCATCCTGGGCTCCACAAACCCTTCTCTCCCGCCTTTGAACACCGTGATGGTGGAGGCAGAGAGAGCAGGCAAGTCGGGAAACCAATTGCAGGCGATTGAAGACCAGTGGACCAGCTCCGCGAACCTTCAGCTCTTTTCCACGACCCTTGCCACTGCGCTGTCGAAGCAGGGCGCTCACTCTTCCACGATCGATAAATTCATCGCCCGCGTTGCCCATGCATCCTATCCCCAGGCCGTCGCCATCGCCCAGAAGGAATTTGGGCTCAAGAGCGTGCCTTACTGGGACTGGGACAGCCCGAGAACTCGCGAAGGATACTACCGCTACCAGGGTGGCACCCAGTGCGCGATCACGCGTGCGATAGAATTTGCACCCTACGCCGATCTGTTGTGGATGGAGACGAAGAGCCCGATCCTAAAGCAAGCACAAGAGTTCGCTGCTGGTGTGCACGCCGCGCGCCCTGGCCACTGGTTGGCGTACAACCTGAGCCCGTCGTTCAACTGGGACGCGGCGGGGCTTGGCGAGAAGGAGATGCAGTCGTACGTCTGGCAGCTAGGCAAGCTCGGATTTGTCTGGCAGTTCATCACAGTACGTGCAGCCCATTTCCCCGTGTAGCTCGAACTGAACATCTTTGTAGCTGGGAGGCCTGCACTCGAACGCGTACATCTCGGACCTCTTTGCGAAGGAGTACGCGAAGACGGGAATGAAGGCCTACGTTGAACTAATCCAGCGTAAGGAGCGCGAACTGGGCACGGATGTGCTCACTCACCAAAAGGTGTGTTTTTAATTTTGTATCCGTTCCCCAATCACTGACGAGAGTACAGTGGAGCGGGGCAGATTACGCAGACAACCTTATCAAGACTGTTACTGGTGGGGTGTCGTCTACTTCGGCCATGGGCGCGGGAGTCACCGAGGCGCAGTTTGGTTCCAAGTTGTAATGGTAGACATAATTAAAGGACCGTGTGGACTTTAAAAAATTGTAGTATTTTCACCAGGAACGAGAGTCAAGACGGGCCCTGCCTGAGTGAGGCTCGAGGACGAGCGTCCGTTCGAGGGATTGAACAAGTTTGGACAAAGGATGTATCCAATCCTTTGGAAAATACAACCATAGAAGAGAAGATCGTCCTTGGCTGTGTCTCAAGGCTTTTTCGACATCCAATTTCTGATGGAACATTTCACGTGGGGACCTCGCTACGCCCAGCGCACGGACCAGCCACGATACCTATATAAGGGGCGGTCCAACGGGTTGATTCCTTACCACTCTGGCCTTTTGGCTTAGATCAAGTGTAGTATCTGTTCTTAATAGTTTAACAACTATTATACGAGCACCGCTCGTATATAACTTGTTATCTAATTTTTGCCGCCCTTGTCCTTGTGCTCTGCTTGCACCACTCGGACGCGATGACCTTGCTGCTGCACTACTGGCTTGCGTTGTCAGGGGATTTCTTCCCTTCACTTCTTTTTGCTGTTTCTTTGGGCGCTCCATTTGGAGTTTGCTTTCAGATGCAGCAAATGGATTTGAAGATTTAGCTTGTTGGCTTGCAATGGATTTTTATAGGCCTGTTCTTCTTCACTTGGTTGACATCCCATCAATGCTGTCTCTTTCGGTCTGCGTACCGTGTTAAAATATTTCTTGCTTTGACCCATTCTCAATGTAAATTAATCTCAGATATTATGCACTGTGTTTGGTCCAGAATACAGGAACGATGGTCGGCTCGGGTCTAAACTATTTTAGGCCCCCTTCTGTCCATGACTTCGATCGTGGGCGATAACTTTGTGCATACTAGCCAGATTACTCTCGGCACCTGGTTGTGAGCATATTCATGTCTTTTCTATGGCCTCAAATATTTTCAGATTTTTTAGACCTGTGGTGTAGAAGATATAAACCTTCCGATGATGGAACTACATGTGGAATCGTGTTTTGGCGTGTGGGAAAAGTCCATCAAAAACACTCTTTTTCATTTCCATTGTACGATGTAGACCAAGAATTCAGCCTAAAACTGGCATGAGGATTCCCATAATATGAACACATATCCCAGATTTTTCCTAGAGCAAGAAGGCTAAAAATGCGGCCAGCATCAACAATAATTCCATACCAGGGTGCATGGACACATCAGGGGCTAAAATAGTAGAGAACAATGGAAAACCATTATTTCTTCACTGTCTTCCCATTCTTATTTTTTTGAATGCCTTTGGTTCAGGTCTCTTCCAGCTTTTTTTTTTTTTTTTTTTTTTTTTAATTCAGTTTTATTTCCCCTCTGTCGCGTACGATATGGTAGGGATCCCTCTGCACTATAGTTAATCAGTCACAACGAAATGTCTGATCCTTCTGTTCTGTAAATGCGGCAAGCACTGGGAGCGCACGGAGCGCGCTCCAAGCGGGGATGTCCTGCTGAATAAGTAGGGCACATGGCCACTATGGTAAGTTAGATTGAAAAGGGTGGAAGGAAACGGGAGGGTGCAGCATCGTGGGGGTTGTCACTGTGATGTGGCAGCACGGGATTTTGGAGTGTAATGGGTGACCCTGCACTGGGCGCCGTAGAAGCTACCACCGTTTTTGACGAGTCGCCGGGCATCCTCTTCAGATGAGAGAGAAACCCGAATGGCCAACTCCTTCCTCGTCTGCAAATCCTCAGGGCGGCTGAGAATGGAGAACACTTTGAGGGACCCCTGGACATCGTCCAAGTCAAGCCAGGCCCTGATGCTCTTGAGGTCGATGGGAGCATCAGTGACACTTTCAGGGACACCATGGAAGACGACCGAGTGCCAGCGTTCATCGGATTCGAACGCAGGACATTTGTAATCACCGGGGAGCCCGAGGAGCGGGCGAATAGCCATCCAGATCTTCTTGCATTGGTGCAAAAGAAACTTTCCTGTACAAAAGTGTCGTCCAGGGACTAGGACCAAATTCCCGCCCTTGGTCCACCGTACGCCACTAAGGCCTGCGTCGGGTAACACTTCGTCAATTGTGCCATGCAGTGAGATCGGGGCTGCCCGATCCGGGGGCCGGGACGGCGTGAGATCAAATCGGACAATGATGCGTGTTCTCCGGGGGTGTTCGTGTGTCAGCACTACCGGGGCATGTCGTGACTGTTGCGTCGTGTTAGGTACGGGTATGGTCGGGGAAGCGGATGGGGATCGCTTAGGGTGAGCGGCGGCTGCTGTGGCATACGTGGCGGGGATGGGAGCGTGGTCAAGTCGCTGGTGGATGGTGGGTGTGGAAAGCAGAGTGGGGGTGTGGTCTGAGCAGGGTGTGATGTGTCTAGCGAGGGCCTGTGTGACCTGTACCATGTGCGAGTTATACGGGATTACCCCATTCGTGGTCACGGTCGATGTCGAATGGATGAGTGCCAGTGTGGCAAGTGCGGAGTCAAGGAGCGATTCCAAGTGTTGGTGGTGAGCTAGGAGGTCTGCAGGGATTGTGGTGGGGCTAGGGCCACCAGCGGGAGTTGAATGGCCGCTACACGGACTTTGATGGTGGTGGTCAGAGTGTGAGAACATCCTCCCTCTTCCAGCTTTCTTCTGCCTCCCTGCCCCCTCGATGCCAACATCTAACATATTTCGTCACAATTCTGAACACTCGCAGGGAATGAAAACTCACCAGCCAGGGTTACCACCCTTAGTAACAGTGCGATAACAACCAGCGCTTGGAGGCCTGCTTGCCTAAATGCCTCTTGTAGAGGTTTGCTCAGGCAGATTTCATTTTCACGGTCACAGAGCTCCACGGCATAATTCGTACCAACAAAACAGACATCTGATCCCACCACCAAACCGGGACCTGCGACCATAACCGTGTTACTGAGGAAGTATTTCTGGACTCGGGCAGCGTTAGTCTCCTTATTCGGAGCGTTGATGACCATCGGCCATTCCGGGTCCTGCTCGTCCTCGCCAATCTTGGTCAGATCCTTGTCATACATCTGGATTGGGAGATGGTCTAGAGGAATCACATTGAGCACTTTTTGGAGCTCCCTGAGGTCCGGCCAAAGCAAAGAATAGATAAGAGGCCAGCCCCTTGCCAGGCGGGCTCGTGGCGGCACACGGGTTTGTGGCAGGGAATGAGAGGTGTTGCTGCACGAGTGGCTTTGGCTTTGATGTTGATGTGGAGTGATCAAGGCCTTGGGCCTTGGTCTTCCTTGTCGCCGTGGACTTGAGGATCGAAATTGAGATGGCGTCCCCTATTTTGACTTTCAGTTGTTCCAGCACCTCGGTGGCCGTGGCGAGTGATTGCTGGCACGGGATAGAAATAAAGGCACACATGTGCAGGATAGCCAAACTAGCTGCAATGAAAGAGAGAACGTCCCGGTGGAAAGCGGTCCTAGGATTATGGTTTCTATATGCAGGATAATAAGTCCACATCACACCAAAAACCCGACCCAGGACAGTGACCTCCGTATAGTCGCCCCAAGTCAGAGCATCAATCTTTGGTACCTCTTTAGGAGCAACGGTGGTCAAAATTGCGGCCATCGCTTGCTTTGCCGGTGCACCCATCAGAACCATTGCGTCGCAGGTAAGGAAAGCATCAATTATGGACTCTTTGATTTCGAGAACCTGATCGATGATGATGGCAGACTTGTTGGAGGAGAGTGCGTAGTAACGGGGGTCGGCGGCGGTGACAGTCATGCCAGCCAAAGTGTTCGTCACCCTGCAGCAGTGGAGAATATCTAGGACAGTCATACAACATGTCGGGTCGTGCTCAGTGCCGGCACTGTTGTGAGCGGGCTGTGATACGGCTCGTAACTGCGTGCCGGTGTAATTGTGTATTTTTGCACTTCTAGTCGCCAACTAGAGCCTCTATCCGGTGATATACAAGTAGAGTCAGAGTGAGCTCCGAGCTGCTGGCTAGGTGTTCATGACGCGAGAGGACTATTGTCTTCTAGATACAATACGGTTTGATCCTTATACCATTGGGGGTTAGCATGCGGTGTCTGGGACTCAGTGGGCTTTGTAGTATTGAATTGACTTCGCAAAGGGTTGGTTGTACTAAAAGCTAGACACTGTATTGAGGAGGTAAAAACGCCTAAACTTGAGAGACATGCATGAAGTCCACAGATTGGGCATGGAAAGTCATATATATACACTAGACCCTGGACGGGGTCTAGTTGCGACAACTATAACTTGGTTCGCGAATGGTAGTTCGAGCGAGAATCATGAAACCGAGAAAGCCGAGACATCGGGGATCGTCGGGAAATGATCGCGACGAGTGTCGATCATGGAAGGACGTGTCGCGACGGCAATCACACATAACGAGATAGTCATCAGAATCGATGACAGGCGCTTGGACCGGAGGAATAAGCGAGACACGTCGATACGGCCGGACGGCAGTGTCGCATCGACCAATGGAGAACTAGAGATATGCCGCAACCTACATGGTCGCGCGGCAAGCAGTTGGGGCGAGTGTCCGGCTAGCATACGTGTTAGGACCGGCAGGCCTCGGGGAACAAACCAATATACCTAGTATGGGTTCGAGCTGGTCAGATCTAGATGACTAGTCTCGGCCTCGTACTATGAATACCAGCGGCATACCTCCGCAATTCCGTGTACATCAAATCTCTCTTATATCTTGACTCATTTCTCATTACTATCTACAATTCCTGTATCATATATAAAGCCTAGCAGATCCCGCGATTCAGTACAGCATCTCCCACCAAAGTAACGGTGTTGGTGCTGGTCTGTGTTATATCCGTGCATTATCGGACCGGCCGGCCCAGCCGGCCCGGTCCGGCAATTCCCGAGAAGGGTTTTCACGCTATGAAGGTCTACTGAGCGTTTCCCTTCTAAGCACGGTTGACTCCTCGGGCCAACGGACTTATATTACACCGAGGCCTTATTGTCTGGTTCATCTTCTTCTTCGGGCTTCCTTACCAAGCCCGAGGTATCTTATTGTTAAGTCTTACTAAGTCATATTGGCACCTTATTGTTTTGCATTTCTTACTTACCAATAACTCGCACGCTATTGTATTCAATAGACAATAGCGTGTTTAGTTTAAAAGCTAGTTAGTTATGTTTTGTACTTCAGTTTGATTATTAATTGTTCTTCGCTATCTCGGCGTTGGTCGAGCCTCTGCCTTCATCCTCTATTCGGACTTCAACTCCGAACTCCGAACTCCGTGACTCCAGACTATAGTCTTGTGCGGAACTGCGGACCTGAATAGTTGCTCACTCTATTCTTTGTAGTGTTGCGAGAAACCGCGAACTCCGAGGTCGGACTTCCTTGGCCTTGGCCTGACTCGACATATAACAGTATAATCAAACTCACCTATTCGGTTCGCCATGTCTGGATCATACTTCAATCCCAATCTCTTCACACCGGGCAATACCGCCCCTAACCCTTTAATTCCGACACACCAACACCGAGAACGTCGAGAATCCCGACTTTTTTCTAACATTCTTACTCTCGGTCAAACTCCGGTTCAACCACCTACTTTCGGCCATTCTTCAGAACAACCTCCATCTCCTATTGTCTTTCATCCCATACCTCGTCTTCGTTCGGCATCAGTTCCGCTTCTCCGTCGGGGTGCAACTCTGGTGACTCCATCCCCGATTGGAATCCCTCCAGCTCAGATGTGAGTGCCCTCCGTGGCCTCTATTCAGGAGGTAGATACCGAGGAGGCTCCAGCCCTGGAGCCCGAGGCAGAGAACCCCGAGCGCCCTCCGACTCGGAACACCGAACCCGAGGAACCTGTGGGAGGTGCCCCCGATGGGGGTGACGACGGGGATGATGATGGCCCTGGTGGGCCCGGAGGTGGTGGGCCTGTCCCTCGGCGTCGGCCTCGGACTCCGGACGACGCCGAGATCGGTGCTCGGATTTTCAGCGGACTCAACGATCTTACTACTGTCCTTCGGTCGCTTTCGGGAGCTAATTCGGGTCCTGTTCGGAGTTCACGATCCAACCTCCGAAACCCCGAGCCTTTCGACGGCTCGGACCCCTCCAAACTTCCTTTATTCCTCTCACAATGCGGACTTCACTTCGCTGAGTGAGTTCAGGACTTCCCTTCGGATGACGACCGCATCATCTTTGTCCTTTCATACTTGAAAGGAGCAGCGGCTGCTTGGTTCCAACCCGCTATGTTTGCCACGGATAGTACTGTCCCCGACTGGGACGGCAACTTTTCACTCTTCATTCAGGAGTTAATGTCGGCCTTCGGACCACATGACCCTGTCGGAGATGCTGAGAGCAAACTCCGAACGCTTCGGATGAAGCCTTCGGACCCGATCTCGACTTACATCATCGAGTTCAACACCCAGGCAGCTATGACTCGCTGGGGTGAAGCGGCACTTCGGTCCCAGTTCTACGAAGGATTGCCTAGTCGGATCAAGAACCAACTCGCGGTCCTTGATCCTCCAACAAACCTAGTCGGACTTCGGACTTTGGCACAGCACATTGATCAGCGCTACTGGAAGCAGGAGTCGGAGAAGAAGCGCGAAGGAAACCCCGACTCAACCCCGAATACCGGATCTCGGTCTTCGGGGGGTGGTGGCGGTGGAAAGAAACCACAACAAACCACGAAACCCACCAACAATCCTTCCTCAGCATCCGCCTCGTCGTCCAGAGCAGCTTCGGGGTCCACAACCACGAAAACTCCGAAACCTTATGCTGACAAGCTGGGCAAGAACAACAAGATCACGGACGCCGAGCGCGCTCGGCGTTTGAAGGAAGGGTTGTGCATGTATTGTGGTGGGAAGGGACATCAGGCTGCAGATTGTAAGAAGAAGACTACGCCTTCACAGGGTTGGGCATCCGCCACGACTCCGAACTCCGAGGCCACTCCGTCCACTGAGTCAAAAAAAAAATGACCAGCAACTCCGAAACTCCAGCACCCGTTCGGAGTTGCGTTGACTCGCTCGGAGTGCCCACGGAAGAAGTCTATCTCAACGCGTCCTCTCTTTCACCTAATGCCTTATACCTCGATCTCTATGCTACTACTTTATCGGACTCACTCGCCTCGGGACTCGACACCATTTTACGGACACTTATCGACTCGGGGTCGTCACATTGTTTTATTTCTTCAGACATTATAATGAAGAACACATGGGCGACCTCCGAAATACGTCCGGTCCGGTTGCGATACCTCAATGGCTCATCCTCTATTATCAAAAAGCAGACCACTCTGTCAATCCGATTCCCATCCGGTGAAGTCCATTTAATGGAATTCTACGTCACCCGTCTTGATTCACCTTCTGAACTGGTTCTTGGATACAACTGGCTCCACCGCTTCAATCCGTTGATTGACTGGTCGGCGGCTAGTATCTCTTTCCGTTCCACTCCGCTTGGTCCATCTGTGTCGACACCACAGGACACTAGTCCTGCCTCAGTTCTGCCGGACTCCGAGTTGTTGAGCAACTCCGAGCCGACTCCGATGACTGGCTTACCAGCGTTCGGAGTTGTACCAGAAACCCCGATGTCGTCTTTACCGGACCCCGGTCCTTCTATGGACTCCTCTTCGGGCTTTACCAGCCCTCCAATCTCCACACCCTTGGTTTCACTTGTCTCCGCTGCCGCTTACTCCATGATCATCGGATAAGCCGGTATGGTGAAAACGCTAACTCTCAGGTATGTCTATTCAGACTTCACCTCCGAACTCCGAACTCCGTGACTCCGGACTTTAGTCTTGTGCGGAACTGCGGACCCGAATAGTCGCTCACTCTATTCTTTGTAGTGTTGCGAGAAACCGCGAACTCCGAGGTCGGACTTCATCGGCCTTGTCTTAACTCGACATATAACAGATAAAAGGAAAGACGTAGTAATATGATATGATGCAAAGCCGCTTGGCAGCGGACACATGGACAATCGTGGGAAACTTTCGGAGGGCTGTTCGGAGGGCCGGAGGGTCCGATCGGTTCGGAGCAGAACCGGAGGCGCAGCCATGGAAACGAGCTGAGAGGATGGAAGTGTTCGAATGGATGGCCAACTGATCCACTGCGGAAAAGGGCCGGAGGGCCGGAGGTTCCGGAGGCATGGGAACAAATCATCACAAGGCCTGCAAGCATACGAACCTGACCGGAAGCGCGGGAACATCCCTGGAGAGTCCTTGGAAGAAGACAAGCCGGTTGGGTGGAACGGAACAGATTGTAGAGCACGGTGATGGAGATGGTAAGGTTCTGCAGAAAGGATGACCGGACCGGAGCAGGTGGCTGTGCCGGAGGTTCCGGAAATGGAAGGGAATGGAATGGCGGATATGCCTGAGAATGCGGAAGGTGGAAATGAGCGGAATGGCTAGGTGGAAATGACCAATGGTCCTGGAAGCCCGGAGAGTCTTAAGAAAGGAGTGGCTATGATGGGCTTAGTAATCATTTGGAATGAAGCATGACCGGAAGTGATGAGAACTTCCGGGAAGCTCCGGAAAACCGGAGCTGTGTAGAAAGGGTCAGAATGTGCACAGATATAACACCGGCCCGGCAGGCCCGGTCCGGCAATTCCCGAGAAGGGTTTTCACGCTATGAAGGTCTACTGAGTGTTTCCCTTCTAAGCACAGTTGACTCATCGGGCCGACAGACTTATATTACACCGAGGCCTTATTGTCTGGTCCGTCTTCTTCTTCGGGCTTCCTTACCAAGCCCGAGGTCTCTTATTGTTAAGTCTTACTAAGTCATCTTGATACCTTATTGTTTTGCATTTCTTACTTACTAATAACTCACACACTATTGTATTCAATAGACAATAGCATGCTTAGTTTAAAAGCTAGTTAGTTATGTTTTGTACTTCAGTTTGATTATTGATTGTTTCTTCGCTATCTTGGCGTTGGTCGAGTCTCTGCCTTCATCCTCTATTCGGACTTCAACTCCGAACTCTGAACTCCGTGACTCCAGACTATAGTCTTGTGCAGAACTGCGGACCCGAATAGTCGCTCACTCTAATCTTTGTACAGTTGGGGACAATCAAAGACCGCTTATTTAATAGCACGTGAACCTTTCATTTTCATAGAAATCTGACACTAGATTCAGATCTGGAGGGTGAAAAGGAGCCCAAAAACACACCTCCGAAGTTTTTCCCATGAGCCGTTGTTTTTCTCAATATTTTGGGCCGGTTAAACGGAATTGTGTGTACCCCTTTTGGCCCTGTGGGGGTACTTTTACGAACAAATGTCTCCCAAGTCACATATCTGTACATTAGAACCATTTAGCGGCCAATAGAAGCCATACCTGAGATACGAATGCATTTTTACGCTGTTTTCGGATCAAATAATTGACACATCAAATCATTTTTTTCCGAAGGAACAGCTCGATAGAATTGTTTGCTTTTGCCGGAATCATGACAAGCTCACCAAAAGGAGTCAATTGGCAATTTTTACGTTATTTTTGCGATCTTTTTTGGTTTTTCTCAATATTTTGGGGTCGGTTTCGGAGAAATCATTGATTTGACAAATTTTGCTCGTGCCAATCTCTTCATTTGGGCCTTGATTCACATAGAAACTATTTTGTAGGTTTCCCGAGGGCATTCCCCGACCCAGGCATTCAACTTTCCCACGCATCCCAAATAGGTGGGTTTTGATTGTCCCCAACTGTAGTGTTGCGAGAAACCGCTAACTCCGAGGTCGGACTTCATCGGCCTTGTCTTAACTCGACATATAACAGTATAATCAAACTCACCTATCCAGTTCGCCATGTCTGGATCATTTTTCAATCCCAATCTCTTCACACCGGGCAATACCGCCCCTAATCCTCTAATTCCGATGCACCAACACCGAGAGCGTTGGGAGTCCCAACTTTTTTCTAACATTCCCAACATCGCTCAATCTCCGGTCCAAGAACCCCCATCTCCTATCGCTTTTCATCTCATACCTCGTCTACGTTCGGCGTCAGTACCAATTACTGCACCAATTCCGCTACTCCGTCGGGGTGCAACCCCGGTAACCCCATCCCTGATTGGAATCCCTCCAGCTCAGATGCGAGTGCCCTCGGTGGCCTCTATTCAGGAGGTTGATACCGAGGAGGCTCCAGCCCTGGAGCCCGAGGCGGAGAACCCCGAGCGCCCTCTGACTTGGAACACTGAACACGAGGAACCTGTGGGAGGTGCCCCCAATGGGGGTGACGACGGGGATGATGATGGCCCTGGTGGGGCCAGAGGTGGAGGACCAGCGCCTCGGACTCCGGACGACACCAAGATTGGAGCCCAAATTTTCAGCGGACTCTCCAATCTTACTACCGTCCTTCGGTCACTTTCGGGAGCTAATTCGGGTCCTGTTTGGAGTTCACGATCCAACCTCCGAAACCCCAAGCCTTTTGACGGCTCGGACCCCTCCAAACTTCCTTTATTCCTCTCACAATGCGGACTTCACTTTGCTGAGCAAGTTCAGGATTTTCCTTCGGATGACAACCGCATCACTTTTGTCCTTTCCTATTTGAAAGGAGCAGCGGCCGCATGGTTCCAACCCGCTATGTTTGCCACGGACAGTACTGTCCCCGACTGGGACGGCAACTTTTCACTCTTCATTCAGGAGTTGATGTCGGTCTTCGGACTGCATGACCCTGTCGGAGATGCCGAGAGCAAACTCCGAACGCTTCGAATGAAGTCTTCGGACCCGATCTCGACTTACATCATCAAGTTCAACACCCAGGCAGCTATGACTCGCTGGGGTGAAGCGGTACTTCGGTCCCAGTTCTACGAAGGATTGCCTAGTCGGATCAAGAACCAACTTGCGGTCCTTGATCCTCTGACAAACCTAGTCGGACTTCGGACTTTGGCACAGCACATTGATCAGCGCTACTGGAAGCGGGAGTCAGAGAAGAAGCGCGAAGGAAACCCCAACTCAACCCCAAACACCGGATCTCCGTCTTCGGGTGGGGGCCGCGGTGGAAAGAAGCCACAACAAACCCCAAAACCTACCAACAATTCTTCCTCGGCATCCGCCTCGGGGTCCGCAACCCCGAAAACTCCGAAGCCCTATGCCGACAAGTTGGGCAAGAACAGCAAGATCACGGACGCCGAGCGCGCTCGGCGTTTGAAGGAAGGGTTGTGCATGTATTGTGGTGGGAAGGGACATCAGGCTGTGGATTGTAGGAAGAGGACTATGCCTTCGCAGGGTTGGGCATCCCCCACGACTCTGAACTCCGAGGCCACTCCGTCCACCGAGTCAAAAAAATGACCAGCAACTCCGAAACTCCAGCACCTATTCGGAGTTGCGTTGACTCGCTTGGAGTGCCCATGGAAGAAGTCTATCTCAACGCGTCCTCTCTTTCACCTAATGCCTTATACCTTGATCTCTATGCTACTTTATCGGACTCACTCGCCTCGGGACTCGATACCATTTTACGGACACTTATCGACTCGGGGTCGTCACATTGTTTTATTTCTTCAGACATTGTAATGAAGAACACATGGCCAACCTTGGAAATATATCCGATCCGGTTGCGATACCTCGATGGCTCGTCCTCTATTATCAAAAAGCAGATCACTCTGTCAATCCGATTTCCATCCGGTGAAGTCCATTCAATGGAATTCTACGTCACCCGTCTTGATTCACCTTCTGAACTGGTTCTTGGATACAACTGGCTCCACCGCTTCAATCCGTTGATTGACTGGTCGGCGGCTAGTATCTCTTTCCGTTCCACTCCGCTTGGTCCATCTGTGTCGACACCACAGGACACTAGTCCTGCCTCAGTTCTGCCGGACTCCGAGTTGTTGAGCAACTCCGAGCCGACTCCGATGACTGGCTTACCAGCGTTCGGAGTTGTACCAGAAACCCCGATGTCGTCTTTACCGGACCCCGGTCCTTCTATGGACTCCTCTTCGGGCCAGCCCTCCGATTTCCACACCCTTGGTCTCACTCATCTCTGCTGCCGCTTACTCCATGATCATCGGACAAGCCGGTACGGTGCAGTATACTCTTTGTGCAACCCCGAAGGCCGAAGATGTCCGCGCTCAGTCCTCGACACTATCTTCGGACCAGTCGGACTTGCCTTCGGAGTACCACGACTTCACCGACGTGTTCTCGGAGTCTGAAGCGTTCAACCTCCCTCCTCATCGGGAGTTTGACCTCCGAATAGACACAGAGGATGGTGAAGTACCACTGATCGGACATATTTACTTGTTGTCCGAGTCTGAACTCGTGGCCTTGCGCGAGTTCATTGACAAGAACCTTAAGGCGGGCTTCATTTACCCTTTGAAGTCCAGTCACAGTGCTCCAATACTCTTCGCTAAGAAGAAAGACGGTAGCCTTCGGCTTTGCGTCAACTACTGAGGACTTAACCACATTACAAAGAAGGATCATTACCCTCTTCCGCTCATTTCGGACTTACTCGACGCTCCGGGCAAAGCCCGAATCTACACCAAGCTCGATCTCCGACATGCCTACCACCTCCTGCGTATCGCCGAAGGTGATGAGCCGAAGACGGCCTTTTGGACTCGCTACAGCTCTTATGAGGGGTGAGTCGTCCCCAGAGGGCTGACTAATGCACCTGCGGCCTTTCAACGTTTTGTGAATAGTCTCTTCTCAGACTTGCTCGACATCTGCGTGGTCGTCTATCTTGACGATATCCTAATCTACTCCGACAACTCCGACAACTCCGATGTGCATACCTCACATGTCCGAGAAGTCCTTCACAGATTACACGCAGCCGGACTTTACTGCAAACTTCCGAAGTGCGAGTTCGGAGTTACGACTTGTGAATACCTCAGTTACATTCTCTCCTCCGATGGTTTTGCGATGGCCTCGGACAAGGTTGATTCCATTCTTGGTTGGCCAGTCCCTCGGAAGGTTAAAGACATTCAATCCTTCCTCGGCTTTTGCAACTTCTATCGGTGTTTCATCAACGGCTACTCCGACATCACCATTCCCCTTACTCACTTGACTCGTTCTGGGGTTAAATGGGAGTGGTCGGAGTTGGCCCAATCCGTGTTCGAACACCTCAAGAACGCGTTCTCCGAAGCCCCGATCCTTCATCATTGGGTTCCGGGCTGACAAATCATTGTCGAGACCGATGCTTCGGACTATGCTCTAGCCGCCATACTCTCGATCTTCGGAGACGACGGTGAAATCCACCCGGTGGCTTTTCGGAGTTGAACTACGACGTTCACGACAAGGAGCTCCTAGCCATCTTTGGTGCCTTCAAAACTTGGCGTCACTATCTCGAAGGCGCACCACTTACTATCGATGTGGTTACTGACCACAAGAACTTGGAGTATTTCTCTACTTCAAAGGTCTTGACTCGTCGTCAAGTGCGCTGGTCCGAGTACCTCTGCCATTTTAATATGGTCATTCGCTTTCGCCCCGGTCACTTAGGTGGCAAGCCGGACACATTAACTAGACGATGGGACGTCTACCCAAAGAGGGGGATAGGGCTTATAGCCAAGTTAACCCTCACAATTTTCGCCCCGTTTTCACTCAGGATCAGTTATCAGTGTCACTCCGAGCCACTTATCTTGAAGAACCAGTCCTTTGGGCTTCGGTCATTATGGACATCGAGCAGCTTCACACCGACATTCTCGCCCATCTCCAAGACGACCCCGCGGCGGTCATCGGACTCGGACATGCTGCTTCAGACTCCGGCCGTTGGTCTATCGACGGAAAAGGCCTACTCTGACTTGATGAATGCATCTACGTGCCTTTAGTCAACGGAGTTTCGGATGAACTCCGAGTCCGAGTTCTTCAATTTCACCACGACCACGTCCTCTCGGGGCATTTCGGAGAGAATCGGACTTTGGAGCTTGTACGTCGGGGTTATACCTGGCCTGAGCTTTGGAGTTTCGTTCGGAATTTCTGTCTTTCCTGTGTCTTGTGCAAACACAACAAGAAGCCTAGGCACAAACCTTACGGGCTTTTGAAGCCCCTTCCGGTCCCACTTTGGCCTTGGCATTCGATTTCTATGGACTTCATCGAGGAACTACCCTTATCCGGTGGTTTCAACAACATTCTCGTCATCATTGACTGCTCTTCAAAACAAGGCATCTTCATTCCTTGCACCATTCACATCACCTCAGTCGAGCTGGCTCAACTCTTCCTTGTTCATGTCTTTTCAAAACACGGAGTTCCTTCCCACGTAACCTGCGATCGGGGTTTGGAGTTCATTTCGGCGTTCTTTCGGTCTTTAGGCGAGCTGCTTAACATGGAGTTGCACTTCACCTCGGGGTATCACCCCGAGGCCGATGGGCAGACCGAGCGCGCTAACCAGACCTTGGAACAGTACATCCAAATGTACACTTCTTACCAGCAGGACGACTGGGACCGCCTATTACCCTTGGCGGAGTTCGCTTACAACAACTCTCCGAACGCATCTACCGGAGTTTCACCCTTCTTCGCGAACAAGGGCTACCATCCTTCTATAACCATTCATTCGGAGCGCGACGTGGCTAACACTTACGCTAAAGACATGGCCGTAGACCTACAAAGTCTTCACGAGTTCCTCTGAGAGCAAATCACTTCCGCCCAACTCCGATACAAGGAATCGGCCGATCAGCGTCACAACCCCGGTCCGACCTTCAACATCGGAGACTCGGCCTACGTCTTGGTGAAGCATATCCGAACCACCCGTCCAACTCCGGAATTCTCCGAGCAGTACCTCGGACCTTACAAAGTCATCGCCAAACCCAGTTCAATGTCCTACACCCTTCGGCTTCCAAAGGAACTTCGGAGTATACATCCGGTCTTTCACGTCTCTCAGCTTGAGACTCACCTACCCAACCCTTATCCTTCTTGGGCCCCCGAGCCTCCAGCGGCTGTTGAAGTCGTTGATGGTGAGGAGCACTTTGAGGTGAAGGACATTGTTGACTCCAAGCTAGATCAGAGATTCCGAGTCAAACTCCAATACAAGCTGGAATGGCTCGGATATGAGAACACCGATGAACAGTATACTTGGGTCAGAGCTGACGATGTTCACGCACCAGAACTTGTCAATAGCTTCCACCTCCAATACCTCGACAAGCCGGGTCCGAACTATTAACCTCTCAGACATCAGTCATTCGGACTTCCTCTTACATCGGTCTTCTCTCGGACATCGGACATCGGACGTGACTTTGCATTACAAACAAGAAATTATTCTATGTACAACCCCGAGGCTTACTATCTACAAGTCCTCTGGGGGTATCCCTCCCCACTCTGAACCTTCCTCTTCTTCTTCCTCTTCCTCCTCTTCAGACTCCGACTCCACCGCCTTTCCCTTGCCTTTCTCCGCGGACGTCAATCCCGACCCCGAGGCCTTGGTCTGCTCCACCGTGCTCTCCTTCTCCTTCTGCTTGCCCTTGGCCACCGACCCCGAGACCTCTGAAACGTCCACTTCCATCAGCTCGGGCTTGATCTTCGGGTCCAGATACCGAACCCCATCCTCAATCACGTCATCCCCGGACCCATACCAAATTGTGTCTTGATTGGGGTCGAGGTCGGGGTCGTCGAGGCGAGTAACCTCGGACAGTTCGGGGGACAGGGAAACGGGCACGCGGAACACCGGCAGCGGGTACAAAGTAAAGTCTGCGTCAGCGGACTTGATCCACTCCTCGATCCAGAGGATGGTGTGGTGAGGAGTATCTGTACCTTTATTGCAATGTACCCAGCCGTGGCAGGGGGGTACATTGCAATATGGCTACCTCTCCACCGCTCGGCCAAGCAGTACCCACATATCAATGTAGGCTCTTCCATTAATATAATGCATATATTGGGCAAAACCCGTATATTTCTGTTGTTTCTTGTTTACCTGTTACCCCCAATTGAGCGTTCTATTGGTATTCACCGGTTCTTCATCAAATAGGTCCTATCGTAGGGTTCCCTAGCCGATTTCTGTCAACACAGGGATTTCTGATCTAAGATTGTTGATCATTGTTTCATCTCCACGTCGTTGCCGTCATCTTCCCGCCATGATGCCTCCGCCCATTCGCGAGCTCACCCCGTTTCAGCACGTATTTCCCGTATTTCGCATCTATAATCCAGTCTAATGACATCTTTGCAGAGAATTGTTTCTGCTGCTCTGTTTCCTTGCACGCCGTTTTCCCCTTCCGACTCCACCGCGGTCATACAATGCCGCCGCCCACCACCAGCAATGTCAACTGAAGCAGCCCTGGTACGCCAGCGCCAGCGCCACTGACGGCGAGGGTCTTGAGAACTACTGGGGCAACGTTTAATTTAACCGACACTTCCGTGCCCGGCGTTCGCGGAAGCGAAGATTCTGAGCGGCAGTTTTTGGTTCGTCCTCTGCTCTAGTTCTCTCCGTTATCACGACTTATCTCATCTGTCCCAGGGACGACCAACCTGTAGACCAACTCCATAGCTTCTTTGACAATAATCATGCTTTGTTCCCATCGCCGTCACATTTATGATTTCGTCCCCCCACGCGCTCCGCTACTAAGGAACTTGATATACGAAAGCCAGAGGGCTTCATTTTTTTAATTCTGTCCCCCCCCCCCCCCGTCGACGCAGTGGCGCTCCGGCGCATCCGTTTCCTAAATCGCGGGTAAGTCCAGTCTCGGGTGCATACCAGCGCAGTCTAACTCGCTCCCGACGCCGACCCACTCTCCTCCTCGCGCGTCAATTCCGTGGCCCCCGACATGTGCTGCCTGCTCCTCGACGCGCTCCCATTCTCCTTGTCCCCCGCTGCTTCTTCGGCCTTTCGCTTCAAGCCCTTTCCCGTGGCCTTCTTCTCGCCCGCGATTCTTTTGATGCTGTTGTTCCCCAATTAGCACCACGGCCGCTCTGCAAGCGCTCGTTACGTACACCTTCGACACATCTCTTGACACTTGTTCCAATGCCCACCGCACATCTTCCACCGCGGTCATCCAGTCGTCTCGTAGTCCCTCCTTGCCCTCCACCGCCGCAAGGGCTTCTCCCCACCACAGCAAGCCGGCGACCACGAAGACCAGGCCATTTCGGCCGTGCATCTTCGCCAACTGCTCCCAGTCTTTCGCAGCGAGCCCTTCTGGCTGCTTCATCATACCCACGTCGTCTCCGAGCCTTCCCTCTGGCTGCATCCCCGTCCACCACAGAGCCCATCAGTGCGCGAAGGAGCCCTTGGCGGTCCTCGGCCCTACGTTTGCCTCCGCGTCCTCTTTCAACTGCAGCTCCATTGATACCCCCCATTTACGTGCGTTTCTCATGAACGCCGTGAATTCCGCTGGCCGCCCTCCCGCTTCCGTAGGCGCCGATAGCAGACCCTTCTCCGGGAAGCTCCATGCGCCCTTGAAGGCCACCAAATTTTTCACACATTCCTCCCATTCCGATCCTCCCCATCCCTTCAGTCTCGAGAACCCCGCGAACACATTCCTTAGATCGTCGGTCCATTTCGACGTGTCCTGAGACTCCCACCAGCCGCTCATTTGTTGCGGAACATCCTCTCCCTCGCTCCTCCTTCTGCCATTTGGCTTTGGCTTAGGCCGAGGAGGGGCCAGTCCAGTCGGAGGCTGGGGGGGGCGGGGCGCATCTCCCTCGTCGGGTCTCGGAGAAGTGCGCGCCAGTGTGGGAGGACGGGAGGGCATTGGCACGTCCTCGTCGTCAGGTCTCGGAGACGCGGGCGGCGTGCACGCCGGTGTCGGTGGCCGGGAGCGCGCGACCTCGTCATCGGGTCTGGGAGAACTGGGGGATGTGCGCGCCGGTGTGGGAGGCTGGGAGGGGATGGGTGCGTCCTCCTTATCGGGTCTGGGAGAAGGTAGCGGAGAGCGTGCCGGTGTCGGAGGGAGGGAGGGCATTGGCGCGTCTTTGTCGTCGGGTCTGGGAGAAGCGGGCGGCGTCCACGCCGGTGTCGGAGGCTGGGAGGGGATGGGCGCGTCCTCCTCACCGGGTCTGGGAGAAGGTGGTGGAAAGCGCGCGAGGGAGGGGATGGGCGCGTCTTCGTCGTCGGGTCTGGGAGAAGCGGGCGCCGAGAGCGCCAACCTCGCAGGGCGGGACCGGACGGGTACCTCTTGGCCGTCGGTCTGCGCCTCCAATCGTGCTCGCCCGTGTGCGACGAGGCGACCCTGCTGGTAACACCTCTTTTCTCGCCCTTTTCTCCTTTGCCTTACCCTTCTTCTTCTGCTTTCCAGGATGGATATCGCTGAATACCCCCTCCCATCCACCTGGCCCATCCGCGAACGCCTGCCTCATGAGTGCGCGATTCCTTGCCATCACTCCCTCGCGCTCAAATTCGTAGGTCCCCAACGCAAATAACCGGCTTGAAAACTTCCTCCCCTCCTCCTTGCTCATGGCATCGATTTCCGCGAGCAACGCTGGGTGTAGCGTTCTCAGCTGGGGGGTTCTCTCCCCATCCTCATCTTGCCAGTTATCCTCGTCATCGCCTTCGTCGCCCTCGTCGCCTTCCTCGTCGTCGCCCTCTTCTTTATCGCCCTCGTTCTGGTCGCCCTCATCCCTGGTTCCACCCGTTTCTTTCAACGGGTTCTTGTCGTCGGCCCCCGCGCCACCGTCGCCCCCTCGCTCTCGGTCGGAATCTGTGTGGCCTCCATGAGTCGAGTTACGCAGCTTGGGTCGCCCTCCTCCCTCGGAGGTAACTCTGCCATCCCGTTTACTGCGCGGGCACGGTGTTCTTCCATAGCTACAAACCGTGTGTTAATACCATACTCATCCAATATTATCAGTGCTCACAGAAACATTGGTCTGAAAAATCCCGGAAGCTCTTCCGCACGGCCTCAAATCCTGCACGGTCGAAGTCCGCCCAGATCCGCGGCACCAAGCCTTTCGACATCCCGGCATGGACGCTAAACATCTCAATCGCGCCACCCCAGTCTGGTATGGGACCACACAGCAAGATCGAAACATTCATACCAACCCGCTCTTGTATCGCGTTTAGGAAAGGTTGTAGGTAGTATACAATGTTATCTAGTGCGCTGCCAGCCAGAACGTCAACACATACAGCCACGCCACCTGACGGACCACTCACATTTGGTATTCCCCTGGCGTCGAGGGCGCCTCGCCCGACACTGCCGTGGAATATGCGTTCACCGCAATGTCGTGCTCAGCCTTCATAGCGGCCAAGACCTCCGCTTTAAACGGCTCAATTTCCGCCAGCCACGCCTCTTTTATTACGGTGTTGTGGACCGTGATGGCTGCTACCGGTTTTTTCCCGGGCTGGGGAGGGACCTTCGAGACGGACGCCCACCTCTCGTCGAACCGGGCCTTGATGTGATCCTTGTAGTACTTGCGGGAGTAATAGTGCAAAATCCGCGGCAAGACAGGCTTCGGTGGGTCCAGTTCTGGTTTGTCGAACAGTTGTCTGAACCCGGACAACTTCGCTTTCTTGCGCCGTTTTGTATTGGTGAGTGAGCCGTACTGTGATCGCAGCCAGGCGCCGACTTTCTGCAGATTCAGTCGGCCACAATCCTTTTTGTCAGACAACAAAACAGTACCCACCACGCGAACCACAGCACAATAGTCTGCCCTACTCGCGGCCTCTTCAGGTGGAATATCATTGACGTTCTCATCTTCGTCGACGTCGGACGCGATGTCCTGGTCGGAGCGCAGGTCCTCGTCGTAGGCGAGGTTGTATCCATATTTTTTTAGGTATTCATTCGTCACGTCGTCGTACAACCTCCCCGCTTCGACTTGACTGATTTCGGCCGCCTTGATATAGGGATCCTTGAAGGTCTCGAAGAATTTCAGCTTCGTGCCATGGATCCAAGGTTTTCGGCCAGGTTTGACGGGGTCTTCACCCAACCGTGCGCGACATCGTGCTGCTGTTCCTGCGCGAGGCATATTGTGTAAGGCTGGGCTCGAAGGGTAGTCGTTTAGGAGCTTTCTTTCACATGCACTGACTTCCCACGACCAATCCCAGGCGTCAACAAAACAATGCCAATGGTATACCGTCGGCATATACCCACATATGGACCAGTAGCTCCCGGCGTGTAGCAAACCCGGAAAAATAGCAAACAAAAAAAAAATGGTTCCAGCTACGCCATCTACGCATATATACAAAGTTATCAAAGAACAGACTCTTCCTCCTCGTCGCTCTCCGCGCCAGTTGCGTCCAATGCGAAATGCGCTGCCCGTTGGAAGCTTCGTGTGAGCAAAATGTCGGGCTGTTCCCCGCGCAGCTGGCGTTCCCGATATTGTTGTTCGGCCCGCTGCCTAAATAATCCACGTCTGTCAGATCTAATTCCAAGTGTCCGACACCAAACTTACGGGCTGCTGGATATCACGCTGCACCGCCCCGAACCGTGAAGCTCAAGAATGGATCCTCGAGTGGACAGCCTCTTGGTGGCGTTGCTCCCCGCAAACGACTCGATGGGGTACGGGGCGGAGTGGATGCTCTCAGGCAAACGACTTGGTGGGGTGCGGGGCCTGAGTCACTTTAATCGGTGTGCTCCTGTTTCCCTGCCATATTTGTTAGCCTGAGCTGACATCCAACAGCGCCATTGCAGCTCACCGAGGCTCGAGCACTTCTACTTTGACCGCGCCGGGCTGAGGGTGGGGCTGAGGGCGAGGCTCCTCCTCTGTCTTCACTGTGTGAGGCAGCCCGGGAGCGCCATGTGCAGAATCAGGGGCGCGGATGTAGGCGGGGTCCACCTGGTGCGGATGTACCCCCAGCCTGCACATTGACTGCCAGGCATCCACACATTCTCCTCGAGTTCGGTAGCCTTTATGGCTACTGCCTTCGAAACCCACCACAGCGGCCTTTGTAGCTCCCCTGACATGGGCAAGGTCAGTCTCTGCCCATTCTCCTCACTGCATAGGTTCCACTTACCAAGTGTCGAACGTGCCAACGACATGTCCTTGGGTCACCAGATGGAAGGGATATCTGCTATTGGCGTGCACGCGAGGTGGGTGGCTGGGATCGCCTCGGAATGGCAGGCAGACAGTAGTATCTGGAATCCCGGCCACCAGGACGGCGGTCCATTACGAGCTCCCAAGGCTTCAGATTCAGTTTTCAGCAAGTTCTCCGAGGACGCCATCTTGGAGCAGGCAGAAGAGATCAGAGCGGATAATCTGACACGTGCCTCCCTCCCAAAATGTCCACCCGAATTTTCGGGCGTGGTCTCGCTGCGAATTCTGAAGCTGGTAATAACCCTCTCGTTCCTCATCTAATATACCTACATATATATAACTCAATGTTGCATGCCCAGACACGCAATGCCAGGCGGAGTGCCGCACTATTAATCAGCGTTGGCGGGCTCGCGCGGCACCGGCCGTCCAAAGCTACAGAGAATACTTGGACGTACGCTGCACTCATCGCGATGGCCCTCTAGGTAAGTTCCCGCCCCTGGCCTTCCTTGTCTTCTGCTCACGAGGTCTTCAAGCTGCATCCACGGCAATCGCAAACGTGCGGCTTGCCGTCCAATACCCCGAAATGCTTGAGCACTGGCTCACTTGGCACGCTGTCTGCCTGAACCTGACCGCTGCAGACAATTATGGCGGCTACGGCGAACACTACGCCACCACTGGTGGTCGCAACAGTTCGGTCAATCGCTCCGGATGGGGTGCAGGCGGCGGCGCTGGCGGATGGGGTGTAGGCGGCGGCGCAGGCTGGGCTCCGGGACACCGATGGCATCAGCCGTGGTTAGGTCCCCCGGTCCCCAAAACTCCTCAGAAAAAAAAAAGACGAAAGGAGCGCCTACGAGCACAACGTGCCGCGGCCACCGAAGCTGCAACGCTTCTTCAAGCCGAGTTGCAGCGCATACGTGCGCAGCCAACTGTGCAGGACATGTATTGGGCCGGGCCCGAGTGCGCGTAGTATTTCGATACGTAGGATGTACTTGGGTTTTTATCAATCCTCTTCGTTGTCCTCGCCTTTGTCAGAATCTAGTTCTTCGTCGGACCAGTACCGCCGCGACTTCGGACGCAGGTGAGTGATCTTCCCCGCGGCCGCATTTTTCTTCACCGCCGCCCGGCGTGCCCGATGTGCAATTTGCTCGTCGAAGCTGTTGGGCGTGCAAGTGGCGTGTAAGTGAAAGTCAGATCCAGTGGGGTCCACACTGACCGCTGCCGGTATCGCCACTGTGCAGCACGGTGCTTCTCTAAACGAACCGCGTGCTCTACCTCCGTCTCCTGGGCGCGTCGCTCTGCCATACGTGTGCGGGTTTTCTTGCGCCGCTCCTCGAGGTGGCTATAATGGCAAACCTAGTCAGTTTTTCTTTTTCTTTTCTCAAATTGTCCTATAACCTTTGTCGATATTTTCGGTATGTAGCAAGTCGATTGAGATGTCGAATCTCATCCTCTGGGGTTCGTGTTGTCCCAGCGGCGGCCATGGCGCCAGATGTTGATGAGAAGAGCTAAGCGCTTATGCATCAAATCGCCGGCGGCTCCGCTTATCTGACGGGCGCCTATCGTTATCGCGGGCGCTTCCACCCCAATCCGGCCTAATGGGCTGACGTCAGCCGTGAAATCTTCCACTCCTCTGGATATACGAGGTCAACCAGGCTTCCGCAAATGTTCCAATAATGATATTCGGGTTGGGCTATATCTTCCTTGCCACATTTTTGGTTATTTAGAAAAAAATAGGTTTTGACCACATTTCGTACCAGAAGGTCGCACAAATCCATGCTCCTTCCACGTTGAATGTGGATTGGCAGTTTTCATCTGGCCCTTTTCAGCGGAACTTTTGTGCCTAAGGCATCCAGTACTCTATGCGCACTATTCTACGTTTGAATTGGGTTATTCTGAGCGGTCTGTCAATTTTGGGAGGCAAAACTTCGTCTACAAAATTAGCCTATGAGTGAGCCACACGACGGTGAGTGCACCACTTTCCACTCATTTTGCCATATACCCACGCAAATTCGCGGTTCTTGCACTTCCCACATGTCCTGTGGACCACTCTCATTCGTTCCCAAGCTGAACAAGACACAACTGAAGACAACTGAATGTATTGTTGCGAAAACTGCATCCAAAATCTAATTAACTAAAACACCCCAGTGGCTGGTCAAATCTTGGATTCTTTCAGTCTATGGCGTCCAAATAGTGTATGATGTATTCCTCAAGGTCTTGGGAAATGCCATAACTGGACGGCGGGGTCACGCTGTGGATGGCATTACTCACGGCACGCGCATATCTGACCACCAGACTTACTGGCCAGTGTTAAGTAATAGGAGGGCGCGGCCCTGCCGGTAACGTCGGTCGGAATAATGTCGTTCGCAAGGTGGAATAACGAGCGGCGCAATAAGATGCGAGGTACCGCCAGAGTCAATGAACGGTTAGGGATACAAAGAAGAGGCGTGTGACCCTGAGGTCGTGAAGCTGCGAGTGGGGTTTGCTGTTGAGCTTGTAAGCAGCCATTGCGAGGATCTGAGCGCGACAGTGTCAACCATATTAATCATCAATGATATTATTTCAACTTCACCGCGACCCGCGTTCTTGGGCATCGCTCTTCGGAAGCAGTTCGCGTGCCGTTGCTGAGACATCAGGGCTTGCTTTGCTTGTGATTGTCCACATGCCACGGGCAGGGAAAAAAGAGGGACGTAGACCCAGAGGTAAGAGCACAGATCCCGTCCGTGAGCGAGGAACTAATTTAAAGGGAACGTTAAAGGGGTTCATCACCGCCTGGCTCAGACACATAGCCTTGCTCACCTTCACCCACTCGCGGAGGCGACACTTCCGGTCGGACAAGAGATGGATCGGCGCCCTTGGGAGCAATCACTGGCGCGTTGGGGAGGACACGTGCGCCTCTATCCTCCCGTCTCACGTGAAGGACTGTACCTCACAGAGGCGCGCCTGCCGATAGTGCTGGACCCGCAGCCGCACCATATTTGTCGCGTGTGCCTGGGGATCAAATCACATCCGGTGTCGTATGTTTCAATCGTTGGTGCGAAGTCAAAAAAGCTGACCGGCGCTCTAGCTACCTATGCGGGCATAGCTTTTGCTATGTCTGCGCGCGAATGGGATTGGAGCACAGCTGGAAGTGCCCGATTTGTTGGAAGGTCGTCAGCTGCGAACCATTTCGCCAGTACGCCGAGGAGGATTCCCTCAACATGGTATACCCAGATGGCGGGGACAAGAGCGAGGTAGACTACAACAAGAACCTATTAGGCAGTAGCTGATGGCATCATCTCTCGCCTCATCGACAAGCCATGCGCAAGTTTTTTATCGTCTGACCTGGGTCTCTCCTGAAGACCGTTATGGCAAATCTGGTGTCTGGGCTGGATACAACGCATCTGGGAGGCTCCTCGCACGAGAATCCCTGGATTATGAATGCGCACGGGACACTTGTCCGTGGTGAGACGAGCTTCCGCTGCGCCGCATAATTTTGTTTTTGACCCTGCCACGGACAGCGACCTCGAACGCAGAGGATCTGATCAGTGCGTAAAACCATTTTTGTTTTGGAGCTATCCAACCGGCTGACCTGTTCCCTTTGGCAGACCATCCAGCGCGGCGGCTCGACATAAGAGATGGCCCTCCTTCGACCATTATCCAAAGTGGTGACCCTCGTGAGGTGGAGGCACGACGACTCAGTGAGGCCCGATCTCGTTGAGTCCAGATCGAACGCACTCGCCTTGCATGGCAGAATCCCCCTCTGGATCCCCCTCTTCCCCCTGGTCGCGTATCAGCGTGGCGCTACCGCTACCGAACCGTCACCCCCGCCGCAAAATGAGCACCTGCTGCCCCCGGAGATACGTCCAGGGTTTGTCCCTGGTCCCCTGCGCATCCGTCGCCGCGTTCCGGAAGGAACTCGCTACACTGGAACGCGAGTTGAGAGGGAGGTGCACCTAACTGAGGAGGACCTGTACCTCGGTCCAGCACGCCCTCCGGCTCTCGATGACCGCCCGCTGGACGATCATGTTTGCGGGATCTGTTTCGGCATCAAGTCCCACCCCGTCCTGTATGTTTGTTTTGTTTTTGTCTCACGGCGCCAGGACTTCATTGACAATTATAACCTCAGGTGCGAATGCAGCCATAGCTACTGCTATGTCTGTATTCGCGTTTCCTTGGAAAAAAAGTTTTCTTGCCCGTACTGTCAGCGGGTTATGTTCACCGTGCCGCTGCAGGACCGCGAGGAGAAGGGCGCATCATGATCGCGCACCCCAACTGGATCGACGAGAGCAAGGTGGCATACGACTGGGCGGGGCTCACCTTTCCCAAACGCCGCAGGATCCAAGTGGAGGACTCGCCGTAGTTACGATCTTGGGGTGTACCATGTCTGAAAATTTACGACGCGACGATGATTTATTTTATTTTTCAAAATCTTGTGTCTTCTTCTCTTCTTCTCACCCTGGGTCTGTAAAGTCGAGTTTGAAGACGGTCTGAATCTTTTTGCTGTATTATCACGCTCTAATGATGCAATTGCCTGAATGATGCGGATGATGATCTATCTTTGATCTACATGTGGCTCCTCCTGTTCCATACATACAGTGACACGAACAATACACGAACGCAACCTCGACTCCGAGATGACCACGAACGCAGGAGGGGGGAGGGGACCCACAGCGGGAAGAAGAAGAAGACCCTTTCGGTCGGGCATTGCAATCGGACCCAGGTTATTTTGCGCCAGCTCGTGCCGAGTTTACAATTGCCGCCGCTTCTCTGCGCTTGGTGTCGGGGCTTGGCGACGGAAACGCGCATGTTTCGCTGCCACCAGTGCTTTCGACAGATCCCAGCTTACTCGGTGTGTATCCTGATCGCACATGAGCAGGGCCCAAGGCATAGCATCCAGGTACAGTTGTTTATCCCTGTAATATCGAAAGCAGGCTCAAATTGCGACGCAGGAGTGGGACGGTCATCGTTGAATTAGAAAAACGCTGCGTGCACTGGGTTTTGTGTACCAACAAGGCCACGAGAGCCCGCCCTGTCCAAATCCGGGGAAATCGAGGTGATTATCTTCAAGTCACGCGAAGGCCCTGGCGCGCTGCCTTGCAAATGCGCGTAGATGCACTTAGATACTGGAATAATATTCTTGCATTTTCTCAGCTCGTTTTTTAAGCAATTTCACAGCTGACGGGATCATCAGGCATGAAAAGTTGAGCCGCCGTCGCAATGGCCTCCAAGTCACACAAGCGCAAGGCAGGAACACCGCGGCTGTTGTCGGGCGCACACGCCGTGGCTTCCACGAGCAGCCAGTCCGTGGACGTGCATCGACAGAGGACCCGCAGGGCGGTGCACACCCACGAAACAGGAACGCCGGCTGTATCCGCCGAGGACGAATGGGAGGAAGACTTGCAAAGTCTTCATGCCCGTGGTGCCGCCGATTTCAGCTGGGGCCTCGGCGACACGTCCTTTCAACCAGAAGCCGTGGAGGAGCCGGACGATGGGATTACGGTTGAAATCGGTTCGCCGCGGAGAGCGAATAAGTCGGTAAGTGAAGAGCGCTCATAGTGGAGAGATTGATTGATTTATTCTGTGATTCAGGACCGCCCTTTGAAGGTCTGGAGGCCGGAAACGGATGAATACGTCCAGGCAACATTACGGAAGGAGGGGCGAGGGTCGGATAAAGTTCACCGTCACTGTGCCAGCAGCGGATGCAACGGACCTGCCGAGTACCGATGTGTGGATGGTTTGTGTGTGGGGGAGGTGATGCGCTGTGAAGGCTGCATTGTTGCGGCACACCAGCAGCTGCCTACTCATTTTATCGAGGTGTGTTGCCAATCTCCGGCGAGAACCGTGGTAGCTCATCCTCTATTTTCAGCGTTGGAACGGGAAGCACTTCGTGCGGTCCCTGCGCGACCTCGGCCTGCGCATTCAGATGGGCCATCCCCCTGGCGTCATCTGCCACGCGAGGAAGCCCGCGCCCGCTGATTTTGTGCTTTATGACTTGACCGGCGTCCACGAAGTAAATGTGGATTTCTGTGGATGCTTCCCGCGGGTGGAGAGGCGGATTCAGTTGATGAATATGGGCTGGTGGCCGGCGACTGTGGCGGTGCCCAACACCTGTGCGACATTTGCAGTACTGAAACTGCTTCAAATCCTCAACTGCCTGGGCAAGTTGTCAGCATACGACTTCTTACGAGGGTTGGAGCGACTCACGAACAACGATGGACTATCAAAACCGCCGGTAAGTAACGAGCTGCGAACCGGATTTAGATCAGCGCTGACATTCTCACGGTTTATTGACAGGATCGGAGAAGGCCTTTTATGAGCATTGTGCGGCAATGGCAGGAGTGCAAACGTCTCAAGCGCTTCAAGTGTGGGCATGCGCCAGGCGGGTGGGCGGCAACGGCGCAAGGAGAGCTAGTCCCCTTGTGTCGTGGATGTCCTCAGCCGGGGTGGAACTTGCCCCCAGATTGGGAAAAGGTCCCGCTGATGTATCGGTATGTTTTGGATCTATGTGACGACCGCAGAGTTTACTTACAGGGTGGGCGCAGGTACATATATTTTCTGTTCCTCGCGGAGGACGCAAATTTTCGACTGGGAAACCGTTACGTGTCTTCGGAGGAGGCCGATCCGATTTGGAGGGATGGCTTCGGTTTTTTTGTGAAGCGGGAGGGTGAAGACGGATACAAGGCCCATATTTTGAAACACGCGAGCGAGCAAGAGATATCGAGCTGCTCGGGGTTTCAGGCGATGTTCCTTGCAAACATGAAGCGCGTGAAGGGATTGAGGACGACAGGGATAGGCGGCGTGACGTGCTCGAGGCACAATATGTGGAGGCCAAACGGGATGGGTGATTTGCAGCTAGGGGAGAGGTAAGTGTTTTTCAAGCACTGTGAATTGCGGCCTGAGCATTTGAAGATACTGCAATATGGATTTCTTGTTCCTTTCGTCGGTTCTGACATTCGCCATGCTCTATATTATCTTGTCCTATGATATTGTGTGCCAGATCAGCAAGAAATTCTTCCAGCGCATGGAGCTAATGCCGGATACGATGAAACTCAAGATCCCCATGGAGAACGTGTGGTGGAAGGTGCCCAACTTCCATTTACCACCACACAAGCCTCCGTGCCACTCGCCCTATTCCTTCCACTACATGTTCGGGGCGGGGGCCAGCCACGGAGAGGGCGTAGAACAGAACTGGGCGTTCTCAAATGGGGTGGCGGCGTCGACGAAACTGATGGGCCCGGGCTCACGGGCTTCCACCCTGGAAGATATCTTCGGCTTTCATAACTACGATCGACAACTGGCGATGCGTGAGTAATTTGATTTTGGTGAGATTGGGATTAATGGCTGATTCTATACGTAGATCGCGTGCTACCTAAACGACTGGCCGAACATATGAGAGAGGGAACGAAACACAACGCGGCGCTGACGGCTTTTACGGAGGGGCTGGAGGAGGAGCGCGCAGATGAGGTGGCGGAATGGAAGGACATGGTATTGACTTGGGAGGCGGAACAGCATGTCGAGGGTGACACATCACCCTTTGAGTACAAAGAAACTGGTGCGTTGATCTATACGTCGGAGTCGCCGGATACTGATTGGCCACGCGACAGTCAAAACTCTGCGAGAGATTCAAGTCGAAATTGCGCGAGAGGAATTGATCCTAACAGAAGACGGCGTGGAGGTTGAGCAAGAGAGCACGCCAAGCATGTTCTTGACGATGGGGTTAGGCTTGGAGAGCTTACAGTAAGTGATGACCATCGGAAAAGAGACCGCTGCTGATAAGCGAATGTAGACGAAATCTCGAGATTGACATCAGGGCTGTCCAGCACCCGACGCCAAACCAGAACCTCGGCTTCTTGAAGCGCAGGACGGCGTTGATCAAGAAGATCCACAAATTTCATCAACTGCAGCTGGTGTACATGCCAGCTGTAAGAAGTTTCCTATCCGACCACGAGAAGCAAGTATTTGACGGCAATGGGGAGCAGCCGGCGGAGACGACGCGGCTGTTCATGCCCTCGGAAATCGCGGACCCGGGGACCCGGGGACGAGCATGTGCGCTCGGGCTTGCAGAGGTAGAGGCACGTATGCGGGAGGGGGAGGTGGCGCAGGCCTTGGACTGGGTGAGGAAGGGTTTGCGCACCAAGACGGGGATGAGTGCGTTCAAGATCCTGAATTACACGGGGCAGGGTGCAATGACGCGGAGCCAGGGCGTTCTGCGCCAGGTCGACATTGAAATCCATTTGGCCAAAATCTACTATCGGTATGCGTGCGCCGCGTTGCTGGCTCTACGGGGGCATGGGGTCTGGGAGGAGCGGCTGAGGGTCTTGAAGGACGACGATGTGCGCGGTCTGAATACTGACCGAGGAGGAGCAGGCAGGTCGGGAGCACCTGGACGATCTGGCACGC
The DNA here is from genome assembly GCA_029448575.1 of Mycena maculata. Lineage (NCBI taxonomy): Eukaryota > Fungi > Basidiomycota > Agaricomycetes > Agaricales > Mycenaceae > Mycena > Mycena maculata. The sequence continues at coordinate 190,935 of JARJLG010000055.1, read as the reverse complement.
ATGATGACGACGGGGGCAGGGCACTGGCAGCCGAGCGCCTGGTGGCGGGGGAGGGCAGCCACACCATGTCCTGGATTTGGTACACAGTGGGATTGCGCACGGGGGATGATGACCCTAAGCTTCATGAAGGTACGTTTTGAAGCGTAATGATGCAGAGATGTGCTGACAGGAGTTCTATTCGTAGCTTTGCGTGCGGAATGGTGTAAGGCTTACGCGCGTTCCAGACGGCTCGGTGAGGAGGTGCGGCATCTTCGGGAAGAAATGCGGCGGACAATTGCTTTTGGATACACCGCTGCAGGGAAGTGGGACATTTTAGCGGACGACGTTTTGGATGACGCAAGCGCGGAGCTTACGGAAGGCCGGCAAGCCTACGCTGCAGAGCAGGCGGACCGGGAGAGGCAGACATGCGAGCATCTGAAAAGATGCTGGGCGGGGATATTGTCGAAGGCCGACCAATATCTCGACGGATTGGGCGTGGTGGACAGCGTTCCGGTGCGGATACAGTTGGAGCTCGGTGATGAGCTCGACCCGGATGAAGAGGAGGCTTTGTTGGAAGGAGAGGATGAGTAGTATACGAGGCAATATTGTCTGGTATAATGCATCCGTTTTGGGAATGGCCAGGGCGACGTCTTGAGCTAATAATACAAGTAAATACAACGTTTTCGACTTGTGACTAGGGGTACTGATCGCACCAACATATACGCCCGACTGTGATGGGTTATACAGTTACATATGGCGGCAGTGGTGATTTATTGAATATATATAGGTCTGGCCCTACGTAGATATGTGGGTACTGCTTGGCCGAGCGGTGGAGAGGTAGCCATATTGCAATGTACCCCCCTGCCACGGCTGGGTACATTGCAATGTAGGTACAGACATGGGTGGTCTAGGACCACCAGTGCCTTCTGTGAAGGAGGTAATCCCAGTTTCCTCTTCTGTTCGTTCAACCATGGTATGAGCACCTCCTCTACCCACTGGCGCATTGTTTTCTGATTGGACCACTGATTCCTGGCCTTTCCAGAAAATACGAAGCGAAAATTCGCATCATCGCATTCTTGGCAGCTCGCGGCAGACGCCGTAGGGGTACTTCACACCGTTTTTCCCTCGTAAATGCACTGGACCGGAAGTAGGTCGCCGGCCGCAGAAACTGCCAGCAATGCCGTGAACGCGCGCTTCTCCTCGTTGCCGATCAGTCCGACCTGCTTCGATCCGCGAGGCGCGTAAGTCATCCTCGACCCAGGCAAGTATATAACACCGGTCTGGTCTGCGTTGATGATGAGCTCGGCAGGGATTCGATGCTCCTTGATAGTGTACACATGATGGAGGAACACGTTCTCGCACTGGTCTTCAGCATCGGCAGGTAGTTTTTGGGCGGCCTTCATACCCTTCCGCATCGACCAGGCTAAGCTGCTCTCCAGGAACTTCCTGCAGAATGAATCGGAGACACAAAAATATGATCCATCCTTGAAGCGATGCTCGAACAGCTCCGGTGCTTGCTCGGTGATGATGACAATAATGATGCAGCGCACCGTTGCCAAGGATATGGGCGCGGCGGCAGCACGTAGGTCCCCTAGCTGCGACATAATGTCCTCGACGACCTCGGGGTGAGCGGCCTGTATTCAATTTAGCCATGGTTTGGAATAGAACATGATTTTTTTTACCAGAATGCCGCGCTGCCCGCCTTTATTGTGGCCCGGAACATTGCCCCTCTGAGCACGGTCGAGGACGGCAGATGTCCATTGACTGAAGCCGCCAACCTGTTCGATCTATCCCATGACGGTTTGTGGTCTCAAATACTGGAAGAAGTCGTAGTTGACGCGCCGCAGTTCCTGAACAATATCAGTGTAACCCCATCCGACCTTCTTCTGTGCTGCTGTGATAGCAGACCACGCAAATGGTGTGGTCCAATTGACGTATTTTGCAGGACGGTCTGCCTTCTTCTTCTTGCGGCCCGATGGAGCACGAGTTTTGGCTTTGATTTTCTTCGTAATTTCACGCGCTGGACGAGATCCTTCTGCGGCTGTGCTTTTCGCTATTGTTACTGGATGCCTGAGATCGACCTAAGATTGGCAAGTGAAGCCGTCAATTTACGTATACGATATTGAATGCAATGCTAACCTTGCGGCGCTTCTTCCCCCCAGGATTCTCTTCCTCATTGGCGGCCCGCTTTAGCGCGCGATGATGGCACTGTCGTTTGTTCTGCCCCTCCTTTCGCCTTGCATCCTTCTCCATCTGCGCCAAGCGCTCTCGCTTCGCCTGCGCCTCTGCCTCGTCACGTCGTTCCCCGGCCTCTGCCGCAAAAACATCCTGTTTCTCCTCGGTGGTCAAGATCTTCGGTTTCGACCACCCTGGCATTCGAAAGAGCATGGGCACTTTCGACGGTGAGCCATTTTTGAGCATGCTCATCGCCTGGCTCGTCGCACTCCTAACCTTCTCTTTCGGTCTTTTCTTGTCGGGGCTCGTGTGCGGCGTGTCAGACGCTCTCTCCGAGTGCGTGCGCTTCGGTGCAGGCAGTGTCATCGGCCGTACACTGTCACTCCCACCGGCAGGGATAACAGGCGGGAATTCATCATCTGACAGATGTGCGCTGGCAGGAGTGGGGGATGAGCGACCGCGCGAAGGTGAACTCATAGTCCTGTGCATCGCTCGCAAAGTCTGGCAGCTAGCAAAATCAAACTGACATCAATATTTGTAAGTTAAGAGCACACCTTTCTCCTGTGGCGTTCAACAACCTGAAGAAACATCTTGATGCGCTCGTCCGCCATGGATGCAGCTGTACATTTGGGAAGTGGGAAGCGCTCCTTGTCGAACCAGTGAGCCAGAGCCGAATAGGCGAGGATTCCGCATGAATGGGGGTCGGTTTGCTTCGCCACATGTATGTCCTTCCATTTAAACTGCACGCCAAGGTGCTCAAACAACCACCATTCAATGTGTTTGCGCACGCTCGCAGACGCTTTGGTGCCAAATCCGTTGCCGTAGCCGATAAGCTGCTTTTCACAGTCGATTGCAAGTGCAACCCAGTGATTTTCATCCTCGTTGGCAATTGTGCCCAACCGATTGCGCGCTTTGGTCGCAAATGATTCTCCAAGCCACCAAAGCCACCGGAAATGTTGAGCCTTGCGATAAGTATCGGGGTTGGAGTACGCTTGAGCGAGTGCAAGAATAAGGTACGTCGACTGAATGCAGCTGGCACTTCCGTCGCTGAGCCCGAGATCAGACGCGAGAAGCTCCAGCATCTGGTTCTCGTGCTCGGTCTTTAACCAATCTGTGGTAAACCAGAGAGCGAGATTATCAAAGGTACCGTCGTTGAAGCCCTTCAGGTCGCCGTCCCAAGGGAGCTTCCCAAGTGCTTCCAAGGCAGCCTTTATGTGCCCGGCAGCCGCTTCGCTCGTTCCCGATTTTTCCAGCCTTTCTTGAATCGGGTCAAGCGCGGTACGCCACAACGTTTTTGCCTCCCGTACGCGTTCCATGGATGACCAAATTGTAGCCAGCCACAACGGGTAGCGGTCACCTTTTCCGCGATGTGCTGGTGAATGTACAAGCACAATGGACCTGACCTCGGGGTCAAGAAGAATTGCTCAACCAAGGGCCTTGATGACAGCTGAAGGTGGCACCAGGATGTCGTTCACATCGAAAGTGGTAACGTTTGGAGAGAGGTTGGAGAGATATTCGGTGGGATGCGCAGACAGTGGATTTGTGTTGTGGCGGCAGCTGGAAAGTGATGAGGCCGGACACGGGAAGGTTGTTGGGAGGTAGGGAGAGCTTTTCCGGGCCATCCGGGATCTTGAGGGTATCGGGAAGGCCACCCATTGCGAAGCCGGGGCGACGGGAGTGGAAAAAAGCGCAATTACGTGATCCTATTTTGATCTTACCCCTTTGGGACGGACTTGATGTTTTACGCTCTATTACATGCACCACATGTGCCTACAGTGCTCAACAAGCTATCAATCATGTTTGAGAGCCTGCTCGGCCCATTTTCGAAATTTTTTGGCGTGTCACAGCTACCTCAGCCCATTTTCGAAATCTAAAGTTCGAATCGGCGGTCACAGCCGTTTAGAATTGATCGAAATAGTACAGTAAGGCAGGAAAAGGTCTTATCAGGTGAAGGGTTTTTTCTTATGGAAAATCCTTTTCTCGACTTCAGTGGTCACATTTCTCTAACAACACTACCTATTTTCCATGGTGTTTACTTGTACTGTATTGACTGCCTGGAGAAATATAATATGTGACTTGACTGGGGATTAGGGCTCCGGGCCGTTTGTCACTGCCAAATATTAAATGACATTTTGCGGGATGTTCTGCCTCTCTGGGCTCAAGCTGTGGGGCTCATTCGGTAGCCCTAGGAGTCTATTATATTGGGTGAACAGGAGTTTTGGATTGAACCTCAGGTGCGCGCGCAATAGCGACATCAAAGTGCAAAAATCGGACCACCTGGCCGTCGCGACGGGTAATCAAATCGGGAAAATTTTGATCCTCTTTCTTTTCTTTTGTCCAATTCTTCCCCCATATGGCTCAGACTTTCACGGGGATCCATGCAAATGATCCAGGCCCATAATTTGGGCCTGGTTTCGAGCGAAAAGGGGCAATTTTGACAGAGTTATTACCGAAAGACGGGTGGCGTGACGGGTCTCGACCCGTCGACGGACGGCCCGGAGCCCTACTGGGGATCGAACCTGCGACCTCGCACGAATAGATGAATTATAAAGGTATACAACAAAACCACTAAAAAACTCTCTTGATCCCTAACCACCACAAACACCTCGAGTGGCACAAATTATTTCCGCTAAACCCCCCGCGCCCACATGGGCAACCATGGCTGTAACTGCCCTCAAAGAACTACTCACTCTCATCAGCAGCTGGAAGGGTACGAAGAAGATGAAGAATGGAGACAAGAATAAGGCAGTGGAGCTGGCCGACAAGGTGCGTAGCGAAGCGAGGATCAGCGGTGCCATTCCGGCACCCGCGAACGTGGTGGCAGGTAATGCTGTCACAGTCTTTGTATTCTCGCAGTAAGTTCTCGCGGTTGTCAAGGACGGCCTGAAGGACATTGTCACTGAGCACGCCACTCCCCCCGAGCACCACGGACTGCCACCTCCTCCTGCGGCGCGGATCCGCGCCCGGCAGCACTGCAGCCACCCAGCGAGCTCCTCGTCACCATCTCGATGGCAAAGGCAGACCGCAAGTCGGTGAACCGCCAACAGAGCCCGGCCGACCTTAAGGCGCAGATCAAGGTGTCTATGAGGAAGACTGCGGCACCGGGGCTACACGAATCCACACTCCATAGCGTGCGCAAGCATGCGAACGGGGATATCCTCGTCCAGGCCAACACGGAGGAGCAGGCTAAACTCCTGCTGCTCCATGGACAGGAGTGGATCGGGCATTTCGAGCCCAACACGTGCGTGCACCACAAATTGTATACGCTGGTCGCTAACTACGTGCCCACCTCCTTCGACCTGAGGGTGGAGGGCGCAAAGTCTGCGATATACCTCACAAACCAAGGCACGATCACGTCACCGGACTCCATCAAAGACCTCTGGTGGCTCCACGAGCGGAAGGATGCGTTGGTCAAGAAGAACACATCGTCCCTTGTGATCGTGCTCAAGGACACTGCTGCGGCTGAAGGCCTTATCCAGCGCTCCCTATCTGTTGTCGGCATGTCGTGCCCCGTCTCCTACTTTGTCCCTCCCCCCATCCACTGCTACCATTGCCAAGGTTTCGGCCACATGGCCAAGGCGTGTTCCGCCAGTAAGGACCCTGCTAGCATCAAGTGCGCTAAATGTGCTGGCTCTCATGCGACCCGGGAATGTGAATGCCCGAACACCCTGCGGTGCGCCAACCCCAGGATGTGCACACACATCAAGGTGCAGTGTGCCAACTGCAGCGGGCCGCACAAGGCTTTCGCGAACTCATGCTTCATGAAGCAGAGGGCGATCACTGAGGCGGCATCGCATTCTTGGGCTCCCCCTTCCCCTCCATCATATGCCTCCCACGCCGGCCAAGGCGCACGGGCGTAGATGGAAGACACCCTCCCCGACTGGATACGGGTCAGGGACCTCAACTGCCGCAAGCAGCTGGAGGTCCTGATGTCTCTACTAAATGATACAAGTCCATCTAAATTCGATGTACTAACTGTACAGGAGCTTCCGTACCACATTGCAGCTCGCACCTCGTTCCAGCACAAGGACTGGCACTTAATCCTGCCATCCAACACACCGTTGCGGCGGCAAGACCAGCTCATACAAAGTGCCATTTACATTAACAAATCTATCCCATCTGACTCATATTCCCAGATCCACCTCAAGTCGCTCGACGTAGCTGGCCTACAATTCACGCCCCAAGATTCCTTCCCATTCCGTATTTATTCTATCTACAATCCACCCAAATCTGACGCAACTATTTCTTTCATGCGCAATCACCTCAACTCGGACGCTGTTGGCGACGAGGACTTCTTCCTCTTTGGGGATTTTAACAAACACCATGTCATGTGGTCGGGCCCTCACTGGCATAAGCGCAATCACTGCTTGGACACGTCCGAGATGATCCAGATGCTAGCTGAGTCCGACCTCACTTTATGTCTGCCCCCATGTACTCCCACCTTCTATTCAGACGCGCATAAATCCTGGTCCACACTCGACCTGGTTTTTGCGACGCCGTGCCTTGCCGACACCGTCACAAAGTGTATTGTGAACGGGGGCTTCGGATCCGACCACCGTTGCATTGACGTAACAATCAACATTACGCTGGGCAAGACCGAGCCCCCACCATGGTACCGTTGGTGGGACGCCGACTGGGATGCGTTCAACAAGGTGGTGGATGAGGCGTACAAGACCGACTGTGTCACGGAACGGGCAGCATGCATCTCCACTACTGAGGACTTGGACGCGCTGGTTGGCAACCTCCTCAATGGATACATTGCAGCAATGGAAGCAGCGGTTCCATTGGCAGAGAAATGCGCGTTCTCGAAGCGCTGGTTCACCGCTGACCTCAAGAAAATGCTGCGCAACCTTAATTCCATCAAGAACCAGGTGGCCAAGAAGAACTCGACCCAGGCCGAGCGCGACACGGTGAAGCCCGCCAGAAATGCAAACCACAGTGCGCTCCACGCGCAGAAGCGCTTGCATTGGAAAGAGTGGCTGGAGGATGCAATGGAGCGCACGGTTTGGCAGGCACACAAGTATGCTAGCCAGCACTCCGGCGATGCAACTGCCTCGAGGGTCCCCGATCTCAAAACTCTGGAAGGCACAGCGCGCTCTAACGAAGAGAAGTGTGCTGCTTTCAAGAAGCAATTTTTCCCTGATCCCCCCCCAGCAGATCTCGACGACATTGATGACTCTGAATACCCCAACCCAGCTCCCAGTCCCGATATCGAGGAAGAGGAAGTCCGCAAAGTGCTACGCAAACTGCCGCCGCTGAAGGCGCTCAGAGGTTCACACGCTCCCAACATCGCGCTGCAGTGCACCTCTCCCTTCCTTGTCCCTATTCTTACAAAGGTCGCTAATGCGTGCCTTGAATTAGGTCACCATCCGAAGCTGTGGAAAGTCTTCATCACGATAACCCTACGCAAACCTGGCAAGCCCGACTACACCGTCCCCAAGGCCTACCGCCCCATTGTGCTCAAAGAGACGATGGCAAAGGTCATCGGTCTTCGCTCGACGCCTCACCGCGTACTCCGAACGTGAAGGGATGCTGCCCACCAATCACTTTGGTGGCCGTCCCGGACGTACGACCACGGATGCCGTGCTTGTCCTGGTGCAACACATTAAAAACGCGTGGCACCGGGGACGTGTCATTGTGTTTATGTGTGATGCCTATATATTTTACTATTTTACTTCCTAACTACCCGCCTACTTACTTATATTCCACTTGTATATTCTTACTTACGATTTGTACGTACGTAGTCACGTGATATCATGTAATGGCTTATCAACTCAACTATTACTCTCATGGCGTGAACATCTACTGCAACTATTAGGAATCCCTGTGCCCCTCAAGCTGCCTGAGCATGCGCGCAAAGGCTCCCCGAGCTCTCAGGTCACAGAGCCCCGAATCCGGGTGACAGATTCCCTGACCACAGGGTTACAGCGGTGACTTGGCGCCTCACAGGCCGCCTCGTCTTTGCTACTGCGATATTAGCGCTTGCAAGGCTGCTATTATCGCGGATACCCCCAGCTTCGGTCCTATGAAGCTCTCAAGAACCGTGCCGCATCACAATGGAGCCCACCGCGAGGGCTTCATCACGGCTGAAGCTGGAGAGGACAACGTTGCCCTGCATGGCGACTGTGAGCTGCTCCAAAAAAGCGCTCAGCAATGTCCTTCTATACCCGAGACGCATCCATCGCGTAAGGAAGACTCCAAGGCTCAGTTAGTAGCTCTGGCTTACGGCCAACGATGGATTCACCTCTCAACCCTTTCTCATAAGGCGCAGCGCTGTGGCCACGCACCTTATGTCCTTCACTTTTACGCATCCTCGGGATGCTGCTCCCTTGGGAGGCTGCGTGATCCGGTATTATCGCCATACTTGTGCGAATATCTTCCAGGGACACGCACGCAAGCGAGGATCCATCAATACCTGGGTGCCGCGTCACTAGGCTCCACGGGTATTGCAAATTCAAGGTTGACAACCGAGAGGTATGCATGGTGCCTCAGGGCTGCCGCGGCTGGAGACTTAAAAGGAGAACACCTCCTGGAAAACCCCCCAGAACCATGACAGCTTCTAATCGTGGTGCGGCTCCTCGCCCTGCCCCGAATGCTGAACGTGTTGGCTCCCTGCAAGCTACCGACCAACGAGTAGCCAGCGGCTCCCATTCTAGGAAGCCCCCTCCCGCTGCTAGCTCCCCGCTTGCCGCTACTACCACCTCAAAGAACCGTCACATCGATGCTGTCAGACTGCCGCCTGTGCCTTTCGGCAGCGACACGCCCTGCTACCCTTCTACCTTCCCGGAGAAAGCACCCCCTGCCGTACCAAGAGCCCGTGCTGAGGAAGTGCCCGATGAAGGAGACTCCCATCAGGAGAGCACCGTATATGTATTGGTGAACCCTCTGGGACGCAGGGGCTCCCCGCCGCAGGAGCCTCCACAGAGCGCCGTCTTCACAACGGCAAACGTGAGAGGCGAGTCACGGGAGGGAACCCCGCTCGGATCCTCCAAACCAACGCTGTCGGAGGAGTCCGACCTTACCCCCTTGACTTCGGAAGACAGGAACGGGGATTCAACTCCCTCTCCTGTGGGTGACGCTTGGCGTGAGAGCCCTCCTCACCTGACCCCGGGTCCAAAGGATAATGAGAGCGTCTCCACGGCTTTGAATCTCCGCCCCCTTGCAGACGCAGCGGGGACAGGGAATCCTCCTCCACGTTTCTTTAGCGGATTTGGCTGCCACATTGAACTCTACCTTGAGCCGCTCCAGATGGCTGTCGTGCGCTACCACGCGGAATTCGACCCTGACGGTCTGGACGTGGAGGATCCCCTCTACTCGTACGGCGGGATTAGAGGAGAGCTGCCAGGATGCGACCCCGCTGCGTCCTTGGCGCTCTGGGATGCCATCACCCCTACCAGTTCCCCCATATCAACTTCGAGTGGGAACACTTGTCGGACCTCATTGAAGAGATAGCGCAGTACGACGCCTCTGCCGCCAAGCTTATCCCTATCGCTGACCCGACATCGGGCGAACGGGGATACGCGCTCAATCTGAAATGGTTATCCAAGGTGGCGCACGCTGTAGTCGCTGCTCAGCAGGTGCTCGGTGCTTTACATTCCTTCCTGGGACGACAGCGCAGGACTAGCTTTGACATTGACCCTGGATTTATTTTCACCTATATGCTGGAGCGATGCACGAGCCGCACTGAGCTTCTCTTTGCGCTTACCTCACTTCAGCTTCGCCTCGTGTGCGCCGATGGGCACATCCGGCTGCGCCTTTGTGAAATCCGCCAAGCGCTGACCAACGAGCAGTTCAGCGACCGACTGTCCTCCATCAACTCTACCATTTCGGACGTCCGAGCGGAGTTCAGCATGGGACACCCGCAGAAGGAATTGTACTGTCTCCTTCAACGCCGAGACTATGGGCAGCGAGCTGCACTTATTGACGCGGACGCTCACCGACAGATGGTGGGAGCGTTGAAGGAAGAGCCTCGCCAGGAATATTACAAACAAAAGAGAGACATGACCGTAGTGCCTACTATCAGGGAAAGTGAGGAAGCGAGCGCAGGTCCCGCACCAGCTGCTCCTACTCCACTTACTGCCGGGGTCCGATTTGCTCCCTCCATAGCGCTATCAGCAAGACGATCCATAGTCAGCTCCTTGCTGGGCGCTGGAACTCTCCAGGACGCCTGGAGCTTACCGCCGCAGAGCTCCGCGCATGGGGGGCCATCGATGATGCGCACTCCAATCGATCCACGTGGTTCCCTTCCATCTATGAACCCCTCGGCTCTGACGTACACCACCTACACGTATCGCATGAACCCGGGAACATCGGCCACCAGGACAATTCCCGCGCCCACGCTGTCTAGCACAGCGGCGGCTCCCGCAGATTGTAATTTCCCTAATGACCCTGGATCGAGCGGTCTGCCCCCTGCCTGGCTCGGCAGGACGATTGGAAGAGCTCCAGGAGGTGGAGATGGAGGAGGGTAGCGGCGATGGGGGACCGCCGGGGCCGTCTGGGCCGCCTCCTTCCGGCTGGAGCATGGGATGAGGGGGAGGAGAGGGTGGAGGCGGCGGCAATGGCAACGGCTTTCCAGCAGCCCCAGGTGACCACCCCGTGGGCGCTTATGACGGCTGGCAGCTCAACCCCAAGCTGAACATCTCAGTGGTCCCGGAGTGGAACAGCCTGGGGGACGCTATCATTCCCTACGTCGTACGGATGTCCTATTTGGCGCTACTCAGCGACAGGATGTCCGCCGGGATAGCCCAGATGGCCCCGTCCAAATTCACAGGATGGGCCATGCGCTGGTGGAATGGACTTTCCATAGCCTGCCGACTCCAGCATTCGGCTAACTGGCCTGCACTGCTGGAAGCGATCCGTCGTCAATTCCTTACGACTGAGTGGCTTCAAGAGCGCACCCAAGAATTCGAGGAGATGCGCTTCCGACAGAAGGGTCATGAGCACGAAGACCCCTTCGACTTTTCCAGCGTCGGCTAGAATCCCATTCCTTCATATTCGCGGATGCAGTGGATGGTCCCCAAGTGATAGCGCGTGTCCTCCGGACGCAGCCTACTGAATGGGACAAGGATGTTAACGATCTTACTTGCCCTGACATTGAATCCCTGCTCAACCTAGTGGAACACAATCATGCCAGTCTCATTTCGTCTTGGGTAATGGCGCACTGGATAGATACCCTCTTCACGAGCGCGAGCGCGCCTACGGGTGCGGCTCCGTTCTGTCGCAGACACCACCACAATGCCAATGCCACCGATAAGGCACCTGAGGAAGGGGAGTTGTCCTTGAGCGGATCGGAAAGTAGCGGAGAGGCTGATGCGCCAAGCAAGCAAGCCTTAGCTGCTGATGGCGCTCGCCCAAGTGGAGGGCTCACAGGTCCTAAACCCCTGTGGCCGAAGGGGAAGACCATCAACGGCTACACATTCTCGAGAGACGATTCAGTATCCAGCGCGCACCCCCCGGCTGGCGAATGCTATATCTGCACGAGTCCTAAACACGTAGCCATTGATTGTCCTCATCGCGGGAGATGGCTAGCGCTACGTTCAGTCAACATGATTCACATAGATATGGATGTAACAAAAGAAGCACAGGAGCAGCGCGAATACCTAGCCATGCTGGTTGAATCCAAGACCACTTCCTTTTACTCGTGTGATTCTCCAACGTCTGAATTATCTAAGCCTGCGTTTAAGGTTGATGCGCTCGATACAGAAGCTAGAGCCGCTCACCTAGACTACCGAGGAGGCTAAAACTGGAACCGCTGGCGATGCGAGCTTTTCACGAAGGAACCAAAGGGAAAGGACAAGGGGAAAGCGGTGAAAGGTGATGATCCCGTGTCCATTCCCCGCCGGCTCCGTCGCAGATCTCAGCCGTCCAATAAGGTTAGGAAGCTCGCCCATACTGCTGAGCTCATCTCCGCGGTTGAAGAGGACGGGGTGAAGGTATACGAAGCCCGGAAGGCGCGTCAGCTACCCGATGGTCTCGGATCCCTGGGAGCCCGAGCGCTACACGTAAAAGCCCAAGTTGCTTCTCGCGACGGACATATTATTTGAGCGCGTATGGACTCGGGGGCGGACATCACATTGATGTCCGAAGAATTCTGGGAATCTATTCCAGACCTCCCGAAGCCAAAGGAAGGCATTCGGATGAAGCTGTACCACCTCACTGGACAAGCCAAGGTTCTGGGCTACGTCAAGACGCGGCTGTACCTCACGACCAAGGATGACGAAGTCGTCTGCTTTGATCTCGAAGCCTACGTTGTGCGGAATATGCACGTTGACTTGCTGCTCGGAGAAGACTTCCAGACCACCTACGAGCTGGGAGTACAGCGTTGGGCCACTGGGCACTGCGATATTCAAGTGGGAAGATCTCGGCATATTATCCCGGCTTCCTCCGTGCACTCGGTGGACTTGGGATTCGAAATCAGGCATGCAAGCATGGCAAGGTCCATGAAGTGCCTGCTCCCCGGCGTCTGGCGTAAGACATACCAACGATCGAAGGCGAGGATCCACAGGGAAGGGAAAACTTCGGACCCGCCGGTGCTGGCCGCTAACGACGTCCTCATCGCGCCGGGATCGGTTCACAACGTCAAAGTGACGGGACCATTCGAAGGACGCGACGAGTGGCCCGTAGAGAAAGTCATCATCTCTACGGACGACGCTAATGTGCTAGCCACGCCGACCACCTTCGTCTCCTCGGCGAATCCTTATCTGCCCATTGCTAATCCGAGTACTCACCCTTGGTACACCCGCGCAGGCAACATCGTGGGCAAGCTGCATGACCCGTCCACCTATGGGGACAATCCGAAGACAGACGAAGAGTTGGCCCAGTACGTCACCTCCGCGGAAGCGTTAGCGCACGTCATCAAAGAGACGCTGCGCGCGCAAGACACAGATGGCTTACCCACAGAGCCTCCGAGCTCGGACGATAAGCTCGAGGAGGATTCCAACTGGGGACCTAAGACGTCCTCAATGGATGGGGAATTCCAAAGGCCAGAGATGGCAGATAACGTAGCGGAAATGGTCAATCTGGGACCGGATATTCCGGAGGAGGTTCGTCCCAAGCTAGATGCTGTACTGCGCCGTAATGCGGCCGCATTCGGTGTAGGGGCTCGCCTCGGACAAGTCAAAGAGAAGGCACCCGTGCTCTTAGTCCCGGGCGCTCAACCCGTCTCCCTTCCCATGTACTCTTCTTCCCCCGCGAAGCGCAAAACCATCGACAAGCAGATGGATCTATGGTTCGAGCGTGGCGTCATAGAGCCCTTGAATAGTCCCTGGGGTGCGCCGTGCATGGTCGTCTATCGCAACGGTAAAGCGTGCCTTGTGGTCGACTATAGAAAACTTAACACGCTCACCATCCCCGATGAATTCCCCATTCCATGGCAATCTGAAATAATCCAGGCATTGTCGGGCGCTCAAGTCTTATCCTCTTTCGACGCGCTAGCAGGGTTCAATCAGGTTGAAATGGAAGATGACGCCCAGGAGAAGACCGCGTTCCGCTCCCACTGAGGGCTCTGGCAGTTCCGCCAGATGCCCTTTGGACTCCGCAACGGCCCATCCATATTTCAGCGAATAATGCAGGGGGTGCTCACCCCTTACTTGTGGATCTTCACGTTGGTCTATATCGACGACATTGTCATTTACTCCAAGTCCTGGGAAGAACACCTCGTCCATCTAGAGCGGACTCTAAGCGCCATAGCGGCAGCTGGAATCACTCTGGAACCTAAGAAGTGCTTCGTGGGGTATTCGTCGATCCTCCTACTGGGGCAGAAAGTATCTCGCCTTGGCCTCTCGATGCACAAGGAGAAGGTTGCCGCCATACAGGAGCTAGTGCGTCCCATGAGCATTAACGACCTCCAGAAGTTCCTGGGAATGGTTAACTACTTTGCATCCTACATTCCCTACTACGCGTTCATAGCGAAGCCCTTGTTCTCGCTGCTGGCTAAAGGAGCGAAGTGGGAGTGGCGTGCAGAGCACGAAATGTCATTCCTGCAGGACAAGGACGCCTTGTCGAGTGCGCCAATACTGGGACACCCTATACAAGGAACCCTGTACCGGCTGTACACCGATGCTTCGGACTACGTGCTTGGCTCTAGCCTGCAGCAGGTCCAGGCCATTAAGATTGCAGATCTGGCGGGTACAGCCATGTATGATAAACTGAAGGCCGCCTGGAAGGCGCACTTGCCAATGCTGCGGCTCTTCGTCAACCTGGCGAAGGAGGTGAAGGAGATGGGCGGAGAGGACGAGTGGGCAGAGACGTTTGAGGAAACGACGGTGCACGTCAAACGTGTCATCGTGTACTGGAGTCGCAGCTTAAAGTCCGCTGAGTGGAACTATAGCGCGTGTTATATACCGAGCCGGGGTGGACCCGAAGAGTAAATGGCCGAAGGACCGGAGGCTCCGGTATGTCGGAGCATCGGAGGGCCGGAGGGTCCGGAACGTATACGAAGGAGGATCACAACACCACAGGGGGTCAAGGGTGAGTGACTACCCTAACCGGCAGGTATCCGATAGAGGAAGACAAGTCGGAGTACCGGAGGGAACCGGAGAGGACGGAGACGACTCAGTGCAAGGAAAGTGAGCCAAGCAACGTCAATTATCAATCTGACGTACAGGACATATTAAAGACGTATTTATACTAAGTATCTAATTGTATTCCATAAAAGGAAGGAGAGTGGTTCTTAACAATAAGTCAAGTCAGATGGACTGATGAGAAGTCGTATGACAATAAGTGAAAAGAAAGGAAGACGGATAAACGGGAAACGCTCAGTAATCCTTCATTGCGTAAAAACCCGATGGTACCGGATGGTCCGGAGGCTCCGGTAATATACCGGAGCCTCGGAACCTACCGGAGCTACCGGAAGGTCGACGAGAAGACTGGGGATGTTGCATGGATATAACAGTATCCCCCTCTTAGGTTCCTCTCCCATGAGGAACCCAAAAGGAATGAAGTTTGTCGAACAATGAGGAAGCGTGGGAAAATAAACAAGATCAAAAAGTCACATGCTGTTGGTTTTGACTCAGACCTTTCTTTCTTTCGCACCACCACCACCTCCGGACTTTAAACACCAAACAAGATGTCTTCGAGCGGAAACAGCAACAGTGGGCGTGAGGGGTCAAGCGAGGGCGACCGCAGCGACGCCGGCAACAGCAAGAAAACCGGGAAGGGGAAGGCGCGCGCAACGACGACGGAGCTGCGGGACGAGGCCGTCCAGCGGTTCTACGACGAGAGGGAGCAGCGCCGGGCTCGTATGATCTCGGCGTACCAGGAGCAGGCGGAGGAGGCGGCGCAACATGTGGAGGTGGCGTCCGAGGAGGCCGCTCGAGCCCTCCAGCTCATTCACGACCTGGAGGCGCTCGACGCGGAGGCCCCGGAATTTGATGAAGTGCCGGTCATCGAGACTTTGAGGTCGGTGTCACCGGAGCGTGCGGAGGGAGGGGATGAGCAGGACGAGCTGAACGACGAGGATGACAGCGACGTCGAGCATGAGGGAGAGAACGGTGCGTCGCAGTGAAACCGGAACCTCCAGTACCAACAGTTTTTATTTTCGTAGCTTGCGAATCCTGCCGGAAGAGCGGGCAGGTATGCGTGGTGGAGGCGGGGCACACCGCTTGCCGCCGGTGCCGTGACAAGCACGTCCAGTGCAGTCGCGCCCGGCCCCTCGGACCGCCTCGCGTCAACAAGCGACGTGCGGCGCAGGAAGCCCGTCGCCAAGGGTCCGCACCGGTTGCAGGGCCCTCGTGGACGTGCCGGAACGCAGGGACGGAGCAGGCTGACCGGAGCGACCGCGAGGTGCGCGATCGCATGTGGAAGGAGCGGGAACGGAGGGCGCGGAAGGCCGAGGGCAAGGAAAGCGTGCGCGGGAAGCTCCGGAAGCTCGAGGCCCACGTCGGTTACCTCGGGGAGCAAGTGGGGCGCACCATGTTGCGCTATAAGCTGGCATACTGAGCGTGCCAGCTTATCCTCAAGATGCTCGCGGCGCCGGAGAGTGGTCGGGACGTACCGCCCGGGGTTGAGCGGATGCTCCGTTGGATGGCGGCCGACATGGAGGCCTCCAAGTGGGATTTCTCCCTCGCGGAGGAGGCGGAGCTCGACCTGGTTGCCGAGGAGCCGGAGGAGGACGAGGACGCGCGCCTGGCGAAGCGCCGGAGGCTGATGAAGCACGGGAGCCCCGAGGTGGAGGAGAAGGAGGTGGAACCCGCCGAGTCGGAGGACTCGGAGGCAGAACCGGAGGCTCCGGTTGCGCCCCGAGCCCGTTCCGAATCCTGGCCGGAGGATTTCCGGTCCGAGGGGCTGGAAGGGCCCGAAGAAGAACAAATTGCCGCGACGTCCAGGGTCGCGAGTCAGGTCGCGGAGGCGAGGACCGTTACTGTCCTCACCTTCAAGCCCGACCCGGAGCCTGTCCCGCCTCCGCCCCCTACTCCTCCGCCAGCACCGGAGCCTCCGGTGCAGGTGAAGAGGGAGTCGGAGGTGAGGGAGTTCCAGACCCTCGTGTTGCAGCCAGGAGCCCCAGCCGGTTTCCACGACGAGGATGGAGTGTTCGTGATGGACGATTCGGACGAGGAGATGGGGGAGCCGGAGGCTCCGGAAAAGCCGGAAGCGTCCGGAAGCGCGGAGTGAAGGCCCTGGAGGCCTAAGGACAAAAAGGACATTTGTAAATATATGAAATGAGAGTTGTATTTCGAATTGGATGAATTTTGTTTTTTCTTGGTTTTAATTTTGTGTGATGAGTTAATATTCGGGTCCGGGCCTATTCGGAAAGTGCCGGTGAAAGTTGTCGATATGTTCGGCCGCGTCCAAGTCGTCCGCCCCAACCCAAGCGTACTGATCGTCGGTATTCTCGTACCCGAGCCATTCGACGTAGTACCGGAGCTTAGTTCGGAACCTCCGGTCGATCTTCGAGTCAACGATTTGCTTGATTTCGAAGTGTGACTCGCCGTCGATGATTTCTACGGCCGCCGGAGGTGGCTCCTCGCGTCCCGGAAATGGGTTCGGAACGTGCAGTTCGAGTTGGGAAACATGGAAAACTGGATGGACCTGTGACAACGATTTCGGAAGCCGAATGGTGTAAGAAGCGGCACTGGGTTTGCCAATAACTTTGTAAGGGCCAAGATACGTCTCCGAGAATTTCGGAGTTGGCCGGCTGGTGTGAAGATGTTTCGCGAGGATAAAAACCTGATCGCCGATCGAAAGCGGAGGTTGCGGAGCCCGTTTCCGGTCTCCGGTTTCCTTGTACCGCTCCTGGGCAAAAGTGATTTGCTCCCGGAGGAACTGGTGCAGTTCCTGAAGATCAACGACAAAATCCTTGGCGTACATGTTCGCAACGTCACACTCCGGATGGACCGTGATTGCCGGATTGTAACCCTTGTTGGCGAAGAAGGGGGAGATGCCGGTCGAAGCATTCAGAGCGTTGTTGAGAGCGAATTCCGCGAGCGGAAGGAGTTGATCCCAATCGTCCTGTTGATACGAGCAGTAGATGCGGATATATTGTTCAACAGTCTGATTCATACGTTCCGTTTGACCATCGGCTTCCGGATGATAACCGGAAGTATAATGGATCTCCATATTGAGAAGTTCACCCAGCGACCGGAAGAATGAAGCGATGAATTCGGAACCCCGGTCGCACGTAACGTGTGCCGGAACACCGTGTTTGGAAAAGACGTGAATGAGGAAGAGGCGAGCGAGCTCCGGCGAATTGATGTGGGTATCGCAAGGAATGAGAATGACCTGTTTGGATGACCGATCAACAATCACCAAAATGCAGTCAAACTCGCTGGAGAGAGGGAGTTGCTCGATGAAGTCCATGGAAATGGAATGCCAAGGCCGGAGCGGAACCGGAAGGGGTTTCAGGAGTCCGTAAGGCCGATGCCGAGGCTTTTTGTTGCGCTTGCATAGAACACACGACCGACAGTAGTCCCGGACGAAGGTCCGAACCTCTGGCCAAGTGTACTCGCAGCGTACGAGTGCTAAAGTGCGATTTTGTCCAAAGTGGCCAGCCAACTCGTGATCATGCAAATTCTGCAGAACACGTACGCGAAGCTGGTCCGGAGCATCTCCGGAAACCACCGGAACGTAAATGTGATCGTAGAGCCGGAGCATACCGGAAGGGTCGAATTTCCAGCGCGGAGTAGTGCCGGAGGCTGCGGAAGCAATGCCCGCAATGGCGGCTGGATCATCGTTGTAGTGGGCACGAATGTCAGAATAGAGCTTCTCAACATCCATAACGATGGAGGAACGGAGGGTAATTTCCTCGAGGAATGTGGCCCGGAGCGACGCGGTGAGTTGATCTTGAGTAAAAGTGGGGCGAAAATTTTGAGGATTCAATTGGCTGTAAGCCCTATCCCCCTCTTTAGGGTAGACGTCCCATCGTCTAGTCAAAGCGTCTGGCTTAGCTCCGAGCTTACCCGGACGGAACTGGATAACCATATTGAAGTGGCACAGGTATTCCGACCACCGGACTTGGCGGCGAGTGAGGATTTTGGTCATCGTGAAGTATTCCAGGTTCTTGTGGTCAGTTACGACGTCGACCGGAAGCTCCGGTCCTTCGAGATAATGCCTCCAGTGTTTAAAGGCGTCGAAGATGGCCAGGAGTTCCTTGTCATGAGTGTCGTAGTTGAGTTCGGCCGGACCGAGCGTCCGAGACCGGAACACAATGGGATGAATTTCGCCATCATCTCCGAGGATGGAGAGAATCGAGGTGATTGCGTAGTCGGAGGCGTCGGTTTCGACAGTGAGCTGCCGGAACGGAATCCAGTGCGAAAGTACCGGAGCCTCCGTAAACGCGTGCTTGAGGGTGTCGAAAGCAAGTTGGCAAACCGGGGTCCAATCCCATTGGACGTTGGAACGAGTGAGGTGAGTAAGAGGGATTGTGATCGCTGAATAGTTCCATATGAAACGCCGATAGAAATTACAAAACCCAAGGAAGGACTGAATGTCCTTCACTTTCCGGGGTTCCGGCCAATCAACGATGGCGGAAACCTTGTCCAGAGACATTCAGAAGCCTTCCGGCGACAGGATGTAATCCGAGATATTCGTAGGTGGTGACGCTGAACTCGCACTTTGAGAGTTTGCAGAAGAGTCCAGCCTTCCGGAGGCGCCGGAGCACCTCCCGAACATGTTCGGTATGTTGGGACAGATCGTCAGAATAGATCAATATGTCGTCCAAATAGATGACGACGTACACGTCCAACAGATCTGCGAACAAACTGTTCAGGAACCGCTGAAAAGCGGCCGGAGCATTGGTAGGCCTTCCGGAACAACCCGGAATTCGAAGGACCCATAGCGAGAACGAAAAGCCGTCTTAGGTTCGTCACCCGGAGCGATCCGGAGAAGATGGTATGCGTGCTGGAGATCAAGTTTTGTATAGATGCGAGCCTTCCCAGGAGCATCGAGGAGATCGGCGATGAGAGGAAGCGGATAGCGGTCCTTTTTCGTAATCCGATTAAGGCCTCGGTAGTTGACGCACAACCGGAGGCTACCGTCCTTCTTCTTAGCGAAGAGAATAGGAGCTCCATGACTTGAACAAGTCGGGTATATAAATCCCGACTTCAAATTCTTGTCAATGAAAGTCCCGAAGGGCAGCGAGCTCGGTAGGCGAAAGGGAGTAGACATGACCGACCGGAGGCTCCTCGCCGTCCAGGAGCTCGATTTTGAGGTCGAATTCTCGATGAGGAGGAAGATTGTAAGCTTCCTGCTCCGAGAAGACGTCAGCGAACTCGTGGTACTCGGAAGGTATACCGGAAGTGTCCGGAGCAGATGCGGAAGCAAACCGGGCACGGGCTTCTTCCGAGGGAGTGGCGCGCATGTATATTGACAACAATCCTTGTCTCGAATGATGGAGCGGTAAGCCGCAGCAGACACGAGAGACACAAGCGGAGGGGTAGAGAGAGGACGAGGCCCGGAGGCCTCCGGAATCTCCATGGAAGGAGCAAGAGTCTCCATGGAAGGAGCGGGAGATGGCGGAATCGTCGGAGTCGGTGTAGGCGCCGGAACCGGAACGACTTGTACCGGAGGTGAAGCGTTGAGACGAACCTCGGTGAGCACCGTGAGTCAACGCAACTCGGACCAGGTGCGGAGGATTCCGAGTTGCTGATCAATTTTTTGACTCAGCAGCCGCGGCGGCGTAGCCGGAGCCCGAGCCTGGGTGGTTGTACCGGAGGTCGAGGCCTGGGCGGCTTTGGCGCTTAGCCTGCCCAGGACACTTGTTGCAGTTGTCGGCTGTGTGACCCTTACCTCCGCAGTACATGCAGAGGTTATTCTTCCGGCGATGCTCGCGTTCGTCCTGCTTGATCTTTCCGCTGGCGTCGAGCTTGTCGGCGTAGGCGCGAGCGGCAGGAGTGGCGTCGGACGACTTGGCCTTGCCTTTACCCTGGTTCCCGGAGCGTCCGGCGTTGTTACCGGAGTTTCCGGCAGTCGCAGCAGTAGAGGAGGGTGCGGGAGCGTTGGAAGATTTGGAATCCTTGCCGGAGTTCCGATTACTGGGTTTTGAGTTGCCGGATTGACCTCCGGTAGCGTTACCGCCACCTGGAACCGGAGGGTTTAGTCGCGTTCACGCTCCCGGAGCTTCTCCGCCTCGCGTTTCCAGTACCGGCCATCGATGATGCGAGTGACCAACTTCACTCCGTCGAGGGTGTTGGCATAGTTATGATGAACCATGTCATCCTTGATCCGACGGGGAAGTCCTTCGTAAAACTGATACCGGAGGGCGTTATCGCTCCACCGGGTCAAAACCGAAAGGAAGTCGAACTCGATGATGTAAGTGGTGATCCGGTCGCCTGATTTCATCCGGCAAGCGCGAATCTTGTCTTGGCATCCCCAACCGGATCATGCGGCCCGAAATTTAACGTAAGCTCCTGAATGAAGACGGCAAAGTTGCCGTCCCAGACCGGAATGATGGTCGGGTCGTAAAGGTTGGGGGAAAACCATTGCTGAGCGCTGCCCCGGAGGTACGAAATGATGTAGAGAATACGATCATCGTCGTCCGGAAAGTCTTGCGGGCGCTCCGCGAAGTGCAAATAGCACTGGGTGAGGAAGGACGAGAGTTTAGCCGGGTCTGATCCATCGAAGGTGTCCAGATTACGGAGATTGGATCGGTTGGAACGAGGAGGAAGGTCTGCGGGACGAGCGGAGAACACATTGATGGCATCCCGGAAGGTCCGGATGGTGTCCATAATTAAGGCCTCATTGGCATCAGGCGTCGTAACACGACGAGGAGCCCGAGGTATACCGGGACCTCCGGGGCCACCACCAGGTGGACCGCCAGGGGGGCCTCCGGGTGGACCACCTGGAACACCAGGACCACCGGGACCGCCGGGACCTCCGGGGCCACCTCCGGGTGGACCTCCGGGAGGGCCGGGCGGTGGACCAGCACCACCACCTCCACCACCACCACCATTACTGCCACCATCGCCTCCATCGCCGTTATTACTGCCCCCGTCATGAATGGAAGGAGCAGGATCACGCTCGGGAAGCTCCTCCGATAAGTGGAGGCTTGCTGCATGACCTCCGGAATGTACGGAGTCTTCGGAAGCCTCCTGGGGATCTTCCGGAACCTCAACGATACGAGGCCCAGCGATGGGAGATACGCTACGAGAGATTGCTGCAGCGCGGCGTGGATGGGGTGAGGCCGGATATCTCACCGGATTCTCGAGGGTCCGGGGATTGAGAACTAACCCCGGAATTGTTGTCGGAGACGGCATAGGTGGCGCAGGTGAACTCCGAGTGAAATGCGGAGTGTATCGAAGGGTGGGTGATACCGGAATAGACGGGTACATCGACGGACCGAGAACTTGGACCGGAGTACTCATCGGAACGATCTGGCTGAACATACGGGATTCTCGGCGAGGTTCCCGATCAGTCCGACCAGTGTTGGAACGTTCGATTTGTTCCGTGTTGGGTAGATTTGGATTAGGAAGACGAGACATTGCCAGTCAGAGTAGTGAGATTGATAATACTGTTATATACCGAGCCGGGGTGGACCCGAAGAGTAAATGACCGAGTGACCGGAGGTTCCGGTATGTCGGAGCGTCGGAGAGCCGGAGGCTCCGGAACGTATACGGAGGAGGATCACAACACCACAGGGGGTCAAGGGTGAGTGACTACCCTAACCGGCAGGTACCCGATAGAGGAAGACAAGTCGGAGTACCGGAGGGAACGGAGACGACTCAGTGCAAGGGAAGTGAGCCAAGCAACGTCAATTATCAATCTGACGTACAGGACATATTAAAGACGTATTTATACTAAGTATCTAATTGTATTCCATAAAAGGAAGGAGAGTGGTTCTTAACAATAAGTCAAGTCAGATGGGCTGATGAGAAGTCGTATGACAATAAGTGAAAAGAAAGGAAGACGGATAAACGGGAAACGCTCAGTAATCCTTCATTGCGTAAAAACCCGATGGTACCGGATGGTTCGGAGGCTCCGGTAATATACCGGAGCCTCGGAACCTACCGGAGCTACCGGAGGGTCGACGAGAAGACTGGGGATGCTGCATGGATATAACAGTCGAGGTAAACAATGATTTGGGAATTTCTCCACAATCAAATGTCCAATTGGCAAGGCGTTTGAATATATTATGGACCTATATGAGACCTCTTTATTGGCTATGATATATCTACTTTTTGGTGGTAAACAATGTGGCTATACGCAAAGTTTGATTCAATCGACTTGAGTCGCGGGCAACATTACTGCACACAGTGCAGGTTCAATATTTTGGGCTGCTAGCTTTCCTGCCTGGCAGGCATTGGTACCTTCTTCCCTTCTCTTTGGTACTCAATGTTCAGCTGCTTCACTTGCTCATTAACACTTTAAAGTTGTATTTATGGATCCACAGGCACTCCCATAGACCAGCTCTGGGAGCACCCTGTGTAGTCTACTGGATGCTCCCAGTCCTGCTGCTGGGAGCTCCCACTAGGGAAGCATGGGAGCTCCCACTGACTGGCAGTGGGCACTCCCACCCTCATTCAACTGTTAGCTGGGTGCTCCCACCACAGACATCCCTGGGTGCTCCCATGTGAGGCACATAACTAGTGGGACCACCCACCCATCATCAAATATCTAGTGGGAGCTCCCAGGTATGGACTTGTCAGAGGTGGGAGCACCCACCCTCTTTAAGGTAGTGCACTAAGGAGCCATTTCCATTTGTATATCCCCAGGATATTATGGCCCAGACACAATTTATCAACTTCACTATTTTCACCCTATTATTGCAATGTAGTAGGCTCTAATGGGTCCTAGTTGACTTAAAAGAACCTAGAACAACACTCCTATCCAGTTAGATCATCAAAAAGGGTTTATGAGCCAGGGAAGTGCAAATGTAGTAACCTTCCTTTTTGGGACAAATGTGTTAGTGTCCCAAAAAGGGAAGTCATCGGCCAAACCTTTGATCCAAATTGTAGAGCTCATCAAGGGCTACAAGAGTCAGCTATCACATTTTGCAATTGGTGGACCTGTTGGCCTGCAAAATATAAAATACTTTCTGAGAGCTGGCACTTTTTGAACAAATATTGGCATTTAATGCAGCTAGGCATCAATTGCAACCTCAATATGGACAGCTATCAATCGTCAGGCAGATATAGCACCCAATACAGACAGCCATCAATTTCAAGGCAATGATGGAACCCATTAATCCCAATACCGACAGTGGAAATATGGTTTGATTGTGATTTATATCAGTTTTTTTGCTGCCAGTTATCAAGGGTAGCCCTAGACCACTAAATCTCCGTTCTAATAGAACAGATAAACCTACCACATTACCTGTAACTAGAACGGTAGTGTGTGATTATTAGGTACCCCTAATTTGCCGTATTTTATTTCAAATTATTAGGTGTCATTTTCTTTTTCTTTTACCTTTATCATGAGTTGTCTTTGCTGATCGGGACCATTGACAGTGCCACTGAAAACACTAACTCTCAGGTATGTGTGAATGCGAAATGCGAAATGCTAATGCAGCAGAGCTATGAACTCAAAACTACACACAACACACAACACTATCAACAATAGAGAGAGTCAGAGTGCAAGTTCGGGGGTGTAAGTCAAGTATTAGACTTGATAGCAGCTGGTTTCTCGGTCGATCACTTAGTGAACTAAGGGTCGCTCGCGCTTTTGCAAGGTTTCGACTGGTCAAGTCAAGCTGTATTGGGCAAATAACGTCTAGGACGTCAATGAGACAGTATAGGGTAGGTTTTAAGACCGTTAAGTCTGCGCTTTTGTGTCTTTCGACGGTTTCAGTGTTCTATTCAGCGTTCTGGGTCTGTTTGCCGTGTTCTGACTATTGCCGTGTTCTATCAATTGCCGTGTTCTGATCCTGAGTCTGGTATACAATTCGTTCAAAGCAATCTAACCTCCACGGCTATCAGAGCGACAGTTCCAGTGGCTGACACAACGTGTACAGCGCCCCTAGATGTGCTAGCTTGCCCTCTTCTTCTGCTGCCCTTCTATACTACTGCCCTATGGTTTACATCACGATGATTACTGTACAATGTCCGTTGGTTCACGGCACCCAAATCCTAATCCCTGGCTCCTGATTGGTCGTGTCTTGTTGAGACATATGGTAGACATGTGGTGTTTGACACGACACATGTGATTGCTGATTAAGTGGATAGAAAGTGTCTTCTTCGTCTGTACCCTCTTGTCCTGGGCCTGAATAGTCTTGAAGCTCATGCACATTTCTTCTACCTTCCCAATGATACCCCATAGTCCCTGGTTTGGTTTGGTGGTTCATCCACAATATCACAATCTGTCTCTCTCTCTTTGGTTTATCCTCGCAGCTAAACAGCTGGATCATGTGCTGTTCAAGTCATCCCCAGACTCGGTCTGGACCCAATGTGTGATCAAATGTGTCCCCAGTTTTGGGTAAAACAGATCTAAATAGTCTTGTCTTTGAATAATTGGGTTCTTCCCACTGTTGCCTGCCAGCAAGTATATTGACCTCGCATCCTCTTTGGTATGCTGTTTGTGTCCTCTGCCACCATCATCAAGTTTCCTTAGTCAACTAAGATATCTGGTGGACCTCAAGTGCAGCACTTTTTGCAGTACACCGGCTTTTCTTCAAATACTTCATGTTAGAAGGGGAACAGGGGGATATGGGGTATTTACACTGTCTGATCTTACTCCCAGTGTTTATTTCCCACTAAATGGTCTCCTTGGTGCCCTATTTATGAAATAGGCAAAAAGTGTCATTAGGAGTTTTATCATTATATATTGGCCTATCTTTTGACCCAAAACTGTTCATGTGACCCAGGCAACTCAGTAAGAACCTTCAGAACATCATCCATCACCCTCACACCGATGAGAAACTAATTTCGGTGCACCTGATGTGCATTCCAAGGACTGAAGTGTCGGAGTGCCAAAAAAAAGTCAGGACGAAATGATATTTTATTCCTCAAGTTTCAATTGTACCGAAGATGGTCAAAAAAATCATGTCTATTTCGGGTGATACATGAAACACCAAGAAGGATATTACAGAAAGGTCAGGCTGAAAATGTAAACTTGAAACATAAATTTCAGCGGCGAGAAAAGATAAACTGACAGTCTATATTTCTAGGTGTGCTGCACACCGAGCTGAGACACTGTGTTGTGGCGCTCGTTTCCGCTGCATCGAAATGGATAATTTCAGCTTGAATTTCCACCAAAATCTGAACTGTAAACCGAAACGAAAACTTTCGAGCCCACTGAAATTTTGTCGGCGGACGATCCACAGATGAGCTGCTGCCCATCCGCGGGCTATCCGCTGCCTGTCTACGGACGATCCACTGCCCATCTGCGGATTGCGCGCTCAGCTTCCCGTCCTCTGCCCAGCCACAAATGAGCCATTGCTCAGCAGCATCCCTCTCAACAATGATCAGGTGGCAGAAATTGACCGAAAATAGCACACAGATATGGTCCTCCACATCGGGGAACATAAATCCTCTCAAAACATTTCCAGGCGAATTTTGTACAGGACTGTGATACAGCGACGAATGTGATTCTTGGATGCCACTCCAATTCAAAGAAAGTGGTCGTCGTGGAACTCATCCGCGGACACAAATCCTCCAAAACAATATGTGGGAGAAATGTGTGCAGGATTGTCATTCAACAGTAGATGTGATTCTCGGAGGACATCCTCCTCCGCCAACACGAACCATGTTGTAATAAACTAGAATGACACATGGATGTGATCCTCCTCATCCGCGGACCCAAATCCTCCAAAAAAATCTGCGGGAGAAATGTGTGCAGGATTTTGGCAGGATTGTAACCCAGCGATAGAGGTGATTCTTGGAGGACATCCTGCTCCTCCAAGTTGAAATCAACCAGAATGACACATGGATGTGATCCTCCTCATCTGCGGACACAAATCCTCCAAAAAGATCCGCAGTAAAAATGTGTGCAGGATTGTCATCCAGCAGTAGATGTGATTGTCGGATAACATCCTCCTACAACAGGAACCAGGTTTAATTCCGGAATGCCAGCCATCCACCTCCTCCAACTCAAAACAAGTGGTGGTGGAAATTCACCAGAATTGTGATCATGATCCGTGGACACAAATCCTGCGAAAAAAAACTGTCAGAGAAATGTGTGCAGGATTCGGTGGAGGTCATGGTCGGATGTCATTGTCCTGGTGGAGGAAATTCCCCCATAATTGTGATGCTTCTTTCGATGATAAGCTGGCAATTTGGCCAAGCCTGAAAATGCATTAAATGTATATTTCTGCGCTGCTTTACATATCTAATGTGTACATCTCTGCATGAGAGCTGGAGTGAGGCCCATACTGCTGGCTAAAGGACGCACTGGGGAAGCTAGTAGACTTGCCAAGCCACCAATACCATGAGGGTCAACGGTCTGGGAAGCTGCAAGTGACTTTAGCTAAAATTGGTGTCCAACCATTCGATCGAATTGGGACATACCATGGCGTACCAAATATCGAGGGCATCAAATAACATCCATCTAGACGAGGAGTTGATCCAGGTTGCAGGTCAAATCAAGTTGACAGAGTCATTGGTGCAGTTGTGGGCACAAGTTCGATATTTGTGACATGTTTGGTCACTGTGACTATAATCACATGAGCCTAGATGCCTCGGAGGGCTCAGGAATCATTTGGAAACATTCAGGTTCGGTTCGGGACACCCTAACCCTCAAAGATCGGCATGTGCATGGGGGTTTTGTTGGGCTATCAAGAATATTTGGATGACTGAGCAGGCATGTGATATTTTGGATGAATAAGCACACAGCCAATTGGTCCGGATCAATTAGGGCCAAGGATAGGTGTGGAGGCGTCCCAAAGAAGGGACGAGAGTCGTAGCAATTGTGTTTGCCATCAGTTCTTTCAGTTTAACAACATTATATTTATCTTTCTCATCAATCATTATCATTGTATGGACCCATGTAACCTAATTAGGAACCCTGTGATAGCCAAGTAGTATAAATACAGTAGCTAGGGATGTCTTTCGACACGGGATCCTGCCCCTCATTTCTGGCTATCAGTCAAATGACTGACAGTTAGAAGGTAGGTGTAGTGTCTTGTCTGTGGGCTCAATAATTGATTGTGTGGTTGTTGTATTGTTGTTTTCTTGAGTTGCACCTGGCAAAGCGCCTAAATAAGCTTAAGAGGACCACAATTCGGCTAATAGGCCTTGGTTATAACCTCTGGTTGCCTTGGATTTGCTATTAAACTACGAGTCTTTTGGTGTTGTACTTTAGCTAAAGTCCTTGGAAGCGGTTCTCTGCTTGGATTGCTTGTCACATTGGTAACCTTACCTTATATATCGATAATAACACGGAAACGGTATCTTATATAAAGATAATACCAACGGGTTTCATATCGGGTCATATCAGGGTTTCATATCGGACAAGAAACACGAACAAGGAACAGTTAAAGGGCATTAGCAACGGGCTATAAGAACATCATCAGATTTGAAGGGACTTGTTACTCCCTGAGTTTCAGGTGTATTGGCAAAGACTCGGTTACTATCATTGGAATACAAGGACTACATCGCTTATAGTGAACCACACCGCATATAAACACACCCCATTGAATATAAACACGTTCCTATCGTCTCAGACCTCTCTTTGAGTGCCTAGAAGATCAGTAAACAAGTCTGCATTTGTTATTGGTCTCACAGCCAAGAAGCTTTGATTTCCGAAGTCAATAATTGTAGTGTGTTCAAATTGCAACAGCCTAATACTTGGTTGGAATCCCCGAACTTGTGCGATCAACGACAAGGGCCTTACTATAGAGTGTTTTGTGAAGTTAGTTGAGTTGTGTTCAAGTTTTGGTTTTGGTTTTGGTTGATTTATCAATTGAGACTGGTAGCCATTTGCTTGTTTGCATAGCTTAGCACTTCATTTTCATGCTTGCCCGTGTGTCGATCGTTTCATCGAGCTTGCCGAAATTCCTTCGGCGCTCGATCCGCAGATAGTCTGCAGCCGTGTCCGCTGACCGTCCGACAATGCACCGCGGCCACTCAGTAGCGGTGATCCTTGCATGTCAGGCAACTCATGCGAAGAGAAAAAGAAACAAGTCGAATAAGCACTTCCCACCACGAACTCTATCCAGACCAGATTAATTATAAGAGATCTGCGGTGCTCGTCAGATGCACCTGAAACCTCTTGTTCTTGAGCCCGGGGTCACGGTGGTTCACAGATTCGGCGATATCCGGTACATGAAGGGCCCCACATGTAGGAGGTGGGCGAGGAGCGCACAAGCGAAAGTAAGGAAGAGCCTTGAACAAAAGGACTCAGATTTGATTGATCTTGGATGTGATCCGCAACCGGTCCGTTGATCCGATTTCCTGTGTTGCTTTCTACCTTGTTCTCTGTTTACCATATGTATGTCGTCCAGGGACAACATTGAATGCTTCAGTTCTTCTACTGTAGTGTGCTGGCTATCAGGAACAGCACAAAGATCCCGATTTATGCTGACTGCAGTGCCACGGCCCACGGTGCCTTCGAGATCGTTGTGGTTTGCCTGACCGTGACGGCCCTGACCAAGATCCTGCAGGACGCGCAGATGGTACTCAAAGCTGTGGAGGCCGCGTCTGAGGAGCTGAATGGCGCACTCATCTCCCTCTTGATGGTGGAATACACTCCTCGTGCATGAGTTGGAATGGTCTACCTTTGATCACTGTTTGCCTAATTGTCAAGGTCTGGGACCCATCTTGCTTATTCTGAACCGTGCTAAGTGTTTAATATTCCAAATGGCCTTCCGAGTAGGATATGGTAGGCCGGTTGATCTATAACATGGACTTGGAGATACACCATTATATCTCCAAACCTGAACGGAACATTGCATGCTAGGCCAGCGGACTTCTTGAGCTGTCCATTGGCACTTTGCATATAGATCTGAATGTCAGGCATGTCAGTCTTAATTCCTCAGCCTTGGTTAAGGCTATGGAGACTATCTGGGATCCACTGTCCACTACTGCTTCGATGTGTTTCTTGCCTCCAACCAAAGGGAATACAGCCTCTAAAGCCGCCGAATCTAAGGCTGCATAGACCTGTTTAGGTGCCTCATTGGGCCCCAAGGTTGCTAAATAAGCCAGATAAGCGTCTGGAATAATTAATGACCCATTTGTACAGTCTGCATCTTGATCCATGGCAATATAGAATGCATCAACCTGAGGAAGGTTCTTCACATCAATGGCATCGAACTCCTTCTTGACACCGTCCCTATCCTCCATATAAGGGAAGGGATCACCCTGCACAAACACTCTACCAGTTAAGACAGGTTGGGTGGTTTTACTCTTCTTTGTAAGCTCCTTGGCTAATTCTGTACTCAGAGCCCACATGTCCCCTAGTCTAATCTCGATTTTGGTGTCCGCAATTTTCTTTGTAGATCATTTCTATCTACTTTGCATGCTGAAAGTGCCGGCAGGATGGCCAAAAAGATGGAGCTGTACTGCTCCGTGATTCTAACACAGACCAGACTTCTAGGGCTGCAGGTATGTACCAGCACACGTCATTGACATCCCCCATGGCCATCTTGGCTCTGGACAGGGTGCGAGCACGGGTAGCGCGCTTCGATCCGGCCACGTGCGCTGCAATCTGTACAGGGGGACACATTGCGCACACCACCTTGTGCAGCGCATGAACCTTCGCCAGGTACCACAGAGCGACCAACGTGGGCACGCTGCAGTTCGTGGAACAACCATTGCATGTCTGCAATGATTACCCGCATCACACATTGCCCAATGCAGGTGTCTGGCGTCATGGGCGGCAACTCACGGCATGATCATTCGGCCATGTAGGCCATCAGTATGTTACTGTCACGTCTCTCGCTTATTTGTGGGAGCATCCGGAACACATCTGAGGCCGCATCTCTCACTTATTTTCCAAACTGTAAACTTGAGCTATTTTTATAGCATAGCAAGCCGTAAGAATCGTATGTTCAAGAACCGTATGTTGATTTATCATTATTTCGCTTTCTAGAACACATCCGAAACTTGTCTGGTCTATTTGTCATATTCCGGAACCCTTCCCGCCTGATGCTGTATCACTGATCCTCAAAGTTTCCTACGGTTGTATTTAATTTTGCAGAAAGATTTTCGCAATTGTTCCCACGCTTATAGCTTTGAATAAATTTCTCTTGTGTCCCAAGTTAAGGCCATACTTCCTCTGGTGACATAAGCGCCTCCTTGTCGCTTCCTGTACTTTGTTTCAGTCCAGTTTCAGTGGAATTCAAGTGGGTCAACTCCAAGGAGTCAGAGACAACCCTGCCCCCCCTGAAAAAAGTACAAAATAGCTCAGAACCATTGTCTTTTCCCTACTTTCCCCACCTTTACACACTTACTACAAAATCTGCTGTCACTTCGATAATGGCTGATATGCTCGCATTTTGTGTAATGATTTTAACATATGAACATCTTATCCTATCCTAAGCTATAAGAAGCCTAGGCTTCAACCATCTTCTCCTGGACAATCTCAGGCACACAGGGAGATTATCTTTCCACTTTTTCTCACACTCAAGCGAGATCGGCCAACTTCCGTTTTGGAGTCCCGATTAGGCAAGTAGGAACATGCAACGCTGTTGTCCCGATTGTGAAAGTAAGAGTGGATTCAAGCACTTTTTTTTCTTACAGACCTCAGACATCTCCCCCGCTTTTTCATCCAGGTCTATGACTTGGCAGATATTATCACTTCTTGGAACTCCACTTTCAAAATAAAATAGTGGGCTCTAATTAACAACCCATACGTTCACTGCTTTTCTATAGCTTATTGTTACGAGGGTGTTTTCTGAGTCGATTTTCGAACTTGGCCAGACTCCCTCAATGATTAATGAATGCAACAAGTATTGCCGAGTTCATTATGACAATGTTGTGGTGCATTTGATTTACTATCAAGGTTTATATTTGATCCTCACGTTTTTTGAATCTGTTTCCAATCTCCATGTGGGTCCATCTTTAGGTTTCTCGGTCCATGAAAAATACTGCGGGATTTGGGTTCAGGATATCGATTTTCTGCGCTGGGGAGTTTTGTTTTGTTTGCTTTGTTTTGCTTTGAGACATTATTGGAAATTTGACACAGGACAATTATTTTGATAGCTACTATCGGCGAGGGATTAGTCGGCCACCCCTAGTTACTCAGCCACCTGTGAATATCTCATCAATGCATTTAGATATGTGGTATTTTGGTATTGAGGGACAGACTACAACCTCGTGAGACCTCTCATACCGAATTTCAGGCCACGATGATGTGCGGATCAAAAGTTACGCGGTGTTTGATCGGAATCTGAAGGGTGAGAACCATCATTTCTTAACTTAAACTTTCGGCCGACGCCTGCTACACCGATTTCTCCACCAATTCTCCACCGGTTCAGGACTTCTTGGGCTCGTGATGTAGCCCTGAGTCAGGCACTCGAATCTGACACTTCAAGTTGCAAATGAAGGGGATGTGCCTGCACTGGACACCGAGGAACATGGGATTACACTTTTGCCTAGCTCAAACCCAGCCCTTGCATATCTCGAGAATCACTCGCACTCTGTGTCTGCCGCTTGCACTCAGACCTTTTGATTTGTCTACTGCCACTCTGAAACATACATTGTCTTCTTAACTGCCCACATGCCATCTCACCGTGGACCATTACCTGAAATCACCTACTTGTCATGTAACGGAAATATGAGATTTTCTTGGGGAGTTGTGGGAGTCTATGGATCAAAGAGACCCATCAGTTATGTTCATTTACATTCTAATAATACCACCACCACTTATCTTGGGCCTACACCTCCAATATCTTATGCTATGCCTTCCATTTGTTGACATTTGTGATCTGGGTGAACCCGCTGCTGCAAAAGACACATTCATATACTCTTCCTGTAGCTCATATGTACATTCTGAGCATACTAAATCCTGAGCATGGACTTCCTGTTCAACCCTGGATAGAATTTTCCCCCAGTACAGCCCTCCGGGGCTTGTTTAGCAAGGTGGCCGACTATTGTGTTTATTGCCTTTTCTGGCATGCCGACCGAAATAAATTCACAGCTGCATCGGAACCTCAAATGTTTGGGCCAGCTTACATAAAACAACTTTTAGGATGTATACCTTTAGTACCATGCACAAACCATCCTAAAATTCAATGGGGCTTGGCATCATTTGCCAAGGAAATCTGAGGTGGCTGACTAACCCCTCGCTGATAGTACATCTCTACGCAATGAGAGCCCTTGATGCCTGTGATTTGCTGGTCATCATTTCTCTGGATGTTCGAACCATCCTTGCCTCTAGCAACTGATTCTACCATCCACTCTAACGCCAGGGTAAGACAAATCTCGCTCCCTGCGCTCATTATGAACCCAGACCTGCGTGAACCTCAACTCAATCACCTCCAGAAATTAAAACATGCAGCTGTGGAAGACCTTCTCAGCCTTCCTCTCCCTTGCCTCAACGTCTGTGATCTTGGGCCCGCAAATGAGAAGGACTTTCCCAGGACTGCGTTGGCAGGAATCTTGGGGGCATGGATTACAGCTAATTGCAATACCGAAGGTGCGAACCAAAAATTCCCGTTTTGGCATACTTTCAAAGAATCCCCTATATCTCAGCCAGTTCTTCACCGATTTACATAAAAACTGGATAGATCTACTCAGCTAATTCACGCGCAATTAGTGATAGAAACTAATTTGTGAAGATATTATATATTATGTATTTTCTGGTTCCGGGCTGTTTTCGCACCGAGAGCCATCTAGCATGCCGGATGGACAACACTTATAGTTGAGGAAATATGTGATAGAGTCATAAACACGGACAAATTATTTATACTCCTTCCAGCTCCCTCGGATACATTTGCCGGTTTTGTCATTGAGAGATTGTAAAGATTATGTTTATCTAGGAACTTCGCGTATTTCTGGCCCTATCACATGTTTCCTCAGTTATAAAGGTTGTCCATACTAAAATATCAGGCCGCTGGGACATGTTGTTGGCATGCTAGACGGCTTTCGGTGCAAAAACAGCCCGGAACCAGAAAATACCTAATACATAATATTTTCACAAATTATTTTCTATCACTAATTGCGCATGAATTACCGAAGTAGATCTATCTAGTTTTTATGTGAATCGGTGAAGAACTGATCGAGATATGGGGAATTCTTTGAAAATGTGCCAAAACGGGAATTTTTGGTTCATGCCTTCGGTACTGCAATTAGCTGTAAGACCATGACATTGCCGTGCATGTTCTCGTTCACCCATTCTGTAATCGACTTTCCGACAAGATTTGTGACCATCCAGCAAGTTTGACGGTGAAAGTGCACTGCAGCCTGTGATGTATGAGGCCTGCCTCCAAAGGGTGTGAAGGGGATGCGGCCGTACTGGGGGTGTCGTTTCTGGTTACTGTCGAACAACATGATCGGTTTTGGCACAACCTGCCACATATAAATCAGTGAGGGGGGGGGAAAATGGTTCCACAAAGAGGCCACTGGTAGTGTCAGCAAATGAACGAAGTGACCCAAGGAATGGTTCTGTTTCGCTGGCGTCGTCATCAATTTCAGGAATCATCCACAGCAAATGCCTCACAGTCTTGGTGGTGGAGGGAGGTTGGGCACAAGGGTTCTTGGGAGCGCCAGTTGAAAAAAATTCAACATCAGCTTGAGCTAGCCTTATTTTGTTTACTAGCTTTTTGTGGATAGCCTTGAGCCTTTTGACTTCAAGTTTGGCCGGGCAGCTTTTAATCTATTCCCCGATTCTATGCTGCTCAGCGTCAGACAAGTTCTCTGCAGCAGCCTGCTGAATTAGCAGGATCCGGTGCAGTCTGTCTTGTTTGTCTCTAGTCCCCTTAGGCTCTGCCTATTTCATTTGTGAGAGGATCTATCTCCAATGAATATGGAATCGAATACCTTCGGCCAAGGGGCTACTGAGATAAGGAATTTCCTTATTTGGAGGGGGGGAGGTACCCCTGGTGCTCGAAAAAGAAAAACTTTCAAATTTTGTGAGGTGTGCTAGCAGCATTTTCCAGCCATTTTCAGTGCCTAGATTTTTTTTCCTGAAGGGAAAAGCCCACTAGACTCGATGGTCCAAGATCAGTGGTGCTGTTTGGTGGTAGCAATTTCACCTGAGACACAACACCACACCTCAATTAATCACGACACGTTGCAATATGTTTGAGCACCCATTTAAATGTGCAGTATAATATATTCTGACCTACTGAACACTGTCTCTGAGGCAGGATTTCTGAATTTCTTTGTTCTCTCATAGTTGCCCCTTGCCTTCGGCATAGTGAAACGTAGCAGACAGAGATTTGATAAAAGATGCTCCGGCTCAAGCTTTGCGAACCTGCATGGGGGAAGCACCACCATTGATGGAGGTGACTGTCAAAGCTCAGCCGAAGCGTTACCAGGCGCGGCCATCGCCCGGATCCCTCGGCGTTCTATTTATATATGTTCTCGTTTCTCATATATACTCATCAAAGCGCGGATGCGGCGGATCTAACACAAAGTTTATGTCGGTCCAACGCTCTGGGTCACATTGAACACATTCGGAACTGACGGAAGTCCTCGAAAATAAAGAGCCCTTGTTTATATGCACTATGGATAGGAAACTCTGAAGAATGCCAATCCGAATATTTCCGAATAATCCCGAACAGGATCTAACACAGAAATTGATGTCGATAAAGAGCAATAATTGATAATATACATGAAAAATGAGGTCAGGGACTGACCCTTTCGGAGGATACATACTTTTAATAGGCCTGAGGAGAGGGAAAGAAGTTGCAAGAAAGGTGTCAGATTCCAGGCCATAAACCCATTAGGGGAAGTCAAAGCAGTCAGGGGCCGATTCCGGCAACGATTCTGACTTCGATTCTGGAACCAATTCTAGGAGCAGAATCGGTCAAGAATCAATCAAAATGCAGAATCAGCCAGAATCAGTATTCCTCCTCCAGAGGAGGAACTGCATCAGAATCGCCGATTCTCGTATCGATTCTTGACAGACCGATTCGCTGGCCGATTGGCGAGAATCAACTTAGAATCAACTTCAAAAACAATCCAGCGGGTCGGTGGGAGCTGCACCGATTCTTATTCCATTCTGTCCATCGATTCTGGTGATAATTGGTGTCAGCATCAACATCAGCCCACCTTGACCTTTGACTTCCCCTATTGTGACTCGAGCCTTGTCTCAGAGTCGATTCATTGTCAAGCTAATAAATTCTCATTTTCGGTCCCAGTCACTCAAAAACAAAGAAGTGTGAAACCATATATCCTATCGTTATATGATGCTTTTAGAGACCCACAATTCCCCGGCCGATGTCAATTCTGAAAACACCCCAGATACGGTCATCTGCAATTTTGCTCACAATGTCGATCCCAAAATATCTGGGACGGTCAACTATTTCAGTACTAATTGGGTGTTAATAGGTACCTGTTGATGTTCGGAGATTTTCGGACGTGGAAGTACCCGAGTCTCCGATCACTTGTAAAAATCAATACAAGCACTGAAAGCACAGCTGGTACAAAAAACCCACTGGATATCATGGTCTGCTTATCTGACAATACAGTGGTTGGGTTGTAATGAGTTGAATGTGCACACCATGGAAAGAAGTGTGGCCGATCCAAAGGCCTCTGCCCAACCTCCGATGCATAAGCTGCACAATCCCAAGAATATCTTGTCGAGACATTCTCCACCACTGCTTCCCTATTACTTAAGGATAATTCGGAGTCTAGACAACTGGTGACCCTGAGGCAACAGACCTCAAGACTTCCACAAACGTGCTCAACCATGAGCTCCGGAACAGACAATGCCCATGGAGACTGTCTCCGAAACACCCTCCAGCTCCTCGGCACTCAAGTGACATTAATCACAAACAAAGACAGTAACTTCCTTTGTGCGTTTCTTCTCCCGCTCATCATTACCTCTCGCTTAGCAAAATGTTTCCACCCCATAGGTTTCTAACACAGCCCTCATAAAAGGGACATCCATACTTTGTGCTCTCCTCAACCACTTTCTTTTGTCTTTTCTTTTTGCTGCATGACATCTCCTGGGACTGATCACAATCAAATCAATGTGGATGACAGCACCATTTACATTGATGTCATTTGGATGCTGGAAAAGTTTGAGGCCACTAACCTGGCCACCCATGCCAACCTTCCACTGTAAATTCGACGCTTCAGGAAAATATGGCAATATTTCTTGAACAAAAATGATCTAAAATTCACCGCCAACATCGTCGCTGAGGTTGGGTCAGAGGAAAAAGGCACCTGGCTTGCTGGCTACCCCAGAACTGGCTGACCAGTAAATTGGTACATCTCGGCAACTATGTTCTGGATTTCTCTGACGATTATATTCACAGCCAATTACCGACTCCTCTGGGCCACACCGCATGGGCATCACGGCAAGGGTTCCTACTGGAGCTCCTACTGAACTTTCAGCAATTCCTTGACTACACCTGACAAGGTCAGAGCAGGTTGAAAGAGGTCAATAACATTTGTTAGTTGTCCATGTTACGTAGCTGACTCTTACCAGAACTTTAGCAATATCCCTGAATGGGTCAGCCCAGATAAGCAACAGCTCTGTTGCAACATTATGTTGCTTTGTTTTCCACCTACCTACAAATTAATGTAAGTCTCCATACCATCTTACACGATGTTAGTCTAAACCCCATCCAGTATACTTTCGCTAATCTCAGATACAGAATTCATTATTCCTCATTGGCAAAGACGCAGCTCCCGTGACTCCTACAGACCAGCCGAGGAATACCAAAAAAAGCAAAGAAATCAAACTGAAGATGTGGACATGAACGGCAGGTCGTCAGTTGATCCCACCGTTGCCTCCGCTAGTCCCATTGATACCTCCAAGGTGGCTGAAGGTCATATCCAGGGAAGCACACACGATGTTCATGGAATGGATGGGGATAAATGCCCCTTCTTACCTCTGATTAGTCGGGGCGCGTTGGGTGTGTATGTAACACACGCCGAGGTACTGCATTCATTGACAAAACTTCTTACTCTTGCCAGGAGTCAACACATTGGACGATGGTCCAGGAACAAGCGAATCCACAAAAGGGGGTCAAGTGTTCATTTCCTGAGAATCTGGTAATAGCATTGGACAACGGAGAAAGAGGTCACAAGAAGTAAAAGAAGATGGTTAAGTTTCGAGTACTTCGCCAGGTAGAAACAGAGCAAAAGGTCAGAAGTGGGCACACCAAAGCGCTGCAATAGCTTAACAGATGCAGTCAAATATAGTAAAGCCTTCTGGATCCTCCAAATTCCGGTTTGTCCCAAACCTCATTTCATCCACGACTTTTCTGCACTGGAATTTGCCAGAATAGGGTACATACATACTACTGATGCTGACTGTCAATGAGATGCAAGTCCAATCTCACACCGTATGTAGTTGTTGGTATCTTGTTTCGAGTGTTTGAATTAAGAATTGTTGAATTCATTGAAAAAGACCAGTGCAGTTATAGTCATCTAAAGTTTTTGAATCAATGGGTGAATTTCCAGGCAAGAGGGTCTTCCGTCGCACATGGATTCAACGCCGGATGAGCAACGGTCGCACGCCCTGCCCCGTATGTAGGGCAGAAATTGGGGAACCACGGATGCACGATGCTGCCTTTGAGGCGGAGCACCACACCGCTGTAGCTAGAGGGAGGGTCACTGCTCCTGTTATCACAGCGTGTTCATTCACTAGTTAGCATTGACCAACATACATATACTATGTGACGGATGATAAAATGTGTGTTGAATGTATCTTGTATGTGTTGGCCACCGAACATGACTGACGTATTACGGGTCAACTTGAGGGACCAGGATACAATTCAATTTTCAATTTTCAAGACACCAAAATCACAGCCATCAGAGATTACATGAGCAACAGAACAGATTCCACATGGTATCGAGATGGGCATTGTCAGGCCACAATCCAACCCAAGACACCTCCCATGAAATCCTTCATATAATTTTGCTCAGGAACCTGAAATATATCTGATGGTACTCCCATAGCATTTGGAAGGATCATGAGAAGACCACGTACTCCCAGCGCATGAAGGCCACGGATATTCACGGCCTTAGCATTCCGCCTATCCGAGCAAGCTGCATCATGCAGGATGCAAACTCCCTGATTGGCCGCCAGCTGAAGGCCGTCATTCAAACGGGGGTGTTCCAGGTGCATGATCTGGTTGACAACACCCATTACACGGCATGGAAGGCAGTTGGTGACCTAGTGGCTTTACTCTGAGATCCGGAGATTGACGATATGGTCCAATATTGTGTACGTAAATATTTTAAGTTGCTGTCGATATTCCACATCTCACCTTGACTCTGACTTGGCTGACCTCCGAATCGCCGTCAGTAACGTGCTAGACGCTTTCGCAGATATTGATCCATCTCAAGATCAAGCTGCATCTCCTGACACATCTCCCGGATGATGCGCACTCATTGGGCCCTCTTATTGGAGTCGCAACAGAAATATTTGAATCCTTCAATGGTGTTTTCCGAACTGCCTCTGTTCTGTGGAATCATCGAGCTCCAAGCTGGGATATTGCCCGACAACTAGCAAATCAAGAGGGAGCTCGCTCATTGGCTCTCGGGTGTTCATGGTTCAATGCCGGGTTGCAAGAATGGAGATCCCCAGCTCCGTCCATCAAGCGCTTCATGGATGCGCAACCCAACTTGAAGAAGAGAATGATGGGGTTTGAATGTACACAACGATCCGAGGCCAGGTATAAGCCCAATGTATCCCATCAACACCACTATTCTTACACGCATTTCTTGTTTAGGCACAATGAGACTTGCTCCACTTCCTACAAGAGAGGTGGGGATGCCAAGGCCCCAGCATCAAACTGTGAGCTTGGAAGCCACACATCCGCGACATTCCTTCAAGTTCGATCACTCGCCTGCTGGTGGGGCGTGGCATCATGCAAAGACCTTGATTGCAAAGAGTGGGGACTCCTGCTCTGTCAACTCCTGGGTTTTCTTCAATTTATCGGTCTGTAATTTTTTCCTTGAATCTGTAAAGGGGTGCTCATAATTTGGAGCCAACGGACACAGCCGCTGGCCGCATTCTCGAGCTCCTGGTTTCTGCAACTGATAGAAATACCGTGCTTGCAGTCGTGGATCACTTCAACATCTCTGCAACCAAGCACGTGGTCTACAGCATCCCTCAGCTCTTCTGCCGGAATGGTCAGCAGACCAGCCAAATTGTTCGGGAAAGGGCAGGCCCTATATTCCACATCTGCGTAGCTTCCGACCGTGATACCAGGTCATTTTATTTTTGTTCAATGTGCAACACAACTGGCTACCGGCGTCCGATGACTGGAACAAGAGTGCGAGGAGACTGATATCACCGAGGTGGCACTGATCATCCGAGATACATTACCAA
This sequence comes from Mycena maculata, assembly GCA_029448575.1. NCBI lineage: Eukaryota > Fungi > Basidiomycota > Agaricomycetes > Agaricales > Mycenaceae > Mycena > Mycena maculata. Next base: position 151,023 of record JARJLG010000055.1, on the reverse strand, counting down.
TACCTCTGCATTCCATAATACCCATCTTCTGCGCCAAACGCTGGCCCGGGATCCCATTCGTCCAATTCCTCTTTTCTTGAACAAGGAAGAAAGGACAAAGGCACACAACCAGTATGCGACCCAGCTTCGTGCGACAACATCGAAAAAACGGAAGGATCGTCAGGACGAAGCCTAACGGAAAGCCAAGGAGGCGGGAGCCGCGAGACAAAGAGCTGATGAGCTTGAAAAAGCTGCTTCAGAGGCCGCTGCAGAGGCCGACTAGGAGGATATTGATATGCCACGGCACTTGTGACCGCCGATGCAGCCTTCATTGGATATATCCGAATAAAGTGTACTATGAGGGTGTGCATATAATTGTAAAGCTTTGCCTGACGCCATGGAGGCAACCCAGCTGGGATCTGGATGGATTTTTGACGGATACTGTCACTGTCTTCTGAACATGCATATGGGCAAAGGCACAAATGATATATTAAAATTGGTAGAAAGACAGCGAGTGGTCCATTATCTATCTGATCCCCGTTGGCTTGTGGATTTGTGCCGAGCGGAACAAACGGTATCAAGATGGGCATTGTCAATGTGTCTCCTTCTCGGAACAATGACTATTTACAGAACTCGTCTGAAGTCGTGCCATCTTTTTAAATTGTGGCTCGGACCTCTGATGCCCAAACGACGGCAAAGTTGTGGTGTAACTGTTGGCACATGGCAAACACTGATCAGATCATGGGAGATGGATAGCGGGCCCTGCCGCGTGTATAGTACCTTGAGGCCAATAAGGACCACAGACCTGACTACATTTCATTGTCCACAGCACAGACAGTGATTCCAGACAATTGTTTCAATTTGATTTTCCAGACATCGAAATAACAGTCATCACAGATTACATGAACAGATTCCACATGGTCCACCAGACAGAGACGCTCCCACCACTAGCATCATTTCCGCCCAATCCGCCACTTCCACCACTACCAGCTGTACAATAAGCATCAGTGGCGTATTTTGCAATGAGCATCATTCACACTTGTACCATTTCAAACAGGCTTGGCAGGTAAATCTCACATTTAGAAAGACACCCCAGTCGATCCACCAATAGGTGGGCTCAGAGTTGATCTCCTGCGCGCAGGCGCAGGCGCAGGAGATCATGTGCTGTGACCATCATCACATTTGTTTGTTCTCATCCATTTCCGGGCTAATTGGTGTTCTCCTTCGTTCATGGACAACTACGCGCGTGTACTGTGTAAGATTGATGACAATTGTAGCCTGGTCTTTCCCTCATCATCTCCCCCATGTAACCTCCCAGTATCGCACCATGGGCCGAGAGACTGTCCACTCCCAGATCAACTCCTATCTCCAACATATGGCTGTTTGGGGCCTGCTGACTCCCTCTATTGACGACGACAAGGACATCAATGACAACAGGGATGCAGAGGGAGAGCTTTTGGCCAAGGAGGCTCAGTTACAACTTGATCTGGCTATTCTGGAGGCCATAAAGTCGACCCGTTACTTGCTGCGCAATCCGTAGACCTTGATTTTGTTGTCTCCAGAGGTATTCTGATCACATTACCTCCTTGGGGTCCTGCTTGCCAAAGAGAACGATGAAATTCTCTTTTTGCTGGATGAGATCGAGGAGATGCCAAATTAGAAGGCCTTTCATTTTTGCGGCCCACTGGATAGGGGGAAGGGTACTTTTTTCTTTGGGGGGAGGCATGGATAGAGTATTATGAAGAGGTTTGGTAGGATTTGTCAATAAATAAGGGTGGTATGGGTAAGAGAGAGCAAGTGATCTTTTTTTCAGACGGTAGAGGCTCTTGGGATACATAGATAAATAGCTACTAACTGTGACGATCAGCCATCGGCACATGATCTCCTGCGCCTGCGCCTGCGCGCAGGAGATCAACTCTGAGCCCACCTAATGGCATTACCAGCTGTACAATGAGCGTCAATGGTGAATTTGGTAATGAGAGAGCATTGCTCAAACTAGCAATATTTCCGACGGTCTTGTTGGTGTTGTTCGAGTTGGTGGTAGTATTGTTTGAATTGGTGTAAGTATTGTTCGAATTGGTGTTAGTATTGTTTGAATTGGTATTCTGCCGAATGTGTTGGCCACTCTCGATGTAACGGAACGAAAACTGTATTAACATTACTGTTGTCTCCCGTATTGCCAGTGATAGGCGCGCTATTGGTAATTGGGGCGGAGGTATTCTTGAACATTGTGGAAAGACAAGCAGTTAAGATGTGCAGAAGAGGCTGGGGCCTTGATCGTTCATAACCAGGAGTTGCAGCTTATTTATTACATCCAAAGGCCCAAAGGCAGATCTCCGCGATAAGCACTGCGTTCCAACCCCCAGTAGACAGAGGGTCTGTCTACTAGGGTAGACACAGGGTAGACAGACCTGTCCAGCTACCTAAGTCTATGATGAGCAGACATACCCAGTTTACCTGTGTCTACCCTGTAGATGGGGTACACAGACCTGAGACTGAGGTAGACATAGTCTGGCCGACAAATTTGCTTTAAGAGGAGCTTTCAATGAACCGTAAACAAGGGTTGTGAATGTTGATTCTTGAAGAAATGTTGAGCGGATGCCATTGCCCATACTTGAGCGGTACACATTACATAATCTCTCACATTCCAAGCCCAAGAGATCCCACTGCTCAGACGTACAACAGGTCGAGGTGAGCCCAAATTAGCCTGGCATGGGTGGACGAGGTCAGTGTACCCAAGGAGACTGAGGTAGACGGAGGCTGTCTACCTAGGGTAGACGGAGGTAGCCGAAGGCTGTCTACCTAGGGTAGACAGAGGTAGACAGGGGTAGACGGAGGTACACTAACATGTGTCTACTCGCCGTGGTAGACAGAGGGTAGACAGTACCTCATTGTAGCCTAAAATCGTAAACTAGTGCACCCATTGTTTTCAGCAGATGCCAGACCATAATAGGTTGAAAAAATCAAGAGACATTTATCTGTCACGATCACGTGTATCCAAATCGCACGCCGGTCAAGCGCGCTTCGAGCAACGAATTAACATTGAATTGTTGATGATATAAGGCAGTGATCGGGTAGATCATGTGCGTAAAATAAAGTGTAAGGTGTTTCGCAATTTATTTCCTGCGGCCTTTCTGAGTCCTGATTGCTTAAGCTTCTCACCCACTCTTCTGAACCCCATGCTTTTTACCTTTGGTTCAACCCCGTGGAGTGTTATGGTTGACAGTTCTAGACACTCACTCATCTTATCACGTACCTCTGTTTTTGGCTCTTGTTGAGCTTCAAAATCTGACTCATTCTGCAATGCACAGCAATGGCCCAAATCCCAAGTAGCATGATCACTGTACGTGTGTCTGTGAGACACATCTTTTACGTCCAAGAGCCTGACAGACTGGGGCCGGTGGACCCCGCGGTGCTGCCAATGCAGACCCCGCTTAATTTTACAATTTTAGGCTAGAATCCAGTACTGTACCTTGCACACGTGAATATTCTGCACCAATATTGTGCAGGGAAAAAATAGAGTCTGAAAAAAGTAGTGGGAGTCTAACCTCAGGACAGTAGTGTGATGATCATTCACAGTGTAGCAGATAATAAACCTATCAAATACAAAAACAGTGATATCTTGAACAAAAGTAGCGCACAATCCAACATTGTTCTACTCATTTTTTTCATTTCAAGCCATGCAAGTAGTGCAAACTGTCAAATTTCACAATCAAGGTAGCAAAACCACGCAAAAAAAGTACTATTTCGGACTACATAGTTGGCTGGACCAGGTAGTTGACCAGTCAGGAAATATAAGACACCAGATAACTGTATACCACAAGTTACGAGTCCTAAAATTTATTTTTAGGGTCATTTTTAGTCATCGCTTTTCCTGCCAGAAAAACAGATTTTGTTTCCATGATGTCCTTGATTCATGTTGGAAGTGTTTCCTTATACGGCCATAAAAATTTCCTTACAAGGGTGTTGTGTGAGCTTGAATGTCAAAAATGTATGTCAATATTCGTTACTGGGCATTTATGCTGACTTTGCTTTTTTGCTTTCTGGATTGGATCATAAGGTTTATTAGCTGATTTAGCTTTATGTTATTTACGTCTCGCTCTCGGCCCCTGCCACTTTTTCATCATCACCCGTCTCCAGCCATCTCCATTGGCATCATTTTGACGACATCTTGTCTTCTCTAAGAGTACCGACGTCGTGCCTCGGCTACTCCAGCAATCTGGGCCGCCCTTTGCATCAATTTCTTTTTTTTTCGTGATACACTCCGTGGTCGCACAACCTCCGCAACACTGACATCTGTACAGTCCACGAAACACCATTAGTGCTAACACGGGTTTGGAGAAAACACAGGGTGTGTTATTTACATACCCATCACTTACCACTGGTGTATTTCTGACCGTGCCGCCACTCTCGCTGCCTTCCCGACACCTCCATCAATTCAACATCATTGCCATCAAATCCCCGGGCGTCCCCGGTGAACTAGTGCATTCCCACCCCGAGAATCAAGGTAGAATCACAAAGATTGTAAGGGGCTGTGTACGACCTGCGGTGCTCGGTTCTTGACTCATCTCGTCCATTTCTTACCTACCTATCTCATACTTGTTCGAAATCACTGAGTATTTGACCTCGGATCATGTTCACATCCATGATGGCTCGCTGCGGCCGAATCCCCTCAAAGAAACTGTTTCCATGAACTATGAGTGATTTCATAAGTTCTTGTACAGTTTAACTTCCACTTCTACTTGAAAAACAGCATATTTTTCTTCATTGTATCTTCACCTAATAATCCCACATAACCCTTCATATTAGAGGGGGAATACCCCCCCATGTTCCCCCTCGAATATGAAGTGTTTGAGGGAAAACCAGTATGCTGCAAAATATGCTGCACTTAAGGTCCAAATATGCTGCAGAGGCATTGCAGCATATAGGCCTTTGAACTTAGAACTCTCAGTCATTACTTGTATTAGATAATCTTGCTGGGCGTTGGCTCAACGGTGGAAGTTGGGATAGCCCAAAAAGGAAATTTTCAAGAAAATACAGGAAAAAATATAAGAAAATAATAGAAAAAATATAAAGAGGCTCTAACAGTGGAGATGAGATATCCAAAAAAAGGAAATTCACCAAAAAAATAGTAAAATACAGGAAAAAAATACAAAAAAAAAAAATAAGAGAAAAAGAATAACTCCTCCTGTGCAGTATATCCACCTCTGTGGCTTGAAGCTTTAAAGAGAGAATGTATTATTTAATCCTGCCAGGGTGGGATACCCAAAAAAGGAAATACACCAAAAAATATTGTAAAATACAAGAAAAAATATGAAAAAAAATTAAGGGAAAAATAACCACTCTTCTCCCTCTACCCATCCGCCATTGGATAAGACACCTGAAAAGGAAATTCACCAAAAATATTGCAAAATACAGGAAAAAAATAAACATGGAAAAAATCACCACTCTTCCCCTTCCATCCATACCACCGTTCTAGTCAGAACGGATAATGTGGTAGGTTTACCTGTTCTATTAGAAGGGAGATTTAGCGGTCTAGGGCTTCAATAATCATAATCAGCAGCAAAAAAACTGATATAAATCATAATTAAATCATATTTCCACTATTTATATTGGGATTGATGGGTCCTGCTATTGCCTTGAAATTGATGGCTGTCTGTATTGGTGCTATAGCTGCCTGACAAATGATGGCTGCCCATATTGAGGTTGCAATTGATGCCTGGTTGCATTAAATGCTAATATTTGTCCAAAAAGTGCCGGTTCTCGGAAAGTATTTTGCATATGGTGGCAACGTTGCCACCATGCACAAGATCGGCCCATTGTTCTGGGCGAACCCATTGTGCGTCGTGATTGCCGTTTTTTTGGGGGGTGGCTCTTGAGGGCTACCTATATAGGCATGTCCTTGCGAGCGACTCCCCATTCCCCTCATCTTACTCTTGAAGCTCACTGTCCCATGTCCCATTCAACCCATCTAACCCATTTCCCTTGTATGTTTCTGTTCCCTCTGTATAACACTCTTACTGAGATCACATTTTGCCATGCAGCCGAGTGCGTGCGGCCGGAATTACGTTGTTGGTTGCACGTGCACAGCAGCGATGGGGAAAACTGTGAACAGTTCTGGCCCAAGCGGCCCCGCCTCGCTATCGCCCGGCATGCGCGTCGTAAGTGCAGTCATGATTTATGCCTGTAATTCCGCTTCTCGACTTACACTGTTACCCCAGTGGCTGCCGAAATGGCTGATATGGAGAGGGGCCACGTCCGTGCATTTTTGTTGTCCATCGGTGGGTTCTGAATTCTCTTAGCCTTGAATCCTGGTTAATTAACATGTGTCCCAGCTGAAGCCGCCGCCCATTATTCCCTGGCCGATCTGGAGTGGGCCCTTGAGTTCACATTCAGAGAGTACTTGTGCCGCCCCCGCATCCACTAGATAATTTTACTGTACTGAATTTGTGTATTGGTGGACTGAATTTTTTTTTTCTATGACTTGTGTACTTTTTCAGGATGAAATTGGAAAATGGACTCAGCACAAAACCTTGCTTCTACAAACAAGTGGAAACAACCACTACAGTACGGTCCCAAAAAAGAAATTTTTACTGACTGGGGACAAGCGACAAGCGACGCGAAGGGAGGTTGCACAGAGTCAACTCTATATTTTATGTAGTAGGGACTTGACTTAACTGGTGAAAAAAAAAAAAAAACCTCAACAAAAAAATTTGCATTGCGTAAACAAATTACACCAACCACTATGGTCCCAAAATGGAAGTTTTGCTGCCCGCGCGACAAAGGAACGGCGCGAGGGAGGGTTGTGCAGAGTCCAGTGTGTAATGGGAACTTGAAAAAAAAAAGCTTTGACAAAAAAATAGCATCATGTAAACAAGGTACAACAACCGCTACGGTCCCAAAAAGGAAGTTTTGGGCATGAAGGCATGAATAAAAAAATATATTTACTTGATTGTCGCACAGGTGCGAATTTGAAATGAATACGTATTGCAAGTTGAATAATGTTAGCCTTGGAATTGAGCACAAAAAGAGAACAAAAGAAGACATGAGTCTAAGCCTACCAAAAAGAAAAGACAAGAAAGGAAAAGATTGTGGGACTTCCCACTCGGCAATTAAACCAGGTGGGACTTCCCACTGGGCGATAAAACCAGGTGGGACTTCCCACTCAGCGATAAAACCAGGTGGGACTTCCCACTGGGCAATTAAACCAGGTGGGACTTCCCACTGGGCAATTAAACCAGGTGGGACTCCCCACTCGGCGATAAAACCTGTCATCTGGTACATATTGAGTAAAAGATGGATTATTATTTGCCATTTTTGCTGGATCATGGTAGAAGGTGAGCAGCACGTTGTAAGTTTAGCGGATGCGTGGGAGGTCGCCACTAGTCTAGCTTGACCAGATCAACCAATCTCTTCCAGCTCTCAAGATCATGTGGAGATTGTTGCAGTCAGGCCAACAATGGATCATAGGGGGGAGGCTGGGGGGATGTCAGGGTCCACTCCAGGTTTAGATTTGACAATTGAGTCAGGCAGGATTGTTTCAGACATGGTATTCAAGTTGGATGATAGAGTCATCTGTGGTCTCATCTTGTACATGTAAAGCGAAAGACCTATGATATACCTACATGCATGGCTGAGTTAGCTATAATGTGAGCCATACGAGGCTATAGACCAGCAGCCCCTAGATTGTAAGGATTTACACTGCAGATTAGTATAGCAAGGGTAGATTGCCCCAGCAATAGGTTGGATTGAATGCCCAAGGAACTGGTGGACGCCATTGTCAAAAGCAGCAGGGTAGAGCACATGAATCAGTTTATTGGGGGAAAAAGCTAGATTTTTCTTTGCTGCGCTAGCACGCAGCATATATGGTTCTAGGACGCCCTGGGCCAGGGCTTCGCGGAACACCAAAGATCAGCCTAAACGGAGCCCGTATAGGTGCAAAAAAGCGATTTTAGTAGCAGGGGAGTGCATGGGGTCCTACCCAATGTGACGTTGAAACGCTGACTATCTGAACAAGCGTGAAATGTAGGAATACGTAAATCAGTGCTTAGAGCACTAATAACACAAAACCAACACTAAACACAAATCCAAACAATAAACGGTGTGAGTACGGGGATCAGACCAAGTATTAGGTCTCTGATTGTGCTAAATATAAGTAATAGCTATTTACGAGTAAATACTGATATGATTCAATTAGCCGATCTAGGGTCTCAGATGAGGTCCAGAGGAAGCCAAGAGGTGCTTTTATCTTGTGGGGTGGGTGGATTAGTCCTTAGACTTTGTTATCCTTTCAGTGTTCTCGGTCCCTTATGATTCTGTTCCATGTTCTATCAAATCCCTTTGCCTAAATCCTTATGAAACCCTTGTGAAACCCTTATGAGTCTGTTCTGTGTTCTGTTTCCTTAAGATTCTAGCGCGTGATGTGATCCAACAACCAACAATATATTTGACCAAAATAACTAAAAGAACTTTACAAGTTCCAAGAGGTACTCCGAATGAATACAAGGCTTCCCAAGCGACAATACCAGCAGAGCTGAATACGTCTAGCAAGAAGGGGTGAATTCACTGCCTTCCCTCTCTGAACCTGTCTGTATTTATACAAACGGGTGACACAACATGCAGGACTAATAAAATATAAATAATACAGGAATAATTAACAATGAGCACGCAACAAACGGATAAATAAACGGTTAGATAGATACTTTGTTCCGAAACCTATGTTCTGATTTTGGTTCTCATCCCAGAGATGGCATCATATTATGATGTGGATTTTACCCGTGTCTAGCCCTCTCTGCAGAATCAGGGTTAAATTGTCATATAGTATGACTTTCGGTACGGGAAAACAGATAAACTACTCCAACACATGAATGATGGAGTTAGTGGATCAATCTTCCCTAGGCAACAACTGCGCTACCCAATCCAGACCTCGGTCCAAGCGTCGAATATCAAACATGCCGTGGATTGATCGTCGGCTACTGCCGGACTGTTCGGGTCGTATTCTCCTTTTAGCAAAGGTCCCTTTTGTCTGTTGATTCCCAACTCCAGTAGTGTACTTTTCAGGTGTAATTTGTAGTCAGAATGGATGGTGTGTGTATGTCCTTGGTATAACACTTTATCTCTGTCCCAATTCGATCAAATGGTTGGACTTTGAATTACGTGTAAATACACAGCAGCTCCCCAGGCCGTTGACCCTCGTGGTATCAGTGACCTGACAAGTCTTTACTATGTAACTAGAGGTGTAGTGCCTTTAGCCAACAGATCGGACCTCTCTATGGCTCTCTATGGGCAAGATATTGATAAACCCTGGTTCCACTTTAGTAAGTGGAACAAGAACGCAGAAATTGGTAAATTTCAGGCTTGGCCATTTTGCATGCTCATCAACGTGACTGAGGTGGGCAATCCCACCTCCTGGGGGAAATCCCACAAAATTTTTTGGGCCCGCCGAGGGCGGGGTGGAATGTCCCAACAGTGGAGGTGGGACATCCACTTAAACCTGGACCCCCTAGGAGTAGTTAACTCCCATGAAACGTGTAGGTAGCCTGAAGTGCAATTGACGCAGCCAAGAAACTGGTCAAAAATGAGTTGGTGGAAGGAATTGAACTCGATGAGTCGAGAATTTCTTCAAAGGATGAGTGCAAGCCATGCCTGCATGGCAGGATGACCCGCAAGCCGATTTCAAAGACAACAGAGCATGCTGTGACAGGCAATGTTGGTGATGAGGTCCACACGGATGTGTGGGGTCCTGCCACCGTTGAAGCGCCACAGCACAAGAAGTATTACGTCTCTTATACAGATGAATCTTCGCGCTACACAGTCTTGATCTTGATGCACTCGAAGGACGAGGCATTGGAGTCATTTACAGCTCTTTGCGGAACTTAGGGCACGGCCTGTTTTTTTTTTTTTTGATAAGTTTCCACGAGAACAGCGATTGCGGGATCATTTCTCAACCGTTTGCCTTTGAAATGGGCTCATTCGATTTGCATGGAAAGGGCGGAGGGCATCGCCTCCTAGGTTTTTTCATGGGTACCGAAAATCTCTTTTTTTTGGAGAGATTCCCGTGTTTTTCAGTGGTTGAGCAGAGAACACGTCCCATGGGACCTATTTTGCGAGATCCAGTCCAATGTCTGCTGTTTCATAAGTAGATGCTTTTGTCCCGGTACAAGAACTTTGTAATTCGGACAAGTGACCGAGACTGAGTGATATTGAATCAAAAATACATAGTAAAACATGCCTCAAACATGCCTTGTGGCTGATCACAATAAACAACTTGCGTAGGCTGATGCCCATGTTCCCTTAATCCTTTCTTAATTCCCTTGTAAAGTCCCTGAACAAATGGCATTGCTTTTGTGAGGCACCAAGTTGTTGCCCGAACCTCCTCATTTTCATTCACCACACTATAAAGTGCAGGATGAATGGGCTCTCCTTTTAGTTTCCCTGTATGATTTGCAATCTGTTTTCTATGATGAGCAGCCAACATACAGACCAATCAAAAATACGAAGACTCACCCAAAATGTGTGATCACCTGAGAGTCTTTGCCCAGATTTGGCAGCCATACAACGATCAAAGAAGACACGATGGGCAGCAAACCAATCAACAAACATTGCACAAATATATTTAACTGAGAGACTGAAGCCACCATATTTCAATGAATCATTGAATGAGGAGAATGGTGTGACTTTGCTGAAACCATAGTGATCTGCAGCTGCAAGCCATACAAGCTCCCATTCAGCATGCACTCACTGTTGGGTTTCTGAAAAAAACTCTGAGTAGGGACCAGGTCCCACACGTGAGGTAAACAAGCTGACAACTTCACCCATCATTTGCTTGTCAATGGCACTACGTGCAGAGAGGTATATTATCAGCGACTGCCTAGTCGGCCGAACGACCTAGTCGGCCACTTGCATAATATCAGGTCGTGTAGTGTAAAATCTTGAGGATTAGTGTTTGCGGGGTGGAATATGACCTGTGAGGACGTCGTGTGTCAAGTTGGGACCCAAGCTGACACAGTGATCAAAAGTTGTGGGAAGTCTTGGACCAAGATGCCGGCATGCAAACATCATTTCTTATTTCCGGACAGCCTTTGCGCTCATCTCTTCCTTGTTTCTCCACCAATTCCCCACCGATTCATAAGTTTATAGGCTCAAACTCATCCCTAGATTCAGGGGAATGATATCGTTGTAGCGCATTCGCGAGCGAGGATCGTTTCCGCTCTCAATGCGCTCCATGAAGACCTCAAGCAGTTTCTGGGTGGCGCACTCCGGCCGACTCTCTAGCAAACCAGCTATACTTGCTACCAGCCTATAATTTGGTTATTGCATTGAACATACCTGACTCTATGTCCTCCCAAAGTACTGGGGTCTTGACTGCACAGGTTCCCGGTCGCAGTGGGCTACTGCCCAAAGCCATCGGATTTTCGTTGCACATGTAGATGAACTTTTTTAGAGGGGTTGCGTGTGGGTGGGAAATGTTGTGTGCAACTCGGTATGTTCAAACACTTCCTATGAAGGCATATGGATCATAATTTGTGCCCTGGATGTGGTCTATATCTCACAGGGCCTGCCATCCTGCTCTCACAGCCCTTTTAGGGCCCCACCTCGCTTGAACGGGAGCTCGTATTATTATCCATACACCTCAGATGTACGGTTTATATGTCTAGAACCATTCATTTATATGTCTTGAACCATTTGGGATGCAGCGGGGTGGATAGAAGTGGCGCAAGCTCACGATTTGGCTGCGTGGCCGACTAGGCCGTTTATTGCCATTTCGGGGATGCCGCCGAAAATAAATTCAAAGAGCGATGAAGTTGGGGCGTAAATTCGAGAAAATATTGTCACTCACTCATAGGGTCCATACCTTCATCTGAGAGCCAAAACATTCAGACCCTCTCGACTTACCATGTGAGCTTGAGGCCAAAAGTGCTAAGATGGCCGAGAAGGCAGTCTCTGATAATACTAAGAAAGCTTTCAGTAATGCTATAGTAATTGAAGACTTGAACAAACCAGGAAAAGCAAGCTGTACAAGCCGAGGCAGTTGATCAAAGATATGAACATCAGTGCCTTGGTAGGTCTGCCCACATCCGGGATTGTTGACTCGTCTACTGTTGCACAGATACCAATTTGTGAGCAGAAAGTAGTCTGTTGGTCGTTGGCAAACACAACGTTGATAAGCCGCGAAATTTGCGAAACCTCAAATTTTACGAATGCGTGACATTCAGCGCTCATCCAGAGGTTGGCGTGAGCTCCAAACGTGCAACCCAGAGCCATATTGCATTATCATCTTAAACTGGCAATAACAGCTTATTCCTGGAAACTTCACCCTTGGGACACTTGGGGGTTGAATCCGGATTAAGGCTTAAAGCCCATACATCAAAGTCCTGAAACACCCTCTATACGTGGGAAGGCAAAGCAATGCTCACTATCAAAGGGAGAATCATATTATCCACCTCTGGCATTTATTGGCACGCTGGGAACCTTATTCGGGAGGGAAACACCTAGTTGTTTACACGACTTTGGATTACCTGACGCGACGCGATGGGTCACCTGATCTAGGCCTGGACCTACAATTATTACTCCTATACACTGGATCCGCGACAGTGCGATCACCCAATAAGCCGCAGACCGGATTAAGCTTGTACTGCGTGTTTCTGGATACCGATTAAGGGCATCTGGGGTATCATTGGAAGGGTATTAAACCATACAATCCAGTCAACGATACTAGAAGTTGGGGCATCTACCACAGAGGAAGATATGGGTCAATTACCCTATTCAGGGGACTAATTACACATATAATCCCCTGATCAACGGGAGTCATTGGACGAACATATAGGAGAGCTCAAGTAGCGAATAAGCGCGCCAGGACGCACGCAGCTGATACCGATTGCAGGCTAATTAATTAAGTAGAATACCCGAGGCCTAGTAATCACGCACATGTAATAGTTTTTGTACAGTCTATAAGGAGGGCAGAACTAGGGAGGACGGCACTGAACCAGACCCCAGAAAGTGAGGAGCAATACAGCCCTTGCGTACGGAGTTGAAGTTTAGGCTTGAATCTTTGGCTGTCAATTAGTCTCAGAATTTAAGTTCGGTTTTGGAATAGCATCGGTGGGATTTATAAGTGTCAGTTGCGGGGCGTGAGCCATACCAAGTCCGAGGTGTGAGCCATTGTGTGTGTTTTGAGGTGTGAGCTATAGTTACGGGGCACGAGCTAAGCAAGTTTGAGGCGCGAGCCAAGTCAGTGGAATAAGGCGTGAGCCAAACAACCGGGTCTAAACAGCCCACCGGATTAATAGTCCACCAAAAACAAACCGGTCTAGAGCCGTTATATCTGCATAGTTGGGAAACTTAAATCCACGTTGGGAACCAACCGATAAATTCAGGTTGTGTCTTGAACGCCACTTCAAGAAACTAGTTGAGACTTAGCCACCCTTGGGGGAACGGGAATTGAATACTTTCGTGACAAATGTGTTTACTCGTGGTTTCCTTGGACCTATACTTCTGTCCAAAAAGACCCGAATCTCGTCAGTGCATCAAGGTCATTAAGGGAGTGTGTTGGTGTTGGAGTCTGTTTAGTCGTGCTTAATCTCACTTTGTGAGTTAGGTGTAACTCAGTCGTTCGATAGGGGGGGATTTTGGCAGTTGCATATCTAGACCGTTGAACCTGAGCAACCCTTTCAACGTGCAATAGGATCACAGTTGAAACCTTTTACACACAAGTCAATAACTGCATTTTTCTGGACAGATGCAGTTACCGTTTGAAATCAACCCATGCCACATTCGCATTTCAAAGATGTACCTTTGGCAAGCAAGTGTGGTATCCAGATAAGAACATCAAGATGGTAGAGAGAATCAGGTTTGAAGCCATCATTGCTGACAATCGCATCCTGTACTGCAAAGAGTGGATGTTTGCATAGTGAAATAGCTGGCCACGGCTGTAGCAATCGGGCTGACCATGGGTGGCTATCTCACTGGAAGTTTTGGGTAACTGTGATGAACTGATGCCTCTGGTGGCTCTGATTTTTGAATTTCTTCAGCTGCAGCAGCAGCATCAGCAGCAGAATCAGGCTAATTATCTATATCATCAAAGAGACTGGCTTCAATAGGATTTTCTCCAGATGCAATATCGCCATTGGGATCATTGAGGTCAACAAATCATAGTTCTTCAACTAATCTGTCAAAATAATCTTGAGTAATCCTGTCTGTGATTCAAGTGAGTTTATATAAGACAAGAAACTGTAATGCATAAACTTACAATTGCTTGAAGGACTGCTTTCAATGTTTGAAGACATGTTAACAGGATCTGAGTGGACCTGGTTGAGAATACTCTCCATCAGCACTATCAAGGCGACCCCGTTGCAACTAAGGTTCTAAATGATGTCTTTCACTTTATGGATCGCCTTCTCCACCTACTGTCAAAAAAGCACTCTTTTTTCAAAGACCTTTCTCACCAGTTTAGTGAGGCAATTTTCATCCGGGACAAGAACGATGAAGATGCTGTTCGGGCTGTGATTGAGAAAAAAGGCGGAAAGTGGTCTTACATGGTCCGAGCCAAAGGAGCAGCCTTGAAAAAACACATTCACAGATTCATTCCTGGGCCAGATATGCTGGTCCCTCGTCTTCGGTGTTATTTGATGCCTACAGAAATGTCGAATGTCCAACTGCAACAGGGAAAAAGACCAACTTATTCAACTTATTCTCTGATGAGGCATGGAAGATGGCAGAGCGTCTTCTTGCCACTGCACAGCTAGGTTCCCTCTCTGACCCACTCAATATTGCTCTCTATTTTGTCATGGGCCATGATCGTGATGGTCTCATCCTATATTGGTGTATCCGTGGCACCAACTCAATTGAAGGTGGCTGGCACATGACTTTGCGGCAGATGTTTGGTTCATTAGCTTCAGCTTCAGACTTTGGGGAGGCTTTGATTATCTTATTTGCATATCGCCGCAACATGTTATATACCGAGCCGGGGTGGACCTGAAGAGTAAAGGCCGAAGGACCGGAGGCTCCGGTATGTCGGAGCGTCGGAGAGCCGGAGGGTCCGGAACGTATATGAAGGGGGATCACAACACCACAGGGGGTCAAGGGTGAGTGACTACCCTAACCGGCAGGTATCCGATAGAGGAAAACAAGTCAGAGTACCGGAGGGAACCGGAGAGTATGGAGACAGCTCAGTGCAAGGGAAGTGAACCAAGCAACGTCAATTATCAATCTGACGTACAGGACATATTAAAGACGTATTTATACTAAGTAACTAATTGTTTTCCATATAAGGAAGGAGAGTGGTTCTTAACAATAAGACAAGTCAGAAGGACTGATGAGAAGTTGTATGACAATAATACGGAAAGACGGAAAGGCGGATAAACGGGAAACGCTCAGTAATCCTTCATTGCGTAAAAACCCGATGATTCCAGATGGTCCAGAGGCTCCGGTAATATACCGGAGCCTCGGAACCTACCGGAAGGTCGACGAGAGAGCTGGGGATGTTGCATGGATATAACACAACATTACAGTAAGTGAATTTGCACTACTTTTTACATTTTTTACCCAGGTTGGTCACAAAAATTGGACAGGCAAAGCATACAAGGGGCATCCTGAGCTTTGGGTTCAGGATGAAACTGCAGAGCTAGCCGCTGCAACAAACTCTGCAACATCATTCCCTATCCCTAAAATTCTTGCCACATGCATTGTCACCTCGGAGTCTTTTGGAATTACCCCCATCCCATCTTCTATTGCTGAGAAGTACAACATAACCACTCTACCTTCATTGAATGCAGTTTCTCTGGCATTTCATGATGATACCCCTGTACAATCCCTTATTCGACTCTCAACACGCCCAACCAACCAATTTCGATTTTTCCAGATTTGCCAGCAGACATTACATCCAGTACTCCCTGTGTTCACAGAGGTTGAATGCACAAAGTTCAAGGTAGCAATTGTTAAAATGAAATATCGCCTGAAAAGAACAAATTCTTCTCCTGCTCATGAGGCCTACAAAGACATTGACTGGGTTCTTTTACAAAGGATTGGAACAATGATGTTAATTACTAGGATTTTGGACAAGCAGACCCTGTCACAGATTCAAACAGGCACATTTATTATAAATTCCTCAGCAGCTTGAGCGTCATCACAAGAAAAGATTGCAGTGGACAACACCCAAGCTGCACTTTTGGATGGAGCTAATGCTGGGCCTTAGATGGACATGTCAGTTGGTCCTCACCGTCCTCGAGCATCAGTTCTCCCAGCAATTGAGCTTGATGAATCTGTTCATTTCAGAGGTATGGTCACATAATTTGTATGTATACTCTGGTCACTAATTGCTGCAATAATCCACGGGTTTAGATATCAACGAGTCTTCAGATCCATTCATGCCTTCTCTGTCAGAGCCCGGCATGTCCACCCCCATATTGGAGCAGCCATCATAGAGCCTCTCCCCCAATTTGCCTGAAGACAACACAGATATGATGGGCATCGGCAACAACAACCTGGTTTCAACCAAGATTGCACATGCTGCACAATTGCCTATGATGCAAAGTCTCCTGGTGTTCCCCAATGCTGTTTCAAGCACCTCAACATTGCCATCTGCCACGATTGGAGTGCATCAACCTTCCTATCTGATAGCAATTGGAAAGAAAAGGAAGCAGTGTACAGTGTGCCTCTATTTCAACTGTAAACACAAGGACGTTTGCTCAGGAGCTGGTGGCCGACAATTATGTGCAAAGGGACCATGTGGGCATAACTTGAGGGAAGTACCATCACGAAGGATCACTAAACCAGGACGTGCATACCAATAAATATCTATATCTGATGTAATCTGTAAATGCTATGGAATCACAAATCACAAGTAAGTATTATTTAAATCAATAGGATAAGATTAGAAGTGTAGAGGAAATGTATGCGCAGATGTTGCAGTGCTGTGTAACTTGAAATGTTGTCTCCACCAACTCCGAGTTGAGGTTTCCACTCAGCTCTCCAGAACAGTTAATTTGATTTGAAAAGTATAGACATTTGAGGAATACAATTCATTGGCCTGCTTTGTGAAGGAATTGTGGCAATGTAGCATCTCAATGGCCGAGAAACGCGAGTCGCGAGCTGTCAAGATCGTACATGTGTCAAGGTCACGTGCACGCGTTGACAGGAACTCGTGCACCCGGAAAGCTCCGGAATGCCGTGCCGAGCATCCTTTGAAAACCATTGGTGCCCTAACCTGCCCTAACTATGACGAACATCCGCACTATTCCCATTTGGAACCTTAGCACTTTTCAACCGGAGCTTTCCCGAAATCAACTCGGTAGATGATAACATCTGCGAACATAGGCTTTCTCGCGCTTTGACCTCGGATTCAGTTGAAAAAACGCAGGTAGGTAGATACAGATATTTCTAAGAGTTCCCTCCCTTTTTCTCTCTTTCTCCCTCTTTTTCTCACTTGAAAAACTTGAAAAAACACGACCCACAGACATAGCACATGAGCCTCGATCCCACGGTTCAACTCAGTCGCGAACAATATCCCGCGGCGCCCACGGCTCTCGCGGAGATGAAGGGGATACCTTACCGAGAGTTGATCGGTGGACTTGTCTGGCTGGCAACAGCGACTCAACCAGCCTTGGCCTTCACAGTCTGTGTCCTATCCCGCTTCATTGACAACCCCGGACTTCCCCATTGGAACGCTGTGAAACGTGTGCTTCAGTATTTGAAGGGCACACGCACCCACGTGTTCACATACAACGCATCTGACTCCACACTCGGCCTCGATATTTTTGCCGATGCCGATGGGATGTCACTAGAGAATCGAAAAGCCGTATCAGGTTACGCATTCATTCTGAATGGTGCCGCAGTTTCTTGGTCATCGAAACAGCAGGAGATCGTCTCCTTGTCCACAACGGAAGCCGAATATGCTGCCATCACCTACACAGCGAAAGAAGCTATATGGTTCCGCTATTTCATGGCAGAAATTTTCAGCACAATCACTTTTCCCTTCATCATCTACAACGACAACCAATCCGCTATTGCTCTTGCACATGCTGAGCTTGGCAAGTTCCATGCTCGCACCAAACACATCGACATCCGCTATCATTTTATCCGCGAGAAAATCGAAGACGGAGCTCTCGAAGTTGTCTATTGTCCAACTGCTGAGATGACCGCGGATGTGCTTACCAAGGCTCTTGCCGCCTTCAAGTTCAAGCCGCTTGTTCAAGCGCTTGGATTAATTTCGGCTTGAGGGGGAGTGTTGGAATAACACGAAGCAAGCCGACACGTAGTGTACTCGCGTACCTACGTGGTGGTTGTGATGCTGGCATAGTAATGCACAGCATGTTTGGGAGGCTGGCATAGAGATGCACAGCAAGTCGCGGAACGCCACGTAGCGTTTCCATGGTTCAGCTGCTCTGAAACCCATTGTTCTCTCTCTCAGTGTGTTCGCATTTGTACATCGTTCGCGAGGTATAAAAGGCCCGCAAACTTGCCAATAAATTATCTTGTTTTCCCACTTCAGTCCTCACCTCTCTCCAATTTCATTCTACACCCACCGTACAAATGTAACGCAACTGATTAAAGAAACTGAGCACAAGGGTTACTGCCAAGACCCGCGTGAGAAGGCAAGCCGTCGAATCATGGAGCCTTCCGAGAAGAGATGCGAATCAGATAAAATTTTCGACCGGACTCGGAGGATGTCGGAAGTACACAAAGTAGTTCTACGTGAACAGCCTAAAAAGATGTGAAACACGGCATTGATCTCACAGTCCTACAACGCAAGCTCCCATCCCACACTCCCGCCGCCTCCCGGAGCATAGCAAACCACAACACGATTGCCATCCTTCCTGGGGACGAAACACCCTTTGTCCAAGTCTTCAAACTTGAACTCGAATGCTCCTGCCACTGAGCTTGTGACTCCCAAAGTCGACGATCCAGGTAATCTTTCAGCTGCTCGAGGGACGACGAAGCCGTGATCTCGGACGGTAAGAGTGATCTCATCAGGGCCGACCATAATTGCGCCTTCATTCATACTGGCCGAGATGATTCTGAATGAAGTACGCTGAGTCTCCGAAATAGTGATGCACCCCGCAGTCGTCATAGTGCCAATATTGTTTAGCGTCAGCCTTCGACCGGATGGAGAACCTCAATACAAGTGTTTAATTATGTGACGACATACGCATGATATAGCAAGGAGACCCACCAGTCACCACTGGCATGATCGACGATCGACTGCAGTGGAATGATGGTGATACCTCTTCCGTTCTGGTCGTGCTCAAGAACAATGAACATCTTTCCTCTGAATTTGTCGGAGATATGCTTGACCAGCCTATCCGAGAAAAACTGGTAGAAATTCCATCGAGCTGTATCGTGAGTGTAGTACTGTGGGGTAATGCGCTGAATGTTGTTTTTCAGGAAGTTGACAGTGGAAGTAGACATGGCCCGCCACCACTCGTCAGCGACTGCACGGCTTGCAAAAACGATGACCATGCGCCAATACCCCTCCTTTGAAATCTGGTAACGACCTTGATAAAGGTCCGGTAATTAGGGTTATGACGATGGTGCACGTACATCGTGTATATAGGCGTAGAATTCTCCACAAATGATACAGGAGGACGACCTATGAATCACAACACTTAGTTTCTCGAAGCAAACGAAGAAGTGGAAGTAGTACCTGCAACCCCATGTATGGTGGTGTTGAAACTATTGCTGGTGTTATTATTCGAGTTGGTATTCTACAGAATCTGTGGGTTAGTCTTGATAATACGAAAAAGCTTTGCTGACTTTACTGTAGTCTCCAACATTGTCAGTGATAGGAGCGCTATTGGTAACTGGGGCAGAGACATGGTGGAACATTGTGAAGACGATGTCAGGGCCGTGATAATTCACAACCCAACGTTGCGGCCTATATATTACGTCTAGACCCAGATCTCCGCGATGAGTAATGCTCACGGAGTCCTTCTCAGGCTCTCCGAAGGCGAAGGCTACGGATTGACGCTGATCGGTATGGGTAGCATTAGGCACAAAGCGAGATCTCCGCGATAGAAAGAGCTTACGGAGGCCTTCTTCTACTCTTCGGTGGAGAAGGGTACGTATCGACGACGATCAGCATCGATTGCATCCAGCGCCGATTGGTATCGGTATCGACTCCAGCATACAGTTGGGCTTAGTTTACTTGACACATTATGGGGCATATGCACACCTACTCGCCTCGTTGATGCGGGGACTCGCCGCCAGAACCCACGGGCTTGACGATCATCTCGAGGTTGGGGTCGATGTTGAGCACAGAGATGGTGCTCAAGTATAGACATCGCCACGCGCGCCGTACCCCGGGAGAACATTCGTCCGCGTGTGCAGCAATGGAGCTCATGACATGCGGCAGCAGACGCTCCGTAAGGCGTGGACTGCGGCATGCAATGAAACGGAACCGTGACGAGGAACATTAGAGGAAGGGACAGTAATTGGCGTGACGCAGCGGCAGTGCGTCATGCGAGCAGTCTGCGGTCCGAGATATCCGAGTAAGAGGCATTCAGACACTCTGCGGCACTTGAAATGTCACAGCGACACTGTCACCGTGCACGGTCGAAACGGGTGAAATTTATGGCTGGAGATAAACTGGAGGCGCTGAAAAAATCGCTGTACTTCCTATACGTATAAATACCTCCCGAATTTTTTTAAAATTGAACTGTCCGGGTATCATGGCGTCCGGCCGACGGCCCGATGACGTGAGACCGAGAGGATCAGCAACCTTGTCGGGCCCAGCTCTCTTCACTTCCATGAACATCTGAGTCTGACTGTTCCCACCGCGACAAACCAACGAAGAAATGGCCGAATCGACAACACAGAGCAGTCTTCCGCCGTCAATTGTCCAGCAACAACCGCTCCTCACACGGCTCAAATATCGCGCCATCGCCTTCGCGCTGCAAAACCTCATTTACGGGCCGTCTCTCTTCTTCCGCGACGTGAAAGCCTACTTCTTTCCGCCCGCCATCCGCCCCGACATCATCAAAATCTACCCCTGCCGGAAACACCTGCCTGTCCGGTACGCACAAATCATGTCCAAACGTTTCGCGGACGCTGACCTCGGCCATGGCCAGCATATTCCTGCCGCCCCCCGACTCTGTCCCGGGCGCGGCGCTCTTCACCATCCACGGCGGCGGCTTCATGCTCGGCTCCCCGCACGACAACGACGCGTGGAACGCCGCCTTCGCCGCGCAGTTCCGCGTCCCCGTCATCGGCCTCAACTACGCCAAGGCCCCGGCGAATCCGTACCCCGGGCCCACGGACGACGTCGAGGCGCTCCTCCTCGCCGCGCTCGCGGACCCCGCGCTCCCCCCGATCCGCACGGCGGCGCTCCTCGGGTGGTCCGCCGGCGGGAACCTGTGCCTGAGCGTCGCACAGCGCCCCGCCGTGCGCGCCACGCGCAAGATCGCCGCGCTCGTCCCTCTGTACCCCGTCGTGGACTTCACCTTGCCCGGCGCGCTCAAGACCGCGGGGCGGCGCTTCAAGCCCGCGCTGGGCGGGTACCGCGGGGGCGGGGGGGACGTCGTCGCGGGGCTCGGGGACGCCTTCACGCACGCGTACCTGCGCGTGGGCGCGGACCGGCGCGACCCCGGGCTGAGCCCGCTCTTCGCGGCGCGGGAGACGCTGCCGGCGCGGGTTTTTGTGCTGGGCGCGGAGCTGGATATGCTGGCGGGGGAGGCGTGGCGCGCGGCGTGTGGGTGGGGCGGGAGGCGCGTGCCGGGGCTGGCTGAGGTGCCGGGGGGGGCGGGGGTGGTGGGGAAGGGCGCGCTGGTGCTGGAATCCGACGGGGACGAGCGCTTTCCGCGTGAGGAGCGGGAACGCTACGCGTGGGAGGAGGCGGGGGAGGGCAGGAGCGGCGTGCGGTGGCTGCTTGTGCCGGATACGGTGCACGGGTTCGACCAGAACATCGGGTCGGTGGTGAAGGATGAGGTGCTCATGGAGGATGCGCGGATCAAGACGGGGAAGACGATGCGCATTATTGGGGAGTGGTTGTGCGAGGGGGTGTTCAAGGACGAGTTGGAGGAGGTGGGGACTGTGTAGGGCGAATACAACATTAAGTATATTTTCAATCCTTTTTACCACCATTGCCAACTGAAGTCGTTGTCCAACTCGGTGACGCATGACGAATCTATTACGTAAAGGTCGATAATTGAAAACCTGTTTTGAGCGCGACGTACTCGCTATGCAATACTAGTGTACGCAGGGCGAATGTACATGTGTAATCGTTTCGTGTGCCGCCTTGGTCTAGATCTGAATTCATTCTGTGCCTTGCCGTAGATTCTCATGAAACCAGCTGACTTGTATAATTGTATCTCATGCTCAACGAGTCTCCGGCGTTTCTGCCCATGAAAGTGACACTGAGATGGTGGAGGGAAAGAGGAAAACGTGGTGTGACCACAGGACGAATGTTGTGACTCGATGATGCGCACGGACCTTCGGCTACCTCTAACGCGTGCCCCCCACCGAATCCTCGCTCTCTCTTCCTGACGACGCATTGTCCAGCACGCCTCGCTTCCTCAGCGGATCGATGGATGTCAAGTGCTTGTGCCTTTGCCGCGGCGTCATACAGTGGCGTCCCTGTCAAGCGCTAATTCGGGCTGCCCGTCCCGCCGATCTCCCGCCTGCGCCCTAGCGCGATCGATATCCTTCCCGCCCCTCTCTTGGTCCCTACGCCCTCCGCCGAACGGCGGCCGAATTTCGCGCGGATCGTACGCTGCCGGCGTCATCGCGGCGGGGGGAAGCCGAGTGGGGAGGGCGACAGGGCGAGCGACAGGGCGAGCGAGCGCCAAATGTTGCTCGCGACTGGATGGAGGCGAGGCTGGAACGGCTGAATTCCATCTACAACATCGCGCGGCCAGGACGGGGACGTCTCAACGTGCTCATTGCCGTCTCGTCCCGCCGTGACCATCCCACGGGGATCCCCATGCGCCTCCTCCCGCATTCACATCTGCGTCGAGATTGCCGATTTCCTCTGCCTCGCCTACCCTTCGCACACCGCGTCCGAGTCTATTCCCAGTCCGCGCGCTGTCCTGGTAACGCCCGTGTTCCCGCCTCGCGGCTTGTTCAGAGGGATATAGCGGGTGGGGGCGGGGGCGGCGACAGCGCGGAAAGGGGAGGCACGAGCGGCGGGGACGACGCGGCGCAGAGCCTACTCTGCCGACGGGACGACCGCGCTGCTTGCGGTAGGCTGGGATCCGGCGTTCCCAGACCCCCGCGCTTCTTCCCACATTCTCCGTGCAGTCGATCGTCGTCCTGCTTCCTCCTCTTTCACACCTCCCGTCCCTTCCCAGTCGACGCTCTCCATCTTGCGCACACTACCGGCCAATATCCTGGCGGTCTCGCGGCGGGTGATGGGACGGAAGAAGATGGTGGGATGGTACTCTTGGCAGGGCCGGCGCTGGACGGGACGGGTGGGCGGGGCGGGTTGATGCATACGTACGATTTGGTGGAAGACAAGTCGGTGCGGGGTGCTCACCCCGAAAGACTTTCTTCTTCTTGGGACGTCTCAAAGTATCCACTTTTTTTTTTTACATACTGTCTTACATTCGCGATCTGAAGCCCACGTGTCCGCCGTGTCCGATCTCCCGAATCCCACGCAAGTTTTCCTCCTTGAAAAAGTCCGTCCGGCGGGGCGGTCGTGTTCCCGACGCCTTCGCCGTCATGAATCGACCCCAGCAAACAGCGTGCCGACGTTTTCCTCCTTCGGCGGTCGCTTCTTCCTCTGTTCTCACCGCCGCTTTTAGCATATTGGAACCCTTGCGGACCATAGCATCGCACCTCAGGGCGTCTTGGGCGCACGATACGACGCTCTCATTATATCTGTTCTTCCAATTATTGTTTCTGCCGGATTCTGTGTGCTGTCTGGCCCTCCTGCGGGGTTTCTCCGTGGAACTGTCGTGCTTTTTCAATCGCGTTCTCGCGTTCCCTCTAAAGCGCCGACCATTAGTGGAAGAACTTGTGGGGTAGAAACTCCGTCCGATTTCAGCAATCGGACGTTTCACGGTGCGTCTGGCGAATGCAGGAGCCTCTGCCTGGTGATATCAGCTTGTGCATGGGAAGGAGGATCGGTCGGAATGTCTGGCCTTCTGACAGGAAGGACGCGAAAACAAAGTGAGATCAATACCCGCCGCTCTGGGCTGCGCGCAGAAAGTGCAGAGGCGTGCGTGCTGCTTCCCACAACTTGGGCGCCCCTTGCTTCGCCGTAGTTGAACAGCGTAAATAACTGTTCGTCGGGGTGGTCATACACGAGGATGATCTGCTCGGCGCATATCTCAGGCATCAACCGAATATAATCGTCACGGTGCGTTAGAAGAGCACGCAGGAACGATTTGGCGCGGGTAGAAAGGGTTTCGGGATTTCTGAAAGAGGTGTTGTGGAGGCGAAACAGGGCGAGTCTTGCCGCTCGTACTCGTCCGCACTCTGAGCACTGACAGTTTTCGGAGCAGTAATCGACCCTCTGACACTTTGCACAATCCTTGAACTCAGGGCGCCTCCGGTCGATTTTTCCGATGTCAGGACAATGTCAGGAATGGGGGGAAAGCGCAAGGACTAGGTCTATCCATTTCCAGTGAGGGCACATTTGAGCAAAGGGCTTTCAAGTTGGACTGAGTTTCCGATGTCATGTCCCTGAACACCGCTAAGTAGGACTCAGTCGTTTCCGAGTCGCGGGGCGCTCCGCGGGCGTAAACAGAAGAAAAAGCAGTTATTGGGAATATTTTTTTCACGATTAATTTACAGGATTTCAATCTCCGCTCGCACATGAGGCAAAGAAGCAAGGCCCGTGATGCGTTTACTCTTTGTCTTCACACTTCATCGCAAAAACCGTACGCCAGCTCCCTGCTCTATCGCGGCAGAACTCACCGATAAGGTTTAGAAGGTGACACCATGCAAGAGCCCAAGAGCCGTACAGAATGCGAATTCGGAATGTGTCCGCTGCAGGACTACAGCTCGGACGAAGAGATCGATTTGGCGAGAAAATCTTTGATGAGGTGCTCAATGTGCAAAAACCGGTTCTATTGTGTATGTCTTCTCTCCTTGAATATTCATGGATGTGATCTCACAGCCCATCTGCGCCCCAGAGCCCAAAATGTCAGAAAAGCGACTGGAAAGAACACAAATGGAACTGCTCCGCTCTGCCAGTCGGCGGGCTTCCTGCGGCAACCGTCGTCGAGATCAACAATGAGTTCAAAACAGAGGTCAAGCATGTGGTTGCGATCCTGAAAGAGGTGGCGGCTGCGTTGAAGGACGAGAAGAAGAAGTTGTCTGCGCCGATGCTTTCTCCTCTCCTTAGTATGTCGTTCCCTCTATTGCACGGGTGTCCTATCTCTAAAATTTTCACTTAGAAATCCCTTCCGAGCTTCCAGATTGCCTCCGCTACAAGCGCGCGATACAGGACAGCGACAAGTTTAAATATCGTCTCCCAATCGTTACGGCCTGCAGGCTACTTCTCGTCGAGTACGTCTCTGCACTCGATGAAGCACCCCGCCAGGAGTACGAAGACTTCTTCGCATCGATGCTGCTCCCCACGAGCTTCTGTGAGATGTACGGCCCCAAGATCGCAGGACGGCCGGCGGACCTGAGCCCGGGTGAGTATGCGATGCTCTCCCAGGTGATGCCGATGTGGGTTATGCCTGCGATCGAAAGGGCCAAGGCTGGGAAGAAGGAAGAAGTGGGGAAGGAAGCGGTGGAAGAGAATGCGGGAGAGCAGAACGAGGGAATGCGATGGGTTTGGCTCGCGGTCATGTTAAAGCGGGTGTATAATGCCAAGTCTGGGTGATAGTCATGCGCGTCTTAAAGCGTGGGCTGTCTATTCCCAATTCACCGGATATGAACATCATTGAGAATCTTTGGGATCTCGAGCGCACGGTACGCACACCCAACACGCTGAACGAGGACAAGTGTATGTACATGTCGTCTCGACCGGGGACGCCCATCTTTAATTTAGATTCTACGTCTCCGATCGTCAACGTGCTGAAACGCTGGGTCATGCGCGACAGCGTTATAATCTCGGTCTACATATGCCTCAGCGTTCGTTTGAATTGTTTATCCTACCCAGATCGTCCGGTCAGTCCATGTGCCTCACCTTCCACTTCTCCTACGTGACTAGTCTGTCCCAAACTGGCGCCAGAGTTCGCGAATGCCAATCAGTAATACTACACATTCTGCTTTGGCATCTTCTGGCTTTCAGCCTCATCTTTGAAGGTCTTTGTCTTGGGTGAACCATCTTTGGTCTTGGGCTGCCCATCTTGGGATGTCTTGGGCTTTCACAGGCCGTCTTCTGTCTTTGAAATCTATCTTCCGATATTTTTTCCATAAATTTACCGGGTGCAAATTTTTGTCAGGTTCCAAACTTCGAGTTGTTTTCATTGCATTGAGTATTCCCAGAGCGAGTAATTTGCTGTTGAAAAGTGGGACAGCGAGACAAAATAAGATACTTCTACCCGGAAGCTACAGAATATTGATCTGGATATATAATTCATTGTGGAGTATATAACCTAGCATTTGGTCATCAATTCAGAGAGGGATATTCCAGGGGAGAGCAACAGACGGCGAACACTAGGGCTGCCGCCCGTTGCCGTTGCGACGGTTCGACGGCATCCGTCGAACGGGTGCCGTGCCCGTTCCGTTGGAGATCTCGGAGCTCCAAAAACGGCCCGTTGAACAACGGGCCGGAACGGCAAATCGACGGTACACGGGTGTGCCATCTTATTTTGACCGTGAATCATGTTATCTTGAGATTATTGACCGCCTTATGTGTACTGATAACTCATTCTGAGTTCTCCTCACACTTCTGGATGTAGTGGAGACTATATTCAGCTCAGCCGAAGTTTGCCGGACCATCATTCCGTTTCAGGAAAGACCTAACATTTCAGTTCAAAATTCCTTTGGGACGCTAGGCAGGTTTAAAGGGGTTCCAAAGAGCATATCTTACCGATTCTCCCGTCTTATCAGGGACTTCAAAGAGCCAGGACTACCTTCAAAGGGGACCCCGAACAAAGTTGACGCTGGAAGCCGTTGTTACGGCCGTGGCGGCCGTCCCGTTGACCGTCCCGTCCCGTCGCAGCTCAAATGAACCAATCGACGGGCCGTAAATAGACGGCCGTGCCCGTCACGGCAACGGGTGGCAGCCCTAGCGAACACCGGAAGAATTGACACAAGTCATTCAAACTCCGCTCGATCATGATGCGAAGCCACGCAACTGCGGATGGCGTGATTTGATGGCATCATCTGGTTCGTTCCTCTCTGCCTTCATCTTCTAAGTTCTCCCTCTTCTCCCGTCGCCTCTCGCCCACCCCCGCCTCCGTCCTTTCTAGTTCGTCCCCCTCTCAATGTCTCACAAACACTATCATATCTATTTCACCCCCACCTCTCGCAGCCTTCTCTGGACCATCACAAGATATGACGGCTGCAAATCCACCGCGTGTTACTGCTGCCCGCGACCAGTGCCGGATTCTGTCTTGTCCAAGTTAACATCAGGAAAACCCGAAAGTCTAAAATACGCCAAATTATCAACAATTGTTCATAATTTCTCATAATTGGCCGATTATCAAATTGGTTATGTCCCCGAGAATTGGTGCCAATTGGGCCGCATTATCCAGGAATATGCGGCTTTGGAAGTGCTTTTGGGAAATATTGGCAGGTTTTATTGAGGATTGATTTGAAAGCGGGAAAATATTTCATTCATAACAGTTACATATTACACAGTGCACTACAAACTAAGAATGATATGGACGATAGCTACAATGCGACCGCCGCTGAAACCCACCAGCTACGCATGGTCGTGGGCACGCAAGGCAATCCCACGCCGGATGACAGATGCATGTAAGCCCGTCTACGTTCGTGAGATAGCCGGCCCAATCGTCCCCACTATTGAATGGATATCGCGCAACCGTTGAAGAGATGATGCGCGACGTACCCAGCATCATACCCCAGCAAAGTGCCCCTCGACTGGGGTGTGATATTGGCAAATGGATCCGCAGCCCAGTTGAATGGCTCGTAAACGGGGAGCCGTCCCAAGCCTTCCATGGAGATGGGTAGCACAGAGAGGGAATCCGCCTCATGGGCGGAAATATCAACCCCCCACAATTGGATTACCCGAGGGGTTCGTGGACCTCGACTGTAGTACAGAGATCAGTCAAACGAGTCGGAAAGACACCGATGTATGCACCGGAGTAAAAGAATCATTGGCACCTCCAAACTAAGTCTACGGAGAGATGAAATCAACATAAACTAAACGGGAAGGGACTGACATAGATACGTTCTACGGCGCAACGACAGCCCTAGGCCAGGGCGTCTGACTTGCTACGTGGAGGTAGACGGCCTAGACCGGTCGACTTACGGAGATAGTCGGACGTAGTCCGTAAATAGGTCGGTCTACGACGGCCTAGCCCAAACGGCGTCTACGGCCGGGCTGAACGCAGTGACTGGGGCCGGGGATCGAGCGGCGACTGTCTACAGGAAAGAATGAGCACGCAGGGAAAGGAAATATAGACAAAACAGTGGATACCAAATGAAACTGACACCAGGCCGTGTAACAGGCAGCGGGCAGATCGAATATTACGTTGTAGATCCATGCTAGTGTCACGTATGCAGATGGGAATGTCGTTGGCCATGGGTGGGCACATGCACCAGACCATCTGGGTGATGCGGGACACTTCGTGTGCGTTGTATCAGCCGCAACGTCGTGGGCCAAAATGATGAGCGCACCGAGAATGAGCCGCTCAGGGGTTTGAGGATGTGTCGGGGTCAAAGGTAATGGAGGTAAGCCTCAAGTGGTCCAAGACAATGGGGTGCGAGGGAGACACAGCGGAGGAAAGAGAGGTCGTAGTGGGGGTAAGGAAGAGAAGGGTGTTTGATCTTGTCGTGGCACCATCAAAACGAACCACTTTTCACGACACGTGTCTCGTAAGAGTGACGTGGGAGTAAAGTGAGAGCCGAGGGGAATTAGGGCCGGGTCAGATGGATGTCGTACGAATTCCTGGTTCTTTGTGCGAATTAATATCCTTCAGTCTACAGGGAATCCATTCACCCAGGGGCATTCCCATGTTAACTGGCATACTTCTAATGGTACTCGGCCTGTTTTGGTCGACAAAAAATGCATCTCATGTGAATTATCCCGAATTATCTGGAATTATCATGGAATGGTTGATTGTTGATAATTGGGAATAATTGGTTCCCAAATGGGAGATCCGGGTTTTCCTGATGAATCTGTGTCCCTGCTACAAGTTGTGCAATCTTCCAAGATGATAATCCGGGCCCCTCAATGCCGCAAGTACACGTAACACCACCGACGCCCCAGCCGCTCTGTATCGAGTCTACCCTGCCGTTATCTGTGCGGAGCAAGTCAGCCACGATGGTTCCAAATCCTATTCCAAATCCTGCACCATTCAAGTCCATTATCGAAGGCCCCGGCCGCTGTCAAACACTCCACTTCCGCATGCTTGGACGCTGCTCTGCTCCAAGGTTTCACATTCACCTCCCGTGTTGTTGGTGCGTGCCACCAACGTCCCATCTCCTCTTCGCTGCGCTCCCCGTGTTTCTCTGCCTTGCGTCGCTTTAAAGTCTCACATCATGCATGACTGCTCGTTATCCCCATCCCATCCCCGCCATCTCGCATGATCGATCTTGTCGCCATGACATCTGGTCTTTTTTCCCCAGGCTTACACAGCGGCGTTGAATGTCTATTTCCGTAGCTTGCTGTACTTGGATTACGTACTACATGTGCATGAATACATGTTTTTATTCAATTTTTTTGACCTTTTAAGCTCTTTCAGTGTGTCTTTGAAAATCTTTGAGAAAGACCTGGACCAGCTATGGTACGTCTTTGGACATCTTTCCCAAGACCAAAGGTCTTGGCTAAGATTGGTTAGCCAAAGACATGTGTCTTTGGAAAAAATAAGTCTTTGGGGTCTTTGGCATCTTGCCAAAGACGCCAAAGATGCTAAAGCCAAATGTGTAGTTTTACTGATCAGTGCGACTGCCGGCCATGGTTTCAAGAACACAGATACTATGATAAAGCTCGGTCAAAGCATCCTGTCTCCCCGATTTTTTGACAGCATTCTGAGTATTGTCCACAAGTCTGTGAAGGGCATCCTTGCCACATTTCCTGCCTGGATTGCAACATCCAGCAGGGAATGGCGACACAGGTTAAGGCTCCGTGTTGGGCTCTGAATCCGTCCAGGTGAGTCGCCTGCCTGTCTCTATTTACTATGTACTTACTTTTGTCGCTCACCTCAGGATGCTATACATGGTGTGTGCGTCTCTCCACAGCCATCCAATGTACCTGCAGGCTTTATTTCCCTTCGTGACTGTGCTGGCTGGTGGAACCAACCGCGAGCGACTGATTTTAGCACCCATGCCACGCCCTCCCTTATCAACAATATAGGATATTGTAACCACTGTCGATAGAAATCTCTGAACTTCTACGGAAAAAGTAAATGAGCCTTCACTTCCAGGCCGGATTTCTACCCTGAGGTCTACATGCTTCTCCCCCGCCTTAAGTGGTGCGAAATGGATCATCATTTTGCCTGTTGTGAAGACCTGAAACTTCGGCCTGAAAGTTCTGTTCTTGAGCCAGTTTTAAACAGAAATACTGATACAGTTTTACCTCAGAGTACAGAGGAAAAAATCCTTGGCATTTGTGGAGCTCAAAGCGGCCTTCCCTGTGCGAGGAGTCTCATTTACATTGCTCTGAATTTTCGAGTGGCCTTGCAAGTTGGGTTCAGGTTCAATTGAGGACAAATCACATGTTTTTTTTTTTTTTTTTCTTTTTGTTTTTTTTTAAAAAAAAGTGTTTGGGATAATGTCAGGCAAAGCGTTTCAAGTTCATCCGCTTGTGTTGCTGGTAATTAGCCAGCTTTGCCGGGGGAGATCACTCAGGAGGAAATGCAATTACGCACTTTGTTCAAACCAGTGTGGGACTCCTACCCTGAAAAATCCATTATCCTATACCATGTTTATCTGTCATTGGTCGCATACCCACTAAAACCCCTCATTTATCCAGTCATCTGGCAGTGAATTTTTTTCCAATAGGAAACCACTCCATGTGTTGAGAACTAGTTTTTTATTCAATGTAAGTGGTCCAAACTTTAACTTGTTTGGGTGTAAAGGTTCTCTCTGGGTTTTCGAGCACTCGAATGCAGCGTAGATTCCATATTAGATGCCATGCAATGGACACCAGGATTGAAAACAGTCAACCTTTTTCTGATAGAAACACTCATTTTGTCAATCTGAATTTGAGCAAATTGCATCCCAAGATTAACCCCCAATTTAGCCAGGTTTCGTACTTCCTTGACCAGTGTCTTTGCGAGGTCCCATATTAATTTTTGGCCGGGCAAGCTACATTCCAGGGCAATGTGCTCTAAAGATTCTGGTACATTACATGTATGGCATATACCATTTATTTCCATTGTGTCTATGTGGGACCAGAAATTCCCCACTCTAAAAGTGTTGTGTAGGTACTTCCACATGTTAAGTATTGAAGTGTCAGTGACCGAATTGGTTTCCATTTGGCTTCATCAGAAGGTGTGTAGCCAGAGATTTCGTGAACTGAGCAGCAGACTCGATCCAAGTTGGTGAATGTAAGTTTCCGAGTTGGTCTAGGTTGTAATTTCCGAATAATCTCGGTGAAGAATCCCTCCTCTATGTCAATGCAGCAATATTCAAGTTTGCAACCTCGTGCTCTTCATGCTCATGCATCTGCTCGCATCAGGACGACCAGATTGCCTCAGAAGGTTCTTCCTCCTGCCTGTAGTTGTCTCCGTGAGTCGTAGCCCCCACCATGTGCCACATTGGGAATGATGCTGATGCCACCAATGCCACCGGGGTTTCATCCCGCACTTGTGCCCTCTCCCTTCTGCCCTTAATCTTACACACTGATGTCACCAGTTGGTGGGACAATTGAAAGCAGTACAACAAACATCACACCATCATCAATATCAAGTGTGCCATGGCTCGGCATGGACACAGGGGCAGATGTAGTTGCCTCACAGCTTTCAAAAACAAGAGGTACATAATGGGAGAAAAACTGGCAAAAATTCCAGGTACCGCACTACAAACGACACAATACATTCATTGCATCGAAACAAACACTGGGCCATGCTTTGTAGACCACAAAGAAAAAATACCGTCAAGACAAGAGTGAAAATGTCACATCAGCTGGCAGCGAGTTAGTATTTGTTTGTGCTTTCCACTGAAAAAATACATTCTGTATTGTTAACCAGAATATTAAGGCTATCAAAGGAGTCTTTGTCCCGTTGGTGTTGCCTGCCAACCACCTGCGGACCACATGCGTTTCACGCATGTGGATCCCAGGTGCGTTGGCTTTTACCCCCGGTGTGAAAAATTCTGAACATTTTCACCACTTTTAGATAAAATTTGTCATCTTTCTCTCTTTATAAAATTGCGTGTGTCCGAAGCCTTTTAAACTCCGCTTCGGAATGAACCGTGGTACGCATCTCTCCGGCACGATACGCATCTTCCCGCATCTCCCCAGCTTTTCATTTCCCTTCTTGAGAAACCACTACGTGTACCCACTGCGACCACACGACGACCCCAACCCCTTATCTCCCTGCATCGAAAATGCCTCCCATGCACGTCCCATGTCCTCCTTCAATATCGCCGGTTTCTTCCCCCTAATCGGCGGCAAGCGAATCAGCATCATCAAGCAGAATCATCAAGCAGAACTCCGCTTCGGAATGAACCGTGGTACGCATCTCCCCGACACGGATACGCATCTTCCCGCATTGTTCCCACATCTCCACAGCTTCTAACAGTTTATAAAATTGCCTTGTGTCTGAAGCCTTTTAGACTCCGGCAGGCAATCATCGCAGCTTTGGCGCTGACGCCGACATGGGCCACATATTGGGCACGTTGACATGAACGACGTGGGGCCACGTATTGACCACGTCGACCGCACCATATATTTGCCGGCGCCTCCTTATTTAAAAGCAATTATCGAAATCCAACTACCCATTCCTCTCAAACCTCGCCAGTAGTTCAACCTCACAGTCTTTTTCTGAATCCTCCCCTCTCGATCCAAGCGATGCGGAGCCTCAGGAATTTCGACACACGAAAGAATGCCTCGGAACTGCTCGCTCCCTTCCGCGTCCTCGATGGCTCATACTTGCGTGCTCCACGACCGTGAATTCCCGCAAAATTTGGGTCTGTTGCAGAAGCTCCTGCTCATCAAACGTATCTGATGCTTGACTGGTGCAACATATGTACCTCTATATCCCTCGCATTCCGAAATTGAATACATCTTCGCTCAATCTCACGGCGCATCGGTTTGTTGTCTTGCTGTCTGTACGACAATATTTAGCTCGCCATGTTGAATGCCGTTCCGCGGCTGCTCTCCAAAAAATTGCGGACAAGATCGAAAGACAAGCAGTGCGGACCAATACACCTCGATCTTCAAATCTGGCCAAATCCTGTGTTTTACCTGCACAAACCCTCCCATTCCGTTTCTCCCCTTTTGGCCCATCAGTCCTTTCATTTAGTATTCATTTAATCCCATTCCCATACATATACCCGCGAAACTATATACTTACAACCTGGCATGTTCTAGCTTACTATTGTCCACAGCCATGTATCCAACCTCATGGGTCCACTCAATATTTATGGTTCATCATCAATTCCGGTTAAGGGGTTGCCGGGGCGCGAAGCGCCCCGGCGGACCCTTGTTTCATAAAAGTGATGAAAATGTTGTGAAATCTTCTTCTTTTTGGGCGAAAAATGACTGAAAAATGAACGAAGTTTTATCAATTTTTTTCAAAGACGACTTGAATTGTTCAACCAGTGTTGTGATATTCATCCTTTCTTTCAGTTTTTTTTTTTGTCTTCCTTTGCTATACATTTGAGAGCAATATAACTTACTTAAGCTTGTTGGGTATGGTAATCCGTTCTTGTGAACTCATTCCTGTGTGTACATCCACAGATGATTTATATAGGCCTGATAGTATTTTTTTATCCCCTTCGTATTTAGGCCGAGGATGGTGTGTGCACCTGCCATGGAATATCCACATCTCAGTGGGCTTCAACTCTGTGGGTCCCATGGATCAAATCAACCCTCTAGTGCAACGAGGAGGGAGGGCCGGATGAGGGTGGATTCCGATGCGGGAACTGTTTTCAACGTTGATATACTCGCCGTCCATGCCGTTGATCGAATTTTGCCGCCAAATCAATACCCTCTGCCGGCCAACTCTGCCGCCATTGACGCGAGATGCCGCCAGACAACAAAGTCCCGCCGCCGCCAAAAGGGTCTTTCTCGCCAACTGCACTATCTAGATCCGCACAGAAAGAGTGACGCCAGCAATCACCGCCAAGGCCCAACTGCCGTTAATGGCAATGGCGGCCATCGGCGGCAGTGAGCGGCAGTTTCGTTTTGCACTTTGTACGGAACGACCTCGGCACACCCTTTCAGAAGGAGAGAACAAGAAAAAGACAAGTAAAACTCTCAACCCGATAGTGAGTTTGAAATGATTAGTCACTGCTCCGGTCTGTACCTGTAATTGTTCGAAAATGTATGTATATGGATGGCTACACCTGCGTTGAAATTCGCTCTCGCTCTCGGCCTGGCAGCGTAAACGTTATCGTCCCCGTAGTTACAGAAGACCGATGTGTCTGCTCGATGGCATACCCTAATCCGACACGGGTGTGAATCATAGCATTAGCGATGCCAATTACCTGTGGTCCGGTTTGAATGGCGATTGTCTCTATGTTAGTTTCCAGTATGTGCGAGACTGTGTACAATATTGTCCACGACCTAAGGTTCCAACTCAGTCGAACTTGCTGGCGCAACACGCAGGAAACGCACGCATAGATCGCCGCACTTTCGACTATAATCCCGAGGAACTCCTTTGAAGAGAACCCGACGTTAGTGTGGGTGACCCATTTGACAAAATGCGCACCCTTAGACTCGTCCCGTTCAACGGTTCACACAGACGGACGACCCTCCAGATTTTCCATGTAATCATTGCTTGCAGAGACATATGAGCCATATTTCAGTGATCAATCAAACGGATGCTCCCTACCGGTGCAGTATATATTAGTCCTGTCGCAGGAGTTCGATCCATGTATTACTTGCAATGTAACTGGAGACTTACAATAATGTGAGAACGGAGTCCGGCGTAAGCAATTTATCGTTCCCGCTCGTCTCGGTCATGGACTCGGTGGTCAGGACAGACAGAATCGATAAAACTGCGTTTACCCTGAGCTCTGCGCAAAGAAACGAAGGAT
The DNA here is from genome assembly GCA_029448575.1 of Mycena maculata. Classification (NCBI taxonomy): domain Eukaryota; kingdom Fungi; phylum Basidiomycota; class Agaricomycetes; order Agaricales; family Mycenaceae; genus Mycena; species Mycena maculata. Next base: position 115,821 of record JARJLG010000055.1, on the reverse strand, counting down.
AAATTATCTCACCGACTAATGCAAGGAGACTGCACATAGGGACTACCAACACGAGCTTGCTATGGCTCCAGACTACCCACAGCCGGTATATCTTCCAATCGTGACCCCGCGTGAGTCCAATCATTTGATTATGCATAGCACTTACGATCATAAAATCTCCGATGAGGATGGAAATGGCCAGTAGGGCATCAAGCGCAACGTCGGTTACCTGAGAACCGTCGTCGTAGAAGAGATCCGGGTCGGAGCCGTTATGAAAGTAAACGAGCCCCAGGACACCACGATAGAAAACCACGAGCCAGTGCTGGAATCGAGGTGAGCACTCCAAGAGCCGTACGAGACAAACGTGGAGCATACGGCTGTAACAGAGCAGAAGAGGAGGACTGCGGAGATGACAACCATCGAACGGAAAACGGGTGCGTACTTGTTTCCGTTGGTTAGCACGCATCGACGGACCAGCAAATACATGGAGATGCAGAAAAGCACAAAGTACATGCCATAGAAGAGGCTGGCAATGGCTGCGCTGAGTAGGTTAACGAGGGCGAGTGTGGGAGCCATAGAGGCGCTGTGTCACTCGATGCTGGCATTAAATAACCTTCTCGGACCTGACAGAGAAGACAACAGATGGAAGACAGATGGATTCGTTAAAACCTTTGATATGTTGATTCGGTCATTCACCACGTTTGCCCGGGCCTGGCCGATGAAGGAGGCACTGTATCGTCTCGCTGACGAGATACATATCGGCCTCTGTGAACGCGTCGGTTACTTTTGGCTCGGGGAAGGTTTTTCCGCGCAAGGACATGTCACCGGAAATAGCCTGAGGACGGAGGGACTTGGCGCCCTTGGTGACTCGTGCGTTTCCTTCTTCAACTAGCTCAACGTGCTGAAGACATCTTGTGCTGTTTTCGGCTGGGCTGATAACTGCCGGGCATCGAACATATATAGTCACATACGGGAAAGCGCTACAGAAGAAATAAGACGGGAGCAATATGGATGCGAGCGTTTGAGTGGACAGACTCCAATGATTGTTGTGGCAGTTGGCAGATGATCGCAAACCGGGAGAAGTTCAGTGTAGCCGAAGCCCTGCTGCGATGGCGGCATGATGAGAACTTCCAGTGTCAAAGAATGCGGGGGATTCCGAGTCCTGATGTGCCAAGCATGGACCGGGGGGAAAAGACCCTGACACGGGCTCGGAGAGGAATATTTGCTGATAACTTCAAGCTAACCTCCCGTGCCAGAGATTGTGAGCGTTTTTTTCCGTTGTTTATTAATACTTTGACTGGAAGAAGATCAACAAATGGAAGATTCAAGTGAGTTCCAAATTCGAGATTCATTCGGCGCCTGGTCAAGATCTTTGGAATTTGGACTCAGCAATTCCATCACACCGGTGATGAATGGAAGGACTCGATGAGATCCACATCGACCTCTGTAAGCGGTGGTTCCTATTGGCGGGGGCGAACGATGTTTCCACTCTCAAAGATATGTCACCAGGAATAGGGTGGACCAGCTTGGCGCCTTTGGTGACTAGCACATTTGGTCTTCTTGAAAATATGCTCAACGTGTTCAAGATGTCCTGTGTTGGAGTCGGATGGACTGCTGCCATGCACGAGAGAAACACGGATGGCCAAATACGGGAAATCGCACAAAAGGACTGGGAGGAATCCTGATGCCAACGTCTAAGTGGATAGATTTCAGTGATTATGGTGACAGTTCCTGACAGTTCGGTGAGTCTGGGAGTTTTAGATGTCGTAGGCAGGTGAGGCCGAGCGGCCTGCGATGATCCGAGATAGACTCGTCACCAGTCTGCGCTACGGCACTTCAAGTCGAGGTACTGCAAGCACTGGTTTGACGCAGGCAGACTGGTACAACTCGGATTGATCGATTGGCCTGCGCGCGGAGTTTGTACTTTTTCCTTCTCTCGTGTTCTGGGCTGGATTTGAAGGCAGAGCGAAAACTCAAACAGAAAGCAAGGATGTATAGCCGTATATCTTGAAATCTGTCTCTTCAGATCTTTTTTTATGGTCTGCCAGGATAATGCATGAGACGTCCGAGTTTACTTGGGAAATGATGGTGTTTGGAAATGGGTCTGATGGCCGTCATCGGCACCACTCAAAATTTCAAACTCCTCGCTCAGGCCAATTGTTTGTCCCGTTGCACCAGTCTGCCTGCCGCAAAGTGCTTGCACTTAGAGATGCCACGGCAAATGGGTTACGAGTCTAGACCCGAGAACTTGGTATCAAAGAATACGGAGAATCAGATTATTTATGTGCAACGAATGTGGACGCGGAGGCACAGGAATAACAAGTACATATGGCAGATTCAAGGAAAAGCTATATTTGCAAGGAGACCCCAGCTGAAACCTTGGCTGAGATTCAATAATTTCAATTCCACCATTACCGCTAACTCCCAGTGCTACGTGGGATCATCACATTCATGATGGGGATTTTGATTTGCTTGTTCTGTCCAGGATCTCGGATGGCCAGAGTCTTTGACTTTTTGCCCTTGGCTTCGTGACTAAGCATTTCCTTACACGGTAAGCCACATTTCTGTGTATTTTGCGCGGAGCGGCAAAGCCGGTCCGGGACACCAGCGCCCGTCGGATTTGGTTGCGGGAATCGCCAAAGACCAACGTCCACCATCTCCTCAGGAGAGGCACCGTATATTGTAAATGGCATGATATATGGTGAATCCCACTGGATGTGATTGGGAAACTCAGCTGTACACCCAAAATGTAATTAACATATAGACCATGTACAGTAGATGTCACTGAAAAAATCCACCGAAATCCACTGGAACTCATTGGATTTTCAGTGGATTCCAATGGATTCCGGTGGATCAGGATGCCTGTTTTGCTTCAAATAAATACTAAATGGACATGAGTACCTATCCTGCTTGTGAATGACAGTATACAGGAATGTGGCCTCAAGATATGATCTCTTGCAGTGGGTCTGAAGCACCAGAAATTGACCGAGACACTTAGTTTCCGGCGGCACTACTGTTCAATTAAAATTTGAGCATGCTTCATCATATACTACCGATGAATATTGCTGATCTCACATCTTGGTTGGAGCCTGTTGCAAGCCTGTTGTGCAGAAAAAATTCACCATGGTCGCGTCCAACGGACATCGTTGGACGTGAACAGATCTTCATCGGACTTTGATTTCGAACCGTTGGACACAGGTGGCCATCAACGGCACCGACCATTTGATTACCCGATGCCATCGGGGATCAGCGGAGGACACCGCTGGACACCGCTGGACAACGTCCTTTGTAACTCCGGGCATATAACTCACATTTCTTGCCGCTCGGCCATCTCAACCTGCTTGATCTCCATAGGCCGTTGCATGTTACATGCTTGTCCCTTTCCTCCTATACCATTACCATGCCACCATGTCTATCCCACCCACCTGTCTTATGTCCTCACCCCTCTACCACCCCACCATGTGGATGCTCCCAAAGTCTTGCACCACCTCAAGGACACCACAGCGGTTGATGCTGATCCCATGGTGCTGCAGTTGTTGTTCAACAGTATTCCAGTGCCATGTTTCCGACATCTGTTAGGTCTCTGTCATCTTTCAGGATGTGTTTTTTTGCCCATGCCAACATCCATTCGCAACCACTCCTGTATCTGCACATATACTGTATAGCTTGCATTTTATCACTATGAAAATAATACAAAATCCTGTTCAACTCTATGCCACCTTGACTTTGCCTCATATGTAATTTGTCCCTGAATGTGTGTGACACGGTGCGATTGTGACCCATTGTTCAGTAGGATCTGAATTAGAGCAGGCATATGTGGTGTTCTGATATATCATCCATCTTGTAGTGACCGGAAGGACCGTGATATATCAAAACCTGTGGGTTAGCAATTGGGCTGATATATCAGGCCAGAGGAGATGCAGAATAATGTCTGCCCTAGGTCTTCGAAAAGTGTTATTACCTGCTTATTCTTTGTTTTGGGGATGTTGCTAACCCTAACCACCTAACCTCTAACAACAACATTTCATATACCTGAATCCTAACCTCTAACCAACCTGAACCCTAACCTCTAACCACTAATCCCTAACCAACCTGAACCCTAACCAACCTAACCTAACAGCCCCTGAGGTGGGGCCAAGGATCAGAACAATCTTGCCTCAATGGTATAGCCCCATCAATCAATAAAGCCTTAATGGTTTTTGGTTCAGTTGGATTCCTTGTCACTCTGAAGGGACCTCAACCTTTTGAGTTCAATTCCCACTGCCGTCAGGTCTTATTTTTGATTGTGAGGTGATATATCATATCGGTCGCTAATCCATCGGTGTTGATACATTAGTGACAAGGGGTGATATATCAGGGGCCCATACTAAGGTGTGAATCTCAGCTTGAGATCTCCCCTTTTCCCCTCTCTTTCAATTTCTTTTTTATGTTTGTACCAGTTTAGAATATAGTCCAATGTGCATAGAGTGTCACGATTAAGCAGGCTATCTAATCGGACAACGCCTTATCTCGTTATCTAAGCGCCAGGATAAGCGCTGGTCTATTTAAACATCGAGGCTATGCTTGAGTCATCAGTGATCGGACAGCCAGGGATCGGGTTCTCACAGGAACATGCCGATGAAGCACGACGGATTGGTGATCGGACAGCTGACAGGTGTCATGCTGCGGACATGTGGAGTATGCATGGGCATTACTCAGAACACATGGCTTCAGGACGTTTATTACTCAGAACACATGGTTATGGTGCTTGTAGCACATGGACGCTCTATTGTATATATTATTAGCACTAGTTACATAGCCACAGTTGAACAGTATAAGTAGTGTAGCTAGTTGCCTGTATTCCTTAGTCTTTTATTCCATCATTCTTCGAGCCTCACTCTTACCTGCTACATCTGAGAACGCAACGTGCGACCTCTCAGACTAGTACTTGAGCCTTGAGCGTGACATAATAAAAGACTACCCTTCATACCTTCGTACCGCCCCTACCCTCCGACCTCCTTTCCCTTTCCCCCCATCCCTCTATCCACTACTTGGTTCCTTACCCTCTACTTGGCTTCTCGTATTTGAAGTTCCATTCTCCCTATTCCCCACCCGCCGATTTCCTACCTCGTCCACAGCGAGTCTAAACAAGTGCAGCACCAGTCGTTTTCGGTTTACCGAACAGACAGACGCTAGGCCACGGGAAACGTTGAGTCCGTCCCAAGCCACATAGCAGTCGCAGGAGTGCCAGCCGGACCTTCGGGGAAGACTGCCTCGCTATCGCCGGGGGTGTTGTAGAAGACCCGGGGTAGTTCTGTCGTAAGAGACCGTTGCGATTCCACCAACCGCTGAGTGCGGACTCGTACCAACACAGTGACCTTCCGCGCCCCATCCACCTCCTCTTCGTCGGGAACCTCATCCCCGTCGACCTCCTTATACCGCTCCGCCGAACTTCCTACCTTCACCCCGTTCGACCGACTTTACGCCGCTCTCGCCCAACCACCTCGCCCGTCGCTCATATTACCAATGGCCGACGAAGACCAGAACCAGGGCACCACCTCTTACATGCCCGCCATGGACCTCGACCCCGCCCCGAGAGAGACTAGGTCCTCTCGGATCACCCTCGCCCGCCTTCCCCCCACTTTCGATGGCTCTGATAAGAGCAAGTGGGAAACCTTCCTCGACGCCCTCCTTAATTACCTATGGGCGTACGACTCGGAGTTTGACTCCGAAAAGAAGAAGATCGCGTTCACCCTCTCGTTATTGGGTCGGACCGATGGTGCCCCGTGTCCAGCTACCAATTGGGCACGTAATTGGCGAAAGCGCATGTTGCGCGAGGGGCTAGACAGCCTCTACCACTTCGATGATCTGATCTCGGATCTAGAAGCGACGTTCCAGGACAAGAACGTCAAGCAGACGGCGCACATGCGCCTTACGACAACTCGGCAGGGAAAGACTCCCCTGGCCGACTTCATCCAGGCGTTCGAGCTGAACGCCGAGGAAGCGGGGTACGCCCCGAACGACAAGGACACCCCCCACAACACCTTCCTAGTGGAAACACTAGAAGGCCTCGTCGAGGAGGCGGTGCGCACCCAGCTGTATGCGGGTGGAATTGAGGTCCCGGAGGATTACGCGGGACTCAAGAAGAGGCTGACGGCGATCAGCCGGGTCATGGAGCGGGGGAAACTCCGAGCGGCTCAACAGAGCTGGATGTTCTGGGCCCCGGCGCGCGCACAAGCGCCGGCTGCCAAGACATCACCGGGGTTCGGGCCAGCACCCAACCTCGCGAAGAAGATCGGGCCGGGGGAGACCGCCCCGATGGATGTGGATCGCACGCGGCAGACGCCGCGCGTTTTTAAATGTTACAACTGTGGCAAGGAGGGCCACATGAAGCGGGAGTGCCCGGAGCCTCCCAAGTCTAAATTCAATATCCGGTCCTTCAAGACCGATGACCACTCGCAGGAGGACCTGCAGGCTCTCGCAGCCGTCCTTCGCGAAAAGGGTTTTTAAAGGGGCCCCCGCTTGCGGCCAAAGCCGGGCGCCCTGCGGACACGGACAAAGTCGCTCCAACGACGAACATTATGCCTACCAACGTTTTTACTTTACTGCCCGAACTTAATATTAGCAATGTAGTTACCAACCCGACTGATGATATTTATACTCCAGAAAATACTAGTCTACGAAAGAGTATAAACGATTTCCTAGTAGCTAGTGTAGAAAACAAACAAAAAATACGTATCTTGGAGAATCAGAATCGGAAACGTAATTTAAAGAATCACAGAATGGACGAAGTAAATAAGCGTTGGAGCGCATTCAAAAAGGCCCCTGGAACCCAAACCAGTGTGAAAAATAGTGCGACGAAAAAGGACGGCGATGCCGTGAGGGCTCAATCCCAGGATCGGGAGGAAGCGCCCAAACAGAAGAAAACACGCGTGACGCTGAGTCAGAAGAAGACACAGGCGGCGCAGAAGCTGGCACAGCCTGAGGATCGGCTTGCCAAGGAGATGAAGGAAATCCAGAAGCAGAGGCGGCATCACGAGATGCTAGTTCCCGTTACGCTGACTGCGTTGGACACCGGGAAGACGCGCGCTGTCAAGGCTCTTCTTGATAACGGTTGCACTACCACATGCATCGATCGAGATTATGCCAAGGCAGAAGGCTTCGAGCTCCAGGAGCTTGACGTGCACATCGTCGCCCGCAACGCAGACGGAACGGAGAACTCTCGGGGAAAGATCACTCACTACGTTGAGTTGATGCTTTCGGTCGGACCCCACGTTGAGCGCCAACGGTTCTTGGTCACAGGACTAGGCAAGGCTCGCGTGTTCATCGGGTACGACTGGTTGTTCAAGCACAACCCCGAGGTGGATTGGCGATCACAAAAGATCGTGTTCAGTCGCTGCCCGCCTGAATGCAACATGCATGGCACGGAGTACCGGACAGGGATGTCCGCGGAGGAAGAGAAGTTGGAAGACGGCGAGTCGATCCTATTGGTCGACTTTGCGGAACAGATTGATCTGCGTGCGCATGGATCACAGGCGCAGCAGATGGCAGAGGAAGCGAATCGTGGGAAGGAGCGCATGACCGAAGGGAAGGTCCCGGAGGAGTACCACGAGTTCGTGAAGGTGTTCGCGAAGGAATCGTTCGACGCCATGCCCGAGAAAAGGCCGTGGGATCACGCAATCGAGCTTAAGCCAGGATCAAAGGCTGTAGATTGCAAGATCTATCCGCTCTCGGTCACGGAGCAGGGGAAGTTGAACGAGTTCCTGGAGGAGAACCTGAAGAGTGGGAGGATCCGACCCTCAAAGTCGCCGATGGCTTCGGCGTTCTTCTTCGTGAAGAAAAAGGATGGCAGCCTACGACCAGTCCAGGATTACCGGAAGCTCAATGAGATGACAATTAAAAATCGTTATCCACTTCCGCTAATCTCGGAGCTCGTAAATAAGCTCCGCGGCGCCAAATACTTCACGAAGTTGGATATCCGATGGGGGTACAACAACGTGCGGATCAGGGAGGGAGATGAGTGGAAAGCGGCGTTCAGGACGAACCGAGGGCTGTTCGAGCCGCTCGTGATGTTTTTCGGCCTGACGAATTCCCCGGCGACGTTCCAGACAATGATGAACGACATCCTTCGAGAGCTCATAAACGAGGGAAAGGTCATAGTCTACCTGGACGATATCCTTATCTTCACCGACAACTTGGAGGAGCACAGAGCACTGACGAAGCGGGTACTTCAAATCCTGCAAGACAACAAGCTCTTTCTCAAACCAGAGAAGTGTGACTTTGAGAAAACGGAGATCGAGTATCTAGGAGTCATCATTTCCTACAACTCGATGAGGATGGACCCGGTGAAGATCAAGGGCGTGATGGAGTGGCCGGAACCAAAGAACCTTAAGCAGACACAAGCATTCTTAGGTTTCACGAACTTCTACCGCCGCTTCATCCGAGGATACGCGGAGATAGCGAAGCCGATGACGAGGTTGACTGGGAAGGAAGGCTGGAGCTGGGGAGAGGAGCAGAAGAGAGCGTTCCAAAGGCTCAATGATCGCATCGCCGAAGACGCCGTACTGGCGCTTCCCACAGATCACGGGAAGTTCCGAGTCGAGGCTGACGCGTCGGATGGAGCTATAGGAGCGGAGCTCGCACAGGAGCAGGAGGGCGAATGGCGCCCTGTTGCTTTCATGTCTCATGGACTCAAGGAGACTGAGCGGAACTACGAGATCTATGATAAAGAGATGCTCGCGATCATGACCGCGCTGGACGAGTGGCGGGAGTTGTTGATGGGCGCAAGCCAAACATTCGAGATCTTTACTGATCATCAAAATCTCGAATATTTCAAGAAGCCTCAGAAGGTTAATCGCAGACAGGCCCGGTGGATTCAGGAACTGGCGGAGTTCGACTTCACGTTGCACCACCGGCCCGGAGCGTTGAACAAGAAGGCAGATCTCTTATCTCGGAGATCGGATCACGACCAAGGGAAAGACGACAACGAGAATGTCGTTCTGTTGAAGCCAGAGTATTTCCGAGCGCAGGACATAGTGCTGGAAGGGCCAGAGACAGGAATCTTGGAAGAAATTATAAAGGAGAAGAAGATCGATAAGAGCGTTAAGCTGGCGCTCGAGAAAAAGCTACCAGCCTGGGAAAAGAAGGACAATATTATATATTACAACGGACTTATATATGTACCCCGGAATCAGGAGTTGCGCGATAAGATTATCGGACTCCATCACGACCTGCCCATGCTCGGCCATCCCGGAGAGAACCGCACGCAGGAAATGGTGGAACGTAATTATTGGTGGCCGAGACTGGGAAACCAGGTCGCCGAATATATAAAGGCCTGTGAGGCTTGCCAAAGGACTCGAGTGCGCCGGTACAAGCAGGGAAAGCTTAACCCGCACAAGATCGCTGAGGGGCCTTGGCAGATTATATCTATGGACCTCATCGGGCCGCTGCCGGTCAGCAATGGCTTTAACGCTATCCAAGTCTGGGTCGACACATACACGAAGATGCTCCATTGTGAGGCAACGAACATGGAGCTGACGAGCGAAGGTGTCGCCCGACTCACCCGGGATCGCGTGATTAGATATCACGGCATTCCCCGTAAAATTATATCGGACCGAGATACCCGATATTTATCCGGGTTCATGCGAGAGCTTAACCGGCTTCTCGGCATAGAAATGAACCCGAGCACGGCATACCATCCGGCGACAGACGGACAAACAGAACGGATGAATCAGGAGATTGAAAAATATCTCAGGATCTTCGTCAATCACCGACAGTCGGATTGGGCGGAGTGGCTTGCATTGGTCGAGTTCACTCATAACGATAAGACCAGCTCGTCGACGAGCATGTCACCTTTCTATACGAACACGGGATACCACCCCTGGAAGGGGATAGAGAACTCAGTCGAGTCGCGCAATGAGGCCGCGAACGACTTCGCACAGAAAATGAAGAGGATCCGCGATGAAGCGTCGGTCGCTCTTGAGAAAACCCAGAAAAAGATGAAGAAGTATTATGACGCGCATAGGCGCGAGGCGCCTGTATTTAAAGTCGGCGACATGGTTTGGGTGGAAGGAGAGAACATAGAGACAGATCGACCGACAAAGAAGATAGACGATGTCAGGCTGGGGCCTTACGAGATCATGGAGAAGGCCGGGGCTTCGGCGTGGAAGCTGAGATTGCCGGAGACGGATCAGACATATCCGGTCTTCAACGAAGCACTTCTCACGCCTTATGTGGAGCCGCCCGAGGGACGGAAAGAGAAGCGGCCGGGACCGCAGATCGTGCAGGGACAGAAGGAGTACGAGGTGGAGGAGATCCTCAACCACAGGAAACGTGGGCGAGGCTACCAGTATTTAATCAAGTGGAAGGGATACCCTATCGGGGAACGGAACTGGGAGCCAACCCGGAACCTTAAGAATGCACCGGACATTCTCAACAAGTACAATGCAGAGCATGACTTGCGCCGATGGGCGGAGGACCTGATTGCCGGAAGGTCGAAGGAGAGCAATGACGCGCTGGCGGCAGAGCTCAGGAAATTAGGCTTGATGCCACCAAAGGAAGCGCTAGGCGCTAAGTCCCCAGGAGATGCCCAGGAACAGCCGCAGACCGAGGGGATTCCGGTCTTGCCGCTGGGGCATTGGGATTATCTTATCAAGCGGTATAAGCCGAAGCAGGAGTCGGCTGATTATCCAACTCGCTATCTATACGACCCAATCACAAGACGAAGGATGATCGTGGAGAAATTCCCTAACGAAGGATGCTCGCGCGGTACCTCAGTCGAGGTGTGACGGATTCTCACGGTCGTCGGGACGCCGACCCTAAGAGGGGGGTAATGTCACGATTAAGCAGGCTATCTAATCGGACAACGCCTTATCTCGTTATCTAAGCGCCAGGATAAGCGCTGGTCTATTTAAACATCGAGGCTATGCTTGAGTCATCAGTGATCGGACAGCCAGGGATCGGGTTCTCACAGGAACATGCCGATGAAGCACGACGGATTGGTGATCGGACAGCTGACAGGTGTCATGCTGCGGACATGTGGAGTATGCATGGGCATTACTCAGAACACATGGCTTCAGGACGTTTATTACTCAGAACACATGGTTATGGTGCTTGTAGCACATGGACGCTCTATTGTATATATTATTAGCACTAGTTACATAGCCACAGTTGAACAGTATAAGTAGTGTAGCTAGTTGCCTGTATTCCTTAGTCTTTTATTCCATCATTCTTCGAGCCTCACTCTTACCTGCTACATCTGAGAACGCAACGTGCGACCTCTCAGACTAGTACTTGAGCCTTGAGCGTGACATAGAGGAATCTCTGGAGGAGTCCCTGCAGATTTCGGAGGCAACATGGACTCAATCAATATTCCCTTTACTGTATATATATATATATATATATATATATATGGTAGCTACCGGCACTTTTGTAAATCTAATTATGAGTTGTCTTATGCCAATCATCTCACTTGTTGTACTATTATGCCCAAATGGTCTGGATTTCTTGTTTCTTTCTTTCTTCTGAGCCCTGTTGGCTCCAGTTTTTGTCGGGATACAAAATTTATGTTCCTGTGCATGTCCAGGTAAGATATCGGAGGCTTGGGATTGCGGAAAGGCACTTTTTGAGGCTTGTCAAAGTCGCAAGTCGTTTTGCTGGGAAGTGATCATTCTATTTATAACCCGACATTTGATGCGTCATTTTCAATGGGTTCCTGTCCTCGTATAGCTTGGTAGATTTGAAGGCAAATGGAAGCTATCTCTGAAAGTCTATTCTGAGAAAACCCGGAGGCATAGTACAAAAGGGAAAAGCAATAAAAAAAGAAATCCAGACCAGATGTACAAATCCAGACCATTTGGGCATAATAGTACCGTCCCACAAGCTGAGACATTTTAGCAGAGGCCATCAGCACTTACACAGAGGAAATGACAAAAATGTGATTTACTGCAAGAAGTGAATAAGGTGCTCCTAAAACCCTTACCTAAAGGTAGCAAAAGATAATAATAGTACTGCATCTCCTTCAAACACACTCTCATCATCTGCAAGTTTCCGGTCAATGTGTGCCTCTTCATCCCCACCTCAGAGTCCAAGACATGGATATAATAAGAAGAGTGCGTGAGTGCAATATGGGAGGTTACACCAACTATGCATCAGCTTCTATATGCCTCTACACCTCCTGTCATCCACTCCCATTTGAACCCCTCAAGGTCCCTTACCAGCAACCACGATCATCCCGGTGGCTGGTGTTAGCTCTTATAAATGGCAAGCCCTCGGAGCATTTGGCTCAGTTTCTTAGCTGTCATCGCTGCTATTCAAAAATACAGATGTGGAAGCCACTGCCTTGTGAAATATGAGTACACAATATCTCACAAGTTCTCTGAAAACTCTCCAGTATTCTATTGGGTTGACAACTGCTCCCGTTTCTGAACATCTCAACTCTGAATTCAATGTTGTAGAGAAAATCAAAGGTATCTGCGCTGCATGTAGACTCATTACCAGTCTACCATGGCAATGGCGAGCCAAATACGTCCAGTTACTGTCCTGTCGTGAGGCAAACCAAAAGCTTCACGGAACGGGACGGATGATGGGACGGCTGTCACGACCGACGCTCCAGGGTTGGCCACCAGAGAGTTGCGCAGCACAAGTTACAAGACAGGAAACACATCGACATGCTCTCCAAATTCACTTGCATGTTGAAGTTGACTGTTGAATTCAACCTTTTCAGTCAGTCGAAAATTTACCGTCAAATGGAGCTGAACACCATGCCCCAAATGGAAACGAGACAAGCAAAATGGGCACCTTTGCGTTTTTCTGCGTGTTTTCAGCGCATCAAAATTGATCGAGGATGGATTGAACCAAGTTGAAGACCGGGTTTTGAAGACAACCCAAAAAGGTAAGCGATGATCTTGCGATCAACGACAAACTGGAAAACGCCGAGGCAATTATTATGAGAGCCGAAGTTACATTATACCTACCAGCCACCGTCCAAATACCCAGGGAGGTAGTGCGACCATTTCTACACCAAAATGATTGGAATATGCGAAGATTCAGATGTTCAAACATCTTCAGAACCGTCGCCCGTCAAGTGACGGTCAATGGCCGTGATTTCGACGGCCATCGGCGCTGAAATCCGTCCCGTTACCGTCCCGTTGAAACTTTCCGCGAGGCCTCGACGGCACGGGTCGGCTACCCGTCGCACGGAACCCGCCGAACCGGCGTGATGAGCACGGCGAACAGCCCTAAGTGCTCCTCCTTTTCTCTTGTTGTTAAGTTTGCATGCCAGTCTTTCCCAGATCATCTCACTGTGTACTTCAGGCTGAATTTTCTTTCAGCAGAGACCAAATATATCAATCCGGGCCTTAGGTAGTGGGCTCTGCCACAAAGCGCACTACCATTGTTATCTGTCAAATTTGGACCCAAACGAAGGCGCCGATCAAAGCTGTGGCGGTTTGTGTATGAGCTTGAGGCTTAAAGTGCTAAGGTGGCCGGTTACCCAGTCGGATATTCAGGTGTTGCACCATATTATAATGCTTATTGTCAAAAGAAAAATGAAAAGAAAAACGACCCCAAAACCCGATATTTGAAGACAGGAGAACCTTTATGTACAGAAATGGATGAGAATAAGAAATCTGTATCAAAATGCTTGCCTCAAGCGTGAAAATCTTAATGTTTTGTTTCTCGGGCACCATTGATCTTCACGTTCTTTACCTGGTACATCTTGCAGGATGTACAAAAGTGCAAAGATCTTAGTAGGTTCATCTCCTACCGATGCTGTAAGAATAAACCTCATTATTCTCGCCGGTCTTGTGCAACATGCCAGATGTCGCGGCGAAATTTTCCCCACACACCCAACCATTTAGGCCCGGAATCAAACCCGATTTCGGGGGACTTTCAAGGAAGTTGCTGTGTGTTTCCTTTCCTTCTCCTCTTTTCTTTTTCAGCGTAATTTCTGTAATTCTTTTGGGAACCCACAAACACCGTAACCGAGCCTGCAATGTCGACCCATGGAGGTCCAGACCAAGACCGGGAGTTGCCGCACGATCGGGGTTTTGAATTCTCATTTATAGACCTGGACCCTTAGTCGGTACTAGGAACACAGTCGCATTGGTTAACGACAAGTTGAAGCGCTGATTGTTTATGTTTTGGAACTTTGTTTACTTCAGGACGATGATCGTTCGGATGGCCAATATCTACTCTGATTATTTGCTCCTTGAAAAAAGCGTGCGGAGAGATTCGACTTTCGTGCTGGGTGGCCCACGAAGATCCCGGCTTGCTATGAATACAAATCTCCTGGTCCAGAAATTCAGGTGAGTTTGGTTGTCAAACTCTCTCGAATTAAACTTTTCTCGAATTAAATGTGCCATGTTTTCGTGTTTGAAATCAGGGAGGTCTAAACATTCACGCTGTTGTACCTGGGGGACGTCGCACCCCACAATCCAGTCCCACCAAGCATATCCTCCACGCCCTGCACATACCGCCTGACATTCCCCGACTCCGACCTTTTCAGCGTCTCTGCCAACCTGACCGTCATCTGCTCGGCGTCGACGATGACACCCTTGAGGAAAAGTTTGGCATCGAGCTCGGACATGGCGGTGTGCTGCTTCATGACGATGTTCACGGCGTTGTACGCGCGGTCGGCCGGGCGGCGCTTCTCGAGCTCCCACGAGAAGTAGTCGTTGGTGAGCGCCATGACGCGCGCCGCGGACGCGTAGAAGACAATGCAGGTACGCTGTTCCTCCGCCGTCAGGACGATTCCCCGGCTCCATCTCATGCACGCGTCCATCACGCTGGGGGCCGTCAACAGTAAATACGGTTTCAACGATGGATTGGGTGCTGGACTGACCGGTACCCGAAGTTGAGGGTCCTGAGCGGGACGTATTCCTGCAGGGTATCGAACGTGGGGTCTTCGTGGTCGTGCTCGGAGAGGTACTGGTGGATGTCGCGAAGAAGAAGCACCGCCCCTTCCGGGTCGAGGGATGCCGCCTGCGCCATTACATCGCGGAGTCTCTTCGGCATGGCAGCCGCACTGTCGCCGTTTTCTTCGCTGCTGATTAGCTGCGCGGTAGAAACGTGCTCCTGAGCGGCCTGATGATAGGGCAGCGCCTCGATTACGTCTGGGACCCGCCATCAGCGCACAGCAGAAAGACAATTGCAGTAAAGCTCACCGTCGTACACCCACAGCAGCGCAATGACCTCTGCTGCGATCTTCACACGCTCGACGTCGCCCTGGGGGAAAGCTAGGGCGTACATGACACCATAGGGCCCTTCGCCGTGGGTGCGCGAGTCCTTGACGGACGGGTGGAAGGAGTTCTCGGCGCCGGCGGACGCCAATGCGATCTGGGCCTCCTCGTCGTGGCGACTCGCGGGGAACCGCGTGAAGCACTCGGGGACTATACTGGTATCGATGGTGGTAGGCATTGTTGGTGGCTACTCGCTGGTTGACCCGGCTTATGAGTGATATCTGCCGCAAACGAATTTAACCCAATCCGAAGACCCTGTGCCAAATTAGTGTGGGTGTGGGGCTGGCGACATCGAGCATATTTCGCGCCAAGGTCTCGTCTGGTGTGGCGTCGTTCGGACTGCCGCGAGCTGACGTGGTCTACGCCTCTATAGGCAGCCATCTCTTCCAGTGGGGTGAGCGCGGTGTTGAGCGATTACAATTTGGGATAACTTGAGCCGTCCTACACACGCCCGTCACTGAATTTTCTTGGATCGGAACGTTTATAGGACTTTACTTTCGCATTTTGCATACAAGCCCGAGATGAACGCGAGAAGATGTGGGGGATATGGTGGATCTTACAATCGCAAACCGAGGATTCATTTTGGGGTGCGCGGAATTCGGGAGCCTATGGATTCATGCCACCAGATAGTTCGTGAAGGCTCGCGACGAGACGGCGAGCAGCGGCGTAGGAGCATTCTATTAGGCTTAATTTCTAGTTTCGTGGATCGTTTAGAGCAGGATGGTACATCGATTGTACACCATAGAGTGGGTCCGAGCAGGACAAGTCTCGCATCCGGATTTCAGCACCTGCTAATTTCGGAAAGACCGTGCTGAGATGGGTTGAAGTTATCGCCCCGTCGGCACGGGAGTTGGGGAACTGGAGACTAGAGTTGAAAAACGCCTGGTATCGCCGGGGTGGAGCGCGGAAATGTAGGTTGGAGGAGCGATTGGCAAACAGACAAACAGGGATATCCGCTGCCGAGCTGGAACGAGTTGTTAGGTTGATGCGAATAATGGGCGAGGAGAAAGAATAGCCCGCCACGCTGGACAAGGATGGAGGACGTTGAGCGTAAAGAATAGCGTCGGCAGAGAGGGAGCCGAGGCGAGATGTCCTACGCGGAAAGTGTCTCGTGAATGCTGATCCAGCTTGAGACGGAACTGCACAAGAACCTGAAATGGAATCAAGAATGCGCTGGGAGTCCGAGCTTTGGTGTGTAACGGACGAGAGGATGCAGTGAATTCGGTATCCTGGAAACAAGAGAGCCGCAGAGACCAGACCGAAAAGACAGAAATGTGGTCGGGAGATTGATCCCGCGACGCAACTTGAAATCCAAAATCCCGGGCTGGCGGGTGGCCAGATCGCTGCATCCATTTGGAGAATCGTAATGTACTTGCTTTTGGGGTTGAGGTTCACCAACACTAGATCAATCGGTCAATGAGAAGGATTTTGACGCAATTTCTCGTTGAGTTGCGGTCCAGGATCCCGGACGGTCAGATTTGAAGAAAAAAGCGGCGGGTAAGGTCGTGATTGGATCCAAGGCCACCGGTGATCGGGCCGTTTACCGTGCCGGTATCTATGACTGAAGTTTGTGGGATCCTCTGAATCCTCCAGGTCCCCAGAGCTTTGTCTCGTCTTCTCACTCTCTTGCGCAAGAAACCAGAGTCACGAGAAATGCTGGGAATGTACTTGATCATGATCCACACACCATGCGACGACTTGGCGGCGCTTGGTAATTTTCAAGACGCTCGACGCCTGCAAGGTTTGGGTTAACAATGCGAGAATAGTAGAATCCGGGGGGTACGTGCCTTCTCCCGCTCGTTTACTCGGGCTGACGCTTGCCATTCAGTCCCGTCCTTGTCCCACTCGACTCTCCGCCGATACAAGTGCAAGACGAACATCCTCTGGTCACGTCTCTGAGAACAGCCCAATGCTTGGATCAGCGTTACGCCAATCTCCTCCCTCACCCTCTCTTCGTACCGGATGCTCCTACTCCCAACCCAGCGTCGGGCGTATACATACTCCTAGCATGTCCCGACGATTCCATGTGATCCGCGTTTCATGCCAACGCCTCCGATACAATGCCCGGACCGTTCATCTGTGAAGTTCTCATCTCCCCAACGCCGCCCTGGTCGCCGTCGGACAACTCCATCCTCGGCGCTGCCACTCCGTCGAGTATGACGATCGCAGGTGCCCTCCCTCCGATGACAATGCATCTTCTCCCGACACACCACGGCCCCACGCGCTCCCAGATCTGGCACCGGCGGCGCCATCTGCGTCGTCGACCCCCTGGAATCCATATTCATCCGATCGAGCGGCGTCCTGGCCTTGGTCGTTTCTCGCGCGGTATTCATCGATATCCGTTTTGCGATGCAGCCGACACGACGGTCAGACCAGATACGCCACGCGAGCGGGGACGAGTCTGCGCGTCCGCGCCTGTTCTAGCCCGTGCCCCGTGCCGACGCGCATCTTCCCGAATAGCGGGTGTGGCGTGCGGGGGCGACTCTATCCCGCGTAGGAACGCAAAGCCGGGATGCGCAGCTGCGGCCCTGTTAAGTGCGGGGAATGGCGCGGACGGCACCACTGCTGCCCGTGCGCGCACGTATCCATACTGCGTCTTGACGGCGCTTCGGGGTGTTTGCGCGTCCTCCCCCCGTCTACGCCGCTTCCAGAATTTCGCGGATCGCCTTGGTGCTGAATCACCCGCACCAATCTGCCTCCCACCCGCACTGTCAACCTCCTCTCCTTGCATATCCATCTTCCTCTCTGCCCGCCTCGGGGCCGGTATCTACCTGGAGCGGGGGCGGTGCTGGTGGACGAGCGGCTCTCGTCGGAATGGCGGTAGTGACGGACGCGGTGGGCAGGATCGTGCGGATTGTGGACGAGATGCGGCGCGAAGGGGTGGGACGCGAACACGGCGGCAGAGGGGAAAGGCCCCATGCGCTCGTCCGCGCGCACATACTTCATCCGGCCGTTCTGAGCGCGACTCCTCTGCCTCCGTTTCCCCGGATCATCTCCTCTCATTTCGCCACCGTCCAATTTCCGCACCCCACCGCGATGCCTGTGCACCACCACCGTGCGCACCTTCTGCGATCTCCGCCGCCGCTTTCCTCCCTGCACCGGTGTGTCTGCTGGTAACGATGACGCCCAGCACGCGCGTGTGGTACTGCACCTGTGCGATGCGCGTCACACGCCGTCACTCCCTGCGCCGTACTGCGGAATCGCATTTTTCGCTCGCCCGCTCCAGTCAATCCCCGCTGGCCAGCGCATCATCCCCGCCTCCCGCGCCGAGCAGGGGGTCGAGCCACTCTTGTCCGACTCGCTGGGTGTGGGGCGAGAAGTGGATGCGGGGCAGGACGCTCTGGAGCGGGTCGGAGACGGATATCGACCCGCCTGCTGCCCGGGGGTTGAGGGCCAGGGGCGGGATCGTGAGGGGAAGACGGTGAGGTGGCGGTGATGAGCTGGATGATGGGCACCGGGCCTCGCGTACGGGGTAAGGCAATCCAAGCCGCATCTGCTTCCCTTTCCCCGGGAGATTACCTGCAGACGTCTGCGTCCGCAGCCGCCGTGCCCTGCTGCCTTCGGCCTTGTACCGCGAGCCCGACTCCCGTGCCCCGCCTCTACGGGGCAGGCCACTCCAAGAAGCATCTGCTTCCGTTTCCCCGGGAGATTACCTGCCGACGCCTGCGTCCGCACCCGCCGTGCGCCGTGCTCCGCCTTTGTACCGCGCGGTGCCCTGCCTCTACCTGTCACCCGCACTCTCGCTCACCTCTCCGGGGCGCCGATGAGCGGCGGGGGCGACTCGTGCGGATAGATGGGTATGATCTCGCGCCTCATGCGCTACGGGTACGAGACCCCAATCCCCACATTCCGTGACTCCGCGCTTCCTCTTTCGCTGCTACCCGGAGGCTGCGTTGGTCGGCGAGTCGGCGAGTCTGCTGCTTTGGCGAATAGGGCGACGACACGGTCCTTTATTCGTTCATTTCCTCCGACAGCTTGTTCTCTTCTTCATTATTAAGTCGATCGGTGTCTCGATTTCTCTGTACCGCGGACCATTTCGTTTTTATGGAATTTTTTGGTACGTGGCTGTGTCTGCAAAGCTGTCGCCGTTGGGAATCAATTGGGGCAAATAAGGCATCCGTCCAGCATCTTCACGACTTGGCCTTTGTTCTGTTGTAGTAGTAACCTCGCTATCCAGTCCGGATGGGGACGCGAGGGCTACGCGGTGTTTGGTTCGGGCGGGTTGTGTATATACGAGAAGCCTGCGGCCGATTCTCTTCAGTCTGAAGAGAACGGTCGCAGGTGAGTCATCTGTATATTATCCTAATATTCAGTCTGAAGAGAACGGTCGCAGGGACTCTGAACTCTTGACATACAACATGTTCTTCTTCTTGGATTGTCAATTTGAGTCCACCGCGAATGGTCTCAATTGCAGACTCAATCTCCCGGGTCATAATCTCGGCGCTGCTTGTCGCGGTCAACCGTCATCAACCACGAATCCTCGCTTTTGCATGATCCTCGCATCGTCCCGGGCCGTATTCAGATAGTAGTATTCGGATAGTAGCAGTCCATATCCCATTCAAGGCTTGGGGCAAATCCATTTTATTTTCGGGGAATCTTCTATAAATCAATATTAATTGCCTCATACTACGAAAGGGAACTGGACGGATTGTGCGGGATTTCAAACCTCTCATTGTAACGAGCAATATTCCTTCGGACTGTGAGTATCTCACCTTCGCAGGCAATGCCACTCTCATCGTCTGTTTTCTCGGCCAGTTTGCGCAGGCCCGCTAAGACATCTGTTTCTGCCAGGGCCGCCAGACCTTCCTCCCATTCACTAATTCTGGCGAGGGTGGCGGGCGCGGATATGCGAGTGATAGCATGTGTGTCCCTGCCTCAATTAGCTTAAAATTGTCAATATCCAATCCGATTACTCACTGAAAAAGGGACAGAAGCTGAACGAAGGAAAAGGACCAGCTTCAGGATGGCGGGCACAATTGCATCTTGAAGTGCCAAATTGCCTATTAACTTGCAGGACCACTTCCGTATTTCCCCGTATCGCGACTCGAGCAATTTCGGGGCATGTTCCAGCACTTTGGCGATCCATGCGGTCAGACACATGGTCAGGCACGGGTTGCATATTCCAACACTCCCCCTCAAACCGTTGATAAGCCGCGAAATTTGCGAAACCTCAAATTTTACGAATGCATGTCATTCTGCGCTCATCCAGTGGTTGGTGTGAGCTCCAAACATGCAACCAAGAGCCATATTGCATTATCATCCTAAACACTGGCGCCTATGGCTTATTCCAGGAGACGGCACCCTTGAATCACTAGGGGTCAGATCCGGATTAAGGCTTGAAGCCCAAATATCAAAGTCCTGAAACACCCTCTATACGTGGGAAGGCAACCGCAATGCTCACTACCAAAGGGAGAATCATAATATCCACCTCTGACATCTATTGGGACACTGGGAACCTTATTCGGGAGGAAATGCTGAGTTGATTACACAACTTTGGCTTATCCAACGCGACGCGACAAGTCACAGGATCAAGGCCTAGACTCAATATTGCTATTTTAAACACCAGGTCCGTGAAGACGCGATCACCCGATAAGCCGCAGACCGGGACTAAGCACGTACTATGTGTTCCTGGATGTCGATTAAGGACATCTGGGGTATCGTTGGAAAGGGAATAACCTATACTATCCAACTAGCGATACTAGAAGTCAGGGCACACACAACAGAGGAAGATATGGGCCAATTACCCTGTTTAGGGGAATAGTGGACCATATAATCCCCTGATTGACAAAGGGTTGTCGATCACCGGATAAACTGCCGACCAGGATTAGGCATGTACTGTATATTCCTGGATGTCGATTAAGGACATCTGGGGTATTGTTGGAAAGGGAACAACCTATATTATCCAACTAGCGATACCAGAAGTTGGGGGACAGACCATAGAAGAAGATATGGGCCAATTACCCTATTCAGGGGATATCTGAACATATAAACCCCTAATCCATGAGGGGTTGAAGGAGTCATTATACAAACATTTAGGAGGCTAGGAACGCCAGGGCGTGCACAGCTGATACCGATCACAGGCTAATTAATTAAGTAGAATACCCGAGGCCTAGTAATCACGCGTATGTAATAGTTTCTGTACAGTATATAAGGAGGGCAGAACCAGGGAGGACGGCACCGAACTAGACCCGGAGAGTGAGGAGCAATAAAGCCCTTGCGCACAAAGTCGACGTTTGGGCTTGACTCTTTGGCTGTCAACAGGCCTCAGAATTCAAGTTTGGTTTTGGAATAACAAAAGGACCGAACTAGACCTGGAGAGTGAGGAGCAATAAAGCCCTTGCGCATAAAGTCGACGTTTGGGCTTGAATCTTTGGCTGTCAAATAGCCTTGGAATTTAAGTGCGGTTTCGGAATAAGACTTTGTTTGAGGCGCGAGCCATAGTTACGGGGCGTGAGCCATAGTTACGGGGTGTGAGCCATAGTTACGGGGTGTGAGCCATTGTTACGGGGCGTGAGCCATAGTCTGAGGCACGAGCCATTGTTACGGGGCGCGAGCCAGCAAGCTTGAGGTGCGAGCCAATCATTGTCGGAATAAGGCGCGAGCCAACAAAACCGGGTCTAAACAGCCCACAAAACCAAGCCGGTTCACAGCCGTTATCTTTGCATAGTTGGGACACTTAAATCCACGTTGGGAACCAACCAATAAATTCAGGTTGTGTCTTGAACACCACTTCGAGAAAGCTAGTTGAGACTTAGCCATCCTTGGGGGAACGGGAATTGAATACTTTCGTGACAAATACGTTTACTCGTGGTTTCCTTGGACCTACACTTGTGTCCAAAAAGACCCGAATCTCGTCAGTGTATCTTGGTCGTTGATAAGCATGGAAAATGACCAGACTTGAAATCTATCAATTTCAATGTTCTTGTTCTACTTACTGAAGTAGAACAATGCTTATTTATTACTTGGCCCACAACGAGAGCCATAGTGAGGTCCGGACTGTTGGCTAAAGGCACTTCACAAGAGATTACATTGTATAGACTTGCCTGGTCACCGATACCACGAGGGTCAACGGCCAGGTGGGCTACAATAGAATTTCACGTGATTCCATGTTCAACTATTCGATCGAATTGGGACATTTGGAAAGTGTCATATATCAAGGACATAACACATACCATCCATCTCACTCTCTGCTTTGTCTAGACCCGATTAGAGTCTCTGGATTGGCTATTGGAGCGTTCTCAGTATTTACACGTAAATAGCTATTACCAGATCTAGTTCAAATATCAACCTAATACTTGGTTGGAACCCCGTACTCGCACCACTCGATTGTTTGGATTAGTGTTTAGTGTTGGTTTAGTGTTTGTTAGTGCTCAGGCATTGATAGACATTTTACTACATTTCACATCTGTTCAGGTAGTCAGTGTTTCATCGTCAAAAGAGTGTGTGGTGTTGGAGTCTGTCTACCGTCGATTCAGTCGTGCTTAATCTCACTTTGTGAGGTGGTGTAACTCAGTCGTTCGATGGACCTGAAATGCACCTAAAATGCCGCTGGGCCCCAAAATCCGTCTGGGATTGGACTCACCGCGGGCCAAGTACTGATTAAAACAGCCATTTTGCTTGATTTTTAGGTCGGATTTTAAATCCATGAGGGAACGGCAGACGACATGGGCCCAAGCACACCAGAAATGGATGCAGGGACCTGAAATGCACCTAAAATGCCGCTGGGCCCCAAAATCCGTCTGGGATTGGACTCACCGCGGGCCAAGTACTCATCAAAACAGCAATAAAGGGTGATTTTTAGGTCGGATTTTAAATCCATGAGGGAACGGCAGACGACATGGGCCCAAGCACACCCGAAATAGATGCAGAGACCTGAAATGCACCCAAAATGCCGCTGGGCCGCAAAATCCGTCTGGGATTGGACTCACCGCAGGCCAAGTACAGCAATAAAGGGTGATTTTTCGGATTTTAAATCCGTGAGGGAACGGCAGACGACATGGGCCCAAGCACACCAGAAATGGATGCAGGGACCTGAAATGCACCTAAAATGTTGCTGGGACCCAAAATACAATGTACTAAACAGATTTTGAATTTTTTACCAATTTTTCCGTCAAAAAAACTTGAATTGCTTCACCAGTGAAAGGCAGACAATAGACAAAGGACGGACAAAGGACAAAGGACAAAGGACAAAGGACAAAGGACAAAGGACAAAGGACAAAGGACAAAGGACAAAGGACAAAGGACAAAGGACAAAGGACAAAGGACAAAGGACAAAAGGCCACAGGATTTCCAAGGTCCTTTGTCTGTCCTTTGTCTATTCTTTGTGTGTATTTTGTCTGGCAAAGAACAATTGATGGACTGTGATATCGGCTGCCAACCACCTTCGGAACACATGAGTGAAACACATGTGAATTCTGGGTGAGTTAGCTTTTGCCCCCACTGTTTGTTTTGCATTTTTTACTTCTATTTATAGTGAAACAACTGGTCAAAAAACTGTTCATTTTTCCACCTTTGTTTTTACCTTGAAATGTGTATGAATTAATGGTATTACTGGTTCGAAGAAAAACATGAGGTTTGTTTCACATTTTTCACTTTGATTTCAACTCACAAAAGTGGTGAAAAATGTTTTAAAATTTTCACTTCTTTTTGCAGTGAAAAAATGCCAATAAATTGAATGACATTTTTATCAATTTTTTCACTCAAAAATTTGAAATGTTCAACCAGTGATGTTTCGCATTTTTCACCTAGAGTTTCAGTCAAAAAATGTGAAACAAACATCTCAACGATATGACCAACTTTGTTTCACATTTTTCACTTTGATTTCTGGTGAAAAAGCTGGTGAAAAAACTTTTGATTTTTTCACCTTCATTTTCACCTTGAGTTCAGTCAAAAAATGCAAAAGAAACATCTTAACAACATCACAAAATTTGTTTCACATTTTTCACTTTGATTTCAAGTCACAAAAATGGTGAAAATGTTTTAAATTTTTCGCTTCTTTTTTCGGTGAAAAATGGCTATAAATTGAACGACATTTTTTATCAATTTTTTCACTCAAAAATGTGAAATGTTCAACCAGTGATAGGGGGGATTTTGGCAGTTGCATTATTCTGACCGTTGAACCTGAGCAACCGTTTCACCGTGGATATTCCCAGAGCGTGAGCGAAATGTTTGGCCTTTGCACTAGGAAGGGCTTTGGTGAGGGTGTCAGCAGTCATTTCATCAGTTGCACAATAGATGAGCTTGATTGAACCAGCCTCCATGATATAGCGAATATAATGGTATCGCAAATCAATGTGCTTCGTGCATGCGTGGTAATGGCCGTCTTGGGCGAGAGCAATAGCAGATTTGCTGTCGCTGAAGAGTGTGGTCGGTGCCTTCAATGGGCAGAATATTTCCCCAATGAGTTCGCGCATCCACATTGCCTCCTTTGCGGCCTGGGTTGCGGCAACATACTCGGCCTCAGTCGTTGAGAGTGTGACGAGTTCTTGCTTCTTTGAAGACCAAGAAACCGCTCCCCCATTGACCATGAATACATAGCCAGTAATGGCCCTGCGATGATCCTGCGAGGCACCATGGGCATCAACATAACCTTCCAAACCACGCCTGTCTCCCCCATAAACCAACTCCAAGTTCTTCGTTCCAAGAAGATATTTGTAGATGTGTTTGACGGCTTCCCAATGGGCCCAGCCGGGGTTATCGTTGAATTGGGAGACAGTTGAAACTGCAAATGTGATTTCGGGTCGAGTACCCATAGCAGCGTACATGGGTGATCCAACAGCTTCGCGGTATGGAACATTCTTCATCCGTGAAATATCCTTTATGCTGGTAGGTGACTGGGATTTGCTGAGAGGGAGGTTTGGGTCCAAAGGCATTGCACTCGGCTTCAAATCATTAAAATTGAACCATGTGAGAATTGCCTCGATATAGGCATGCTGTGACAGGGTGAGTGTTCGCTCAGCATGGTCGCGGGTGATCTTGATTCCAAGTAGCCAATTAATAGGGCCAAGATCTGTGGGCTTGTACTTCACATTCATTTCGGTTTTGAACCTCTGGATCTGCATAAGGGAGCTTCCCAAAATCATGCAATCATCAACATGAATCGCGAGTATGATGAGGTGATTTTCTTCCTCCTTGAAGAATACACCATGATCCGATTCGGATCTCTTGAAGTGAAGATCTGTGAGCGCTTCGCAAAGGAAGTCATACCAGTTCTTTGCGCCTTGCCAAAGACCATAGATAGATTTGTGAAGTTTCAACACAAAATGTTTCTGATCCTTTGTGGTGTAGCCGGGTGGTTGTTCAAGATAAATGGACTCGTCCTCAGCTAGGACTCCATTCAGAAATGCGCTGTCAAAATCCACCGTGTGGACGGGCAAATTGTTCCGTGGGGCGATGGCCAGAAGAAGCCGAAAGGATGACAACTTTGCAACAGGTGCATAAGTTTCATAAAAGTCCACGCCATAAATTTGCGTGAAGCCTTTCGTGACCAATTGAGCTTTGTACTTCTCGATTTTGCCTGCGGCGTTCTTCTTGATGCGTAGAACCCATTTCGATCCAACAGCATTAGTGCCAGGTGGGCTTTCCGTTTAAACAGTGGCTATGGGTACACTGATGTTTGCGAAGATAATCAGAAAGCTGCTAGATGGCAACTAACCAACTAAAAACACTACAACCAACACACACACACACAATTGAGTCCGGGTCGTCCTGCAGTTTACAGGTAAGATTGAACTTCTCAGGTTCATGTCTCAAAAATGCCAACTCGATAGAAGTCTTATTAGGACTAGTATGAGCACAAAGTAGTCAAAGATTGACCAGGGATTATCTACCTCGACTGAAGCGATATGGGTTTTATATATTTTATACTTCTAGACACCTCAAAAAGATATCTCGAAGACCTATAAGTCTCTCTAGACTTAGATAGGATTTCCTGCCGTACTCTGATGGAGACCGCACTGGATCTAGACTTGGGATCGCGACCGAACTCACTGGAACGGATGCCAACGACCGAGTACTGTGACTGAACTCACTGGAACAGTGCCAACAGCAGACCTGAGGTAACAACCAAACAGGTGCCTTTCACACAAATGTCGCGACTCTCCACGAACACGGCTTAAGTCCTTTAAAGCTTATATATGCGAACAAGACCACTTTATATTTGAACGATAACAACAAAGATAGTTATATAAACGTATCTCCGCGCTAGGCTCAGACCAGCACCAACACCGTTACCTTGGTGGGAGATGCAGTACTGAATCGCGGGATCTGCTAGGCTTTTATATACGATACAGGAATTGTAGATAGTAATGAGAAATGAGTCAAGATATAAGAGAGATTTGAGGTACACGGAACTGCGGAGGTATGCCGCTGGTATTCTTAGTACGAGGCCGAGAGTAGTCATCTTGATTTGACCAGCTCGAACCCATACTAGGTATATTGGTTTGTTCCCGAGGCCTGCCGGTCCTAACACGTATGCTAGCCGGACACACACCCTAACTGCTTGCCGTGCGACCACGTAGGTCGCAGCCTATTTCTAGTTCTCTATTGGTCGATGCGACAATGCCGTCCGGCCATATCGACGTGTCTCGCTCATTCCTTCGGTCCAAGCGCCTGTCATTGAATCTGATGACTATCTCGTTATGTGTGATTGCCGTCGCGACACGTCCTTCCATGATCGATACTCGTCGCAATCATTTCCCGACGATCCCCGATGTCTCGGCTTTCTCGGTTTCATGATTCTCGCTCGAACTACTGTTTGCGAACCAAGTTATAGTTGTTGCGACTAGACCCTGTCCAGGGTCTAGTATATATATTATGACTTTCCATGCCCAATCTGTGGACTTCATGCATGTCTCTCAAGTTTAGGCGTTTTTACCTCCTCGATACAGTGTCTAGCTTTTAGTACAACCAACCCTTTGCGAAGTCAATTCAATACTATGAAGCCCACTGAGTCCCAGACACCGCGCGCTAACCCCCAATGGTATAAGGATCAAACCGTATTGTATCTAGAAGACAATAGTCCTCTCACGTCATGAACACCTAGCCAGCAGCTCGGAGCTCACTCTGACTCTACTTGTATATCACCGGATAGAGGCTCTAGTTGGCGACTAGAAGTGCAAAAATGCATGATTACACCGGCATGCAGTTACGAGCCGTATCACCGTGATGGACCAAGTGCCGGTCCGTTCCAACGCGGCAAGCTCGGCCTTGATCACCTCTTCCCATTTAGGCCAATCAGGTCTCTTCTGAGCTTCCTCGAAAGTTGGTTCAAATCCTTCTGCTCCTGCAGTAACAGCTGCCATTGCAAAGTCTTCAACAGAGACCATTTCCCAATCATCCGAGGCTATTTCGGCCGCCTCCTGGATGCCTTTCGGGATTGATGGGTCTCGTTTGTTATTGCTGGTCATGCCTTCACCTTCTCGAAGGCGGCACACATATGAAGATTCCTTCCAAGCACGCTTGAGTCGACCTTCAGGTTCTTCCGGGTCTAGGTTCTCGAAATTCTGGCCTAGAATATCGTTCTGTGGTCCTGGCTGCTGGTCCTCAATCTCGTTCTGCAGTGGCTGCTGATCCTCGATGTCGGGAATTTCCTCGACTGTGGCTCTCGGAATAGTCGGAGTAGCTGGTGCCTGTGCCGGAGGGTTCTTGTTCTGCACGGGTGGACGCTCGACTGGCTCCCACTCCCCCTCGAGCGGCAACTTCGCCACAATGATAGGATCTTCTTCGAAGTTGAAGCTGACACTTCGTTCAACTCCCACTGTGTGACGTTCGGGCCAATAAATTAGATGAGCTGCACTTTCCTGATTGAATCCAACCCAACGACCAACTCTTGCTCGCATATCCAGCTTCAAGTTGTCATCTTCGTGCACACGGACTTTGCAGCCCCAAGGATGTAATTCGGTCAACACTGGCTTTTCTCCAAAGACGATTTCAAATGGAGTAGTGTCGCCAATTGCGTGGGTCCAGGTACGATTCTTCAAGTACACTGCATGATTCAATGCTTCGCCCCATAGAAATCTTGGAAGTTGGCTATCATGAAGCATGGCACGAACTTTGTTCAAAAGGGTGCGGTTGAGTTGTTCGGTATTCAGAAGTATCGTGGACTGTAAGGCATCGAATGGTTCCTCGTTTCGTGAGGTGAGCATCAAATTCTATGCTCCTGTATTCCCCTCCACGATCTGAGCGTAGGCATTTGATTCTGACTTTCTTCTGTGTCTTTCACCAAGCCTCGTTTGCCAAATAATGCTCGAAGACCTCATCCTTGTGAGCCATTAAATAGACACGAGTGTACCGGTTTTTGTCGTCTGTGAAACTGACATAGTACTCCTTGTGGTGCATAGTGCGAATGGGTGCAGGCCCCCAAACATCTGAATGGATTTCTTCTCCAAGATTTTCAGCACAGTGGGCCTCGCAGAATTTCTGAATTTCCGAGTCATCTTTGCAAACTCGCAAGACTCGCAAACAGTGGCCTCACTGGATTCGTCCAGCTCAATGCCATGAACAAGTCCTTTCTTGACTAGTTTCCGAGCGGCTTCATGTGCCACATGTCCCATCCTGCGATGTAATTCATCGATGGTGACCTTCTCTTTTGCAGCTCCGGCGAATTCGGGTGCAGGTTTGGCATGAGGGGTCAGGACTCGATACAGTCCACCTTTCTCATTTATCTTGCCAAGAAGTTTTCGATCCTTGTCGAAAATGCGGCATACACCGTCTCCAAACCATACATGTGATCCGGCAGCATCGATGCGACTGATGGAGACCAAAGTTACTGCCATTGTAGGTGCATACAAGACATCCTTCAAAAGAATTCTTGTTGCGGAGTTATTGCCATTTGGTATGTTGACATACATGTCCCCTTTACCAATTGCACTGAAGGATATTTTGTCCACTGCAGTGATAGACCTCGGCAGAATGTCCACGAAATTGATAAAATGTGTACGATTCCCCGACATGTGCTTGGATGCCCCCGAATCGTACAAGTCAATGTTGATCAGGGTGCTCCCTGGTGTCTCAATGGTCAGCATTGCTGCCTCGAATGATGTTGTTTCATGGTCAGATGGATCATCGTCCGGTTCTGGGAGATTCAATTTGCACCGGTGATGTTCAGAATACCATGCAATGATGTTGAAATCACCATCACGAATGAATGCGGTGGGAATGAGTACATCCTCATCGGTTACATTGTCTATGATGACATGCTCGGTGTCTGACACTTGGTAAACCAAGAATCGGGATTCTTCCTGGACGTGATTGTCTCCGGGGTATGGCTGTCCATATTGCAAGAAAGCTTCTGTTGCAACTTGTCCTGGACCATGAGGCTCTGCAAAGGGCATGACTGAAGGATAACTTCCTCCACACAGTTCGTCGGTGCATCCCTTGGTATCCTCGCTCAGCTCGATCCACTCAAAAGAGTTATTGCTGCCGTGGGAATTGCTGCTGTTCCCATCGTTCAAGTCATCGCCTTCATCATCGGAGTCCAATACATTCTGAAGGTCTGGCATTGACTCGTCGCTGTCTGAATCCGAGTCTGAATCGGCACAGTCGTCGTCTGAGTCTGTGACTGCTTCAAGGTTAGGCATGACATCCTCTTCTCCTTCTGTGAAGGGTTCGAGTGATTGGTCATTGATAAGCATGGAAAATGACCAGACTTGAAATCTATCAATTTCAATGTTCTTGTTCTACTTACTGAAGTAGAACAATGCTTATTTATTACTAGGCCCACAATGAGAGCCATAGTGAGGTCCGGACTGTTGGCTAAAGCACTTCACAAGAGATTACATTGTATAAACTTGCCTGGTCACCAATACCACGAGGGTCAAAGGCCAGGTGGGCTGCAATGGAATTTCACGTAATTCTATGTTCAACCATTCGATTGAATTGGGACATTTGGAAAGTGTCATATATCAAGGACATAACACATACCATCCATCTAGACTGTGAATTCATAAGGGATCCAGATTGCAGGTCAAATCAAATCGGCAGAGTTGTTGGTGCAGTTGCAAGCACAAGTTTGACATTTGTGATATATCAAGTCACTGTAACTTTAATCACACGAGCCTGGATGCCTTGGAGAGCTCAGGAATTGTTCAGGGACATTCAGTGACACTATCAGGATCAACAGTCTGCTGTGTATTTACGCGTAAATCATCGAAGATTGTATTTACATGTAAATCAAAGTCCAACCATTCGGTTGAATTGGGGCACCATGGGAATAGTTGGGTGACAAAGGTGCCATCAGGCAGAGATACACACAGGGGGCAAAGTTGGTGGCACTTGTCATAAGGGCATCCAACCGGCACTTGCTGCGTCCTCGCTGTGTCTTTGCTACGGAATTGCAATAAGCTTAGGTAATCCAAGTGACCCTGTGCGTGAGTTCGATTCCGGCAAATGACAACCTTTATTGTGAGGTCCTTTCTCATTTTGGGGATTTGTAGCCTTTCAAATTCTGTGTATTGTGCTGTTCAGTGTAAGATAGGAATGCTCACTATAGATTCCCCACATTGTGAGTGGTTGATACGGTAGAAGACCATTTTTTAATCTGCATGTAGAGATAGAAAATGGTGTTACTTAAATGAATGGTGTGGCCACCGGCAGCCGTATAGGATTTTGATCGCATCACCGTTCATGTCTGAATCAGGAATCCCTGCCAAAATCTTGGTCGTAGTGGATGCACCTAATATAAAATGAGCGACTCACCTCCCTCTACAGTTAGCTTCATGATAAATCCTCTAAAATCATTCTACATGTATTCTCCATGACACATTTATTATTACACCAACCATCCCCTCAGTCATATTTAATTGACGTGGTGTCGGTTAAGAATTTGGGGTTTTGTCACGGAGAATACATGTAGAATCGGTCAAAATAATATTTGGGACACTTTCTTGGCCGAAAATGGGTGTGTACCGGTCCCTATGGGCTGCACCTGGATCAGTGTGATGAAGGCTCTACAAGCATGGACAAACAATTGTGTCGCACCTCATTTGGACCTTTCTCGCCCTCCTCAGTGTGCTTCAGCCTCTGATTCTGCATGGGACATGATTTTAGTGTATTGTGCATGTATTTCAGGTAGTTAATGGGCAGGGGGTGCCAGGATGTGACTGGAGAGTCTGAAGAAAGCAGATTTGCCACCAAATCAGTAGCGATACACTTATGTAAGCAAACAATTTCGGAACCACACTTGCCGGTGGCCAAATGGTGAGTTCAGTAGCGGAGAGCAATCACAGGTTTGTTCAAAAGCATGAAGGATTCTGACCTACCATATATTACATCCCAGTATATCTTGCGAAAATAGTCGGACATAGACTGGAAATATCAACATGCTTTCACAGCACAAGAGATCCCATGTCTCAGCACCAGCAGAAGACAGGTTCTACCAGAGGTACTGGGTCTGGAATTTAGAACTAGAGAATGCTCTTTACACTTCTTATAAGGAACCCTCTGGCCAGCAAGCTCACTGCAATTGTGGTGATATCAAAGTAATAAACCCTGGATAATATCAGAGATAAGCAATACCCTCAGGTATTGAAAAGAGTCTCACAGGCTGCCTTGGGAGATGGAAGTAGAGAAGAGAAATATGAGTTCACATATAGTTATAAGACTGCAAGTAAGCTCATTTCTCGGCTTAAACTTATTCATAAGCCTGAGATTATAGGTGGCCAATTTTCCATGGTAGGCAGTTGGAGCATGCAAAAGGCATATAGTTTTTTCTGTGCCCTGAAAATTTCTAGACTTGCGGTTTGGAGGCAATAGGGTGCAAGATAAAAAGATGTCATTTGCTGGAATTGAACTCACGCACAGGCTTAGTTGGATTACCTAAGCTTATTGCAAGTCCATAGCAAAGATGCAGCGAGGACGCAGCAAGTGCCGGTTAGATGCCCTTATGACAAGTGCCACCAACTTTGCCCCCTGTGACAGGACAGCCAGTCCATCTATAAGGATAAGCTGGACAAATCTCTACCACAATTTATCCGGACACGCTATACTTGGCACGTCTAAAGATAACAAGTCCATCAAGATATGATGGCAACACCTTAAAACAGAAAGATAGACGCACTTCTCTCGGGATAGGGCACTTATTTAACCGTTTAACCGGGTCTTTTGATGCATGTACCTTTAAATAGCCAGGTCCGTTTATCTGTATATACCAAAGTCGACTGATTGTAGTATTTATTTATTTTATCATGTGATGTATAATTCCTGTATAAATACTGGCAGGTTTCTAGTGGAAAGCCAGTGAATTCACCCCTTCCTGCTAGACGTACTCAGCTCAGCTGGTATTGTCACTTAGGAAGCCTTGGATTCATTCGGAGTACCATTGGGAACTTGTTAGTTCTTTCTGTTATTCTTGGTCAAATATATTTGTTGGTTGTTGGATCTATGTGCGCATAAAGAATCTTAAGGAAACAGAATCATATCGGGTCGTATCGGTTTTATATCAGGTTGTATCGGGTTGTATCGGGTCATATTGGGTTTCATAAGGATTTGGGAAAGCACACGGATTGGTACAGATACTGCAACTGAGAACATTGAAGGATCACAAGTCTTGAGTCTATTGACTACCAAGCACTACCCCACACCACCCTATCGAAATAAAACCACTCTCTGCTTCATCTAGACCTCATTAGAGTCTCTGGATCAGCTATTGGAACGTTCTCAGTATTTACGCGTAAATAGCTATTACCAGATCTAGTTCAAATATCAACCTAATACTTGGTTGGAACCCCGTACTCGCACCACTCAATTGTTTGGATTAGTGTTTAGTGTTGGTTTAGTGCTTGTTAGTGCTCAGGCATTGATAGACATTTTACTTCATTTCACATCTGTTCAGGTAGTCAGTGTTTCATCGTCCTCAACCAAGCCATCGAAGATATCACTATAATCTTCGGTACAAATCGATGTTTCTTCGAGCTCGAGTAAGTCTTCCTCGCTGCTCTTGCTGTACGCCAAACTGGTGGACACGTTGTGGCCTTCTTCAATGAAGTCCAAAACATTTGATTCTGCAAGTGCCATCCAGGCCTCGTCTTGTGCCACTGTTGCAGCTGCAGCCCTGGCTTTTCCCTTCCCCTTCCCTGTGGACCTTGGCCGGCCTTGCCGCCGCAACAATCCGACTTGAAATGCCCCTTCTTCTTGCAGTTGAAGCACTCAACATTCTTCCTCGAGTTTGAATTTGAACCTCCCTGACCCCTCCCACGGAGGGAATCGCTGGAGTAGAAGGCAACATCCTTGTCATCCTTCCTGCCGTTCTTCTTCAGG
This sequence comes from Mycena maculata, assembly GCA_029448575.1. Lineage (NCBI taxonomy): Eukaryota > Fungi > Basidiomycota > Agaricomycetes > Agaricales > Mycenaceae > Mycena > Mycena maculata. Next base: position 82,369 of record JARJLG010000055.1, on the reverse strand, counting down.
AGTTGGCGCTCGTATTCATCAGTGATGGTGAGCATGAGGTCATTTGCACTGAGGCTAGTTCCGAGCACGCTTAATGTAGCGCTGACTGCGGAAATGTATGGATGGAATGAGGAGGGTAGGGATCCGAGGATGATTGCGTAGAAGTCGTCCTCGGCCGGGGGTTGACCCACTGCTGCGAGATCCTTGCGCATGGTCCTGAGCTTTGTGAAATGAGTGTGAATATCGCCACGCTCATCACAACGCTCCTCCTGAAGCCTGCGTTGCAAGTCCACTGACACCATGCAAGATTTCTTCTGGAATTCGTTCCGGAGTTCCTGCCAAATTTCGCTGGCTGTCAGCTTGCTCCGAATCTTCATGAACAGTGAGTCTGGAATCGTCCCAGCAATCTGCTGCTTAACAATCGCTTCGCCTTGCTGCCATAACCTCATCTCTTTCTTCCATTCTGTGTCCAACACAATTTGTTGAGCAGTCAAAACTACTGAAGTTCCTGCAGCGGAGCGAACGGCCAAGAGAGGGTCCGATGGTGGTGCTGCGTTGGCCTCGAGATGTTCACTGTAACCTCGAGCATCAGCAGACCAGATGAATCGGTCTTTGTAGATGACCCAATTCGTGCCGGTGACTTCAAGCTTTGGGATGTGTAAGAAGTCGTCTCCGAGTTTGGTGTTTGTTGCAGACATTGTGGATGGATAGTTATCAAGCGCGGTGGGAGGATGATCAAAGTGGTAAGGTTTCTTTAGATGCGGGGGTCGGGGCCCATAACCTATGAGAAGATATAATTGATGGGGGTTCGCGTCTAAAGAACAGACTGAATATATGGTGACTGGCAACTGGCGGGGATCAAATGACCATTTGCGCATGTTTGTACCGCCTGCCAAGCGGATAATTCCAATGGCAAATCCACCTTTCGCATTCACCACACCTGCCAGAGCTTGTCTATCACCAATCTGAGGCAACATAATTGTCGTCTATATGAATATAAAGGTATCTACAGCGATTACATGACTTTAGATCCTTATAAAAGTCCCCAAAATCATCAATTAATCTCTTTCTCTGTATGAACCTGCATCATCCTCCTCATCGTCAACCTCTATGACTGTGTTCTCTTCTTCTACTGGCTGGGTCAGCTGTCGGCCCATTAAGGGTACCTCCAGAGGTACGCGGCATCAGGAAATTTGTGCTTCCAAGATCTGGACTGATGAGGCCGGATGATCTCCATCAGACTCATCACCTGTCATAATCCGATGAGTCGGCTGGCCAGGCCAGATAACACGCAGATCGGAGCTTGGCACATCCGCTGGCGCTCACCAGCTTGTTATCAGGCGGCGATATCCCACCAGTCTCGTACTGCGGGCAAAGGCTCATACCTCTATACACGGCCGGACCCAGTTCTATGTACCTCCCCTTCCCTTCCACTCCCGACTCATTCTGAAGCCACCAAACGAAAAAAGCGGTAGAAAGTAATGGATTCAAGGGTTACTCATACAAAGGATGTAAAGATAGGATGGTAATGAACGAACAGATAATGCGCAAGATACATGGATGGACTTGAAAGTTGAGGTCTTGCAGGGGAAGGATGGAGGTGAAGAAGATCAGTGGTAGTCGATGTCGGGAAGGGACGGTGAACTTGGACGCGAATATTGGCCGCACCGGTGTGGACATCAGCAACCCAGATCTTGAAAGACACAACCTTGATGATACTTGAGACACTTGAGGGTACTTGGAAGAAGCCGCTTGAGGATTGAAGATTGGTAGAACGAAGAATCTTGAAGAGCTTGAAGATTTTGGTCTGGATCCAGGACGTAGGCAGCACGGGAGGGCCGGACCAGGGGACATGTATGCTGTTGGTCGGGTCTGCCTGGATCTCAGAGCACAAGGGAACTTGAGGGCGTTGAGGGCATTGAATCGTTGATGATGGTGGCCAAGATACGGAAGCAGGCGTGGTTCTTGACGGCCGCCTCAGGCCTTGAAGCTTGAAGGACATGTTGCAAGCGCTCGTGGCAGAAATGGCGAGCAGCGAGGCAGCCAGGATGGAACGAGAGGAGGGGAGGAAACGACGGGGACGTGGTGGTAAGAGGAAGAGATGTGGCATCAACAACCATCAAACAATCAACAATGATATGGAGCCACCACGTGTAACATCATCGGCTTCGGCCAAGCTTCGGCTATCGCGACGGGATCCGGTTTTCTGCACTGCATCCTACTGCATCTCGCTGCATCCTCAACACGACATGCAGACTACTTGGGACAGAAGAGGGAGTGCATCACCAAAAATCCTACAGAATTATGATCCTACAATGGCCGGGTCACAAGCACTTACAATAGGCATAATCACATGCAAGCTGCTTACGAGGGGCATAATCGGGTATAAGTGCTTGCCAGGCGCCGGCCTATCTTATAAGCTGCTTGCAAGCATCTTACGATTGGATTATATGAGGGATACAAGCATGATACGAGTGTGTTGTGATGGACTGGCATTGAACTCATAAGAACCTCATAGCTATCTTGTCTGGTATTGCCAGCCCGTTCTGGGGCACATTACCATATCCGCTCATCCTCCAGCTCAACCACTCGTTCAGCCTGAAATCTTCCATATTGTATTGTTATACGTATAGCTATACCAGTACCAAAAGTGTAGATCGATTCAGGCGCCGCCGGCGACACCACAGGACTGCAAATGATCCGGGGCAGTCAAGTTAAAAGTTTCAGAGGCTTGCATTGACACAGGGTTTTGAAGCACTGAAGCAGGGCGAGGACATGACTTGAGCTTGAGCAATGGGAAGAAGCAAGGACAGATTGACGACTGGAAGAGAGGCTTGACGACTTGAGGGATTTGGATGTTTAAGCGTTTCTTGAGGCACGAATGTTAACCCTAAGATGGGGTCTATGTACGGTGGCTAAGTTGGTAGCCCCCGAGTCTTTCAAGTTTCTCTTCGGGCAGATTGACGACTGGATGAGATGCTTGGTGACTGGAGATGCTTGACGACTTGAGAGATTTGACGACTCGGAGAAACTTGGAGACTTGATGACAGTAGCTCGAGATTGACGCCTTCTTGAGGAGGGCGGTAGCATAACGATCTTGAGACATTTCACGGTGACGGAGGTACGGACAACAGATCTTGGGTCCCGGGTGGCGGCGTCTTGGACTTTCGCGTAAGCAGGTTGACCGGAAAGACAAAGGAGGTAAGGAGGAAGGTAGGCAGAGGTCGGCATCTTGGTTGGCGTTGCAGACAGATGTGTTACTTAGGGAGAGGGCATGAGTACGTGGCGGTTTGAGAAAGAGGAACGCCCTCAACATGCATCAGATGATCAACAGTGATTGATGCACATGGACCTCACACGTGGATCACCCACCAAACAAGCTGACAAGTCGGACGACCAGGGCCAGCAACGAGTGTCAAGCAAGGGAGCCCTCGCGGGTCCAAGTGTGGAGACTGGTCCGTCCTCATCATTCGAACATTGCTTTCGCGACCGTGTCATTAGAACGCGGATGAGACGAGGTCTAAAAATCAATTCGGGCATTCACGACGACGTTGAGGAATGCGCAATTTGCCAAATCATAGGAAAAAATGAGAGGAAACTAATATAATAATATTCAATGCCATTAAAGGTTCACCACTCAACCAAACGGTGCCTCAATGCACGGATCCACCGGAAATGGGCTTGTATTCGCACGGTAAGAAGGAAAGCAACTTGCAGCAACTTGCCGTGTGGTTGCAAGTGGATTGCGAGGAGGTTGTAAGCGATTGCGCCGGTTGCGATTCCCGGACATGATTACAAGACCGGCAATCAGATATAAGTTCCCAGGGAATTTGGTGATGTGAAAGGAGGGCAGGCTCGACAACTGGAATTTATTTTTGTGGCCCAGGTCCTCATCGTCACTTGGCAGGGGACTACACTACTGGCTCTATGCTGATATGTACAAACCAGGGCCTATAATGTATTGCCAGACTTGCACTAGGCAGGCACATTGGCGGTGAGGGTGGTACAGTCCGGCAGCAAGCTGGTCAACGCTGGTGAGCACTGACCAGGACAGATATGATCTGGTCGAATCCATACCAGTTGCCATCAAATCACGAGCACCATCGGGTCAAATGCCGCTTCTGCAAATTTCCTGATGGGGGAGAGATGAGGACGATGAGGGTGTGGGGATGTTTTCCTTTCCGTGTGAGGAATGACGCGATGCAGAAACATGTGCTGCAGAGCCGAAACAGTTGGTCCCTTGGGCTGAGGATATTGCCCTGGTCCACTGCAATTGTTTCCCCTCATTACATGTCCTTACGGGCGACATGGAGGATGGCGACGTCTGGATGGACGCGTCTGATAAGGTAACGTAACACTTTGATCCAGATCATCACTGCTCATTGGGGCACATTTCTTTGGTCCATCGTAGCACAGTCAATACTTTATGTTTCTCCATGAAATAAATTGTATTGCACTTGCGAGATAGAACCCTCGGGAATGTCCCGAACAGAATTTTCGATTTCCCTTCCAAATTTGTATCGTAAATTGGACCGAAAAACACCAAAATATCCCAGCATTAACAAAGATACATTCCCTTTAGAATGAAAAACTGAGATGATCTCTCACTTGAAGTCAAGCCAAAAAGTCAGTGGTTATTGCAGTACGATGGACCAAAGGAATTTGCCACTATTCTGGTGATGGGAGCCATTATGTAACTGGCATCAAAACCCTTTGCCAGTGACCAGTTCAATATATTGGTGAAGCAGGCAGGTATTTATACAAGTCTCTTATCTATGAGTCAGACGTGAGTCAGATAGGTAGCATATGGTGGTGGAGCCGAAAGCGAGCTAGACCATAAGTGTGCATAGTAACGATGAAATATAATAAGATAAGGAAACGATCCATTCGGTCAGACACATGGTCAGGCACGGGTTGCATATTCCAACAGCAGACGGCAATCACTGTGCCGCGGCGTTAAAGAGAGCGTCAAAGGTGGGCGCTTGCAAGTGCTTGCAAGTGCTTTGCCGGGAATCCACCAGCTGCACCAGACCCAGACTCAGACTTGACTCACCATCAATGAGTTGTGCAGTACAGACTAGCTAGTACAGTCGAGCCTAGCGGAGTGTGGCATGTGCTCATTTGCACCGGAGTCGGTTAGGATTTCACTTGAGTTGTTTGTGCCCGCCCGGCTTACCGGGGGAGTGGTTTGATCTAATTGAGAAAGCACCAACGAATCTTTATGTCAAAATCTGTCTTCAAGTTGCTATTTAAACATTGAAGCATTTTCGAAGGTCGGAATAGGTCCCGCGGGAGTTGCCGAACCCTGTGATAGTGTCCCTGGCTACCTCCGAACCTCCATGTTCTTATTTGAACTTGAACCAGGCTTCCGAAATAATTTGCAATTCATTCCGAATGCTACGAAATCGAGTTCGAGCTCTGAACCAATGTACTGTGGATACAATGTGGTCACAAAGACACTCTGTGGTCGATTTTAAGTTGATAATTTCGTCTTCAATATGATTTTACCTCCTCCTCCTCCTGCACCCTGCCCACAATTCGATGAGGCCGGTTCTCTAAGACACTCCCCCGTCCTTCCATTTTTGCCACCCATTCCTTCAGTAATTCTTCCGTGGACGGTATATCCACCGTGGAAAAAACTGGATATTGTCTTCTCTCCCTCCAGATGCTTTCGATCGCCCACTCGTCCAATTCCTCCGCGCCGACAAGGGCGAGTATGGCCCCTTTCAGGCGGGCATGCGCAAACGACCCAGCCATACGGTCGGCAGCGTAGGTCACATAGGCGAGATTGACACAATGTGTGGTCGCCGGGAGGTACAGCCGGCCAAACGGCCGAAATCCGTGTGGGTCACAGAGATCATGCGGTGTGTATAAGGTAAGGTCTTCGAGGGTGGAGGGATGCTGCAGGTGTTCCAGGGTGGGAGGCTGGACATCCCACGCATTGTCCCATATTAGATAGAGGCTTTGGAGTCGGAGGGCGCCACATTTTCGCTGAAGGTGGGCCCAGATATTCCACGTCACGGCGAGGTGCCTGACTCGTTCTGAGGCTTCGAGGAGTTGCCGCACGAGCGAAAATTGGTCCTCCGTGAGCTGGCTCCGAACGAAACGCTGACTGAAAGCCAGGTCGAGAACGAGTATGCGAATGAGGCCCGCATTTGGTAAGAAGCAGTCCTGAATTCTCCGCATCCAGTCGTAGTCCCAGCTGATGATTACGGTGTGGAACATAATTGGTTTCGTCCTTTGCCTGCCTGTCAATAAAACCGGAGAAAACTCGCTGTTCTGGCGTACCACACAGAGAATCGTAAAGCCACGAGCGACATTGTGCTGCACATATCTCTAGTATCGCTCAATAGCACCTCATTGATGGCTCGTTCTATATCTTGAGGAAATGTGGGTTGGGGAGTAGCTGCGGCCGCCATGTCGTACGATCCTCCGTTGTGGGTCCCTGGTGTGGGAATTGAACGTTTTATTGGACTTTGCGGGGAAGCTGCACCACCTGCTCAATGATCACGGATCTTGGGAATGGTGCGCAGGGACAACTGCGCTCGTCTCTTTATATCTGTTGAAGATGCACAGCTGTTTATTCATATCGTTGGCGGATGGTATGTTCCGTGGTTCTCGTAAGACGGGAAAAATGATCGTTCTTCTGAAGTGTTGCATAGGGTTGAAGTGGCTACGGGAAGCAAGATATGTCCGTGAATGGCAGCCGCACAGAAATGGGAATGCGTGTGGTGGTGCAGTCTAAGGTGGGAGTACCGTATACATATCAACTGTGGGTTTGCCTCGCGTTTTTAGTGCCGCTTTCGTCACTGCCGATCACGGTCATGGCGATCTCGGGTATTCAAGCCGAAATACGCGAAATCCGAGAATGGAAGCAGGTTCGAGAACTTCCGTGACAGGCGGGGTCGAAATCAGCGGCGCCGAGGGTGCAGTTTCAGGCAAGGTATGAGTTACCGAGGCCCATGCTGTGGAATATTCACAGATTTCCACACAAAGATTGCACCCATCTCAACGGTCGTCCCATATCCAAAAGCGGAACAAGCCAATGACAACCTGATCATGTTGATCCTTAGGAGATGGTTACCCGTTTAAGTGGTGCGCCAACAATCACGTTTTCATGAGCGCAAGGAAGTCCAATCAGAGGATTTTCAGCCTACCACCAGTCACTGGTTAAACAATTCAAATTGTTGAGTGAAAAAAATGATAGAAAATGTCGTTGATTTTTCAGCCATTTTTTGACCGAGAAAGGTAGTGAAAAATTTAAAACATTTTCACCACTTTTACGAAACAAGGTGAAAATTTTGAAATAAAGTCTGAAAATCTTTTGAAATTTTCACTTCTTTTTTCAGTGAAAAATGGCTGAAAAATGAACAATGTTTTTCATCAATTTTTTGACTCAAAAAATTTGAATCGTTCAACCGGTGAGTGGTTCTTCCTATCCTGTGGCCTGGGGGATCTTGACCTCGTCTTTGAGGTCAAGTATGTCAACACCTGGTTTTTATCGGTCCACATAAATGTCCTTGCAAGGCCTTACACCAAAAAGCATCCAAAACGAGAGGTATCTGCAACACCGTCTTTGGTCTGAAGCACCGGGCCGGTTCACTTCTAATGCAGGAAGCACCGGGTTCTGTACACGGCCAGGTGGATTTTTGCCTCTTGAATCCATATTCACTTGCTTGCTGTCCTTTTCACATAAACTGGTCAAATGTCCATACACATCTGACAGATCTTGCTTGCGGTGCTGCTGGAAATTGCAATTGTCACCCCACGGATATGGCACTACCTCAACTTGCCAAGTATGGTTGTTGTACCTGCACATGCCAAGACCATGACCAGCCTATTACTCGGGAACCACAACCTGAGCATTGAGTGTCTCCGTCTTACTCATTACAGGATGGCAGTTCCATGCCAGCACAGGTTGATTCTGTCTGGGGGCTACTGAAGATGAGGTACACAATTGATTTCCACAAAGCTCCTCTGACATGTCCTCGGAATCTTTGACAAGACTCCCAGGAGGTTCCCATAGTTTTTAGGATCCCAGGATAGCTGCTTTTTGCTTTTTTTTTTTTTTTTTTTTTTGGAGCGTTTGGGATAACGAAAATTCAGTCTGCAGAAGCATTCCAAATATCATCTGCTGGGTCTACTAGAAAGATCTAGTTAATGCCGGAGAAGTTGTCCAAAGAGGAAATGTCATTACGCACATATACCATAGTGTGGGACTCCAGCCTTTAAAATTCATCCTATCCCATTTTTTGAATCTTTCAGAGTCAATGGCTGTATACCCACTAAAACCCCCACTGTATAAGTCCAGTCATCCGGCAGTGAGTCTTCATTCATCAGTAGACCACTCCATGTTCGTAAGACAAGATCTTTATTCAGAGCAAGTTTATCAAGTTTTAGTTTATTGGTGATAGCTGCCCGTCTTCATCCGTCATCTCGTGAGATGTCTAGATACTTATATGGCATGTAGACTACCACAGCGACTTGGCCGTTGGCATCTGTAGTGTACATAGGGTGCCATGTATATCGGTACAGTACCTGCTTGTTCCTGATTGGGACCTCTGCAGTAATACACTCCTCCTCCTCTGAAATAATTTCGAAGCTCCAGGACGGTTATGAGTCCTAAATTTATATTTAGACTCATTTCTTTTATCTTTCTTCACACCCAGGACTGGAATCTTTTAACATCGCCAAAAAGCCTAAGGAAAACTATTTGTATTTGTAGCTCAATAAATTTTCATTGACTTAGCAAGATACAAATAAGTAAGAAAGGATTCCAGATGCACCGAGAATCAGTGGAGCCTTCCAGCTTCATTGATTTCTATTCTTTTAACCATGTGAGAAATGTCCCCGAAAGGAACATCACTTGGGTGTTGAAGCAACCATCATTTATTTGGGTATTGCTGGTGTGCCGAAGCACAATATACATGAAATATTTTTACGTTGTCTAAAAGAGCTCTGGAAACCTTGAGGGATTTTTTGCCATTGGCTTGGGAATTACAGGACGAATAGCACAAATCCCTCATGGTGTTCGGAACCCTTTTAGATGACATAAAAACATCTCACGTATAGTGTGCGTTTCCACAGCAGCAATACCCAGCAAATAAATGATGGTTGATGTTCTGTTCAGGTGCCTTTCTCACATGGTCAGAAGGACGGAAATTAATAAAACTGGAAAGTGCTACTGATTCAGGGTGCATTTGTAATCCTCTCTTGCTTATTTGGATCTCACCAAGGCAATGAAGATTTATTAAGCTACCAATACAAATAGTTTTCGGTTTTTAGGCAACGTTAAAATATTTCAGTCTTGGGTGTGCTTGATGCTCATTCTCATGTCTTCATTGGATCATCCTTTTGTATGTTTCGGTGTGTTTGTGCAATTTTTTGGCCTGAATTGGCTTGATTCCATCTTGACATGTTTAATATAGGTGTTTTCGCACATTTGTGCAAATTTTTAGCCTGAATTGGCCTTGACCCCATCTTTACACGTTTCAAATATGCTGATGTCCGAGGAAGTCTGCTTCCGCAGGATCGCCGGTGATAAGCCACGAAATTTGCGAAACCTCAAATTTTATGAATGCATGACATTCTGCACTCATCCAGTGGTTGGCTTAAGCTCCAAACGTGCAACCAAGAGCCATATTGCATTATCATCCTAAATTGGCAATAACAGCTTATTCCTGGAAACAGCACCTTTGGAACACTTGGGGTTGAATCCGGATAAGGCTCAAAGCCCATACATCAAAGTTCTGAAACACCCTCTATACGTGGGAAGACAAAAGCAATGCTCACTATCAGAGGGAGAATCATATTATCCACCTCTGGCATTTATTGGCACGCTGGGAACCTTATTCGGGAGGGAAACACCTAGTTATTTACACAACTTTGGCTTTCCCAACGCGACGCGGTGGGTCACCTGATCAAGGCCTGGACCTACAATTGTTACTCCTATACACTGGATCCGCAAAAGCGCCATCATCCATAAGCTGCAGACCGGATTAAGCTTGCACTGCATGTTTCTGGATACCAATTAAGGGCATCTGGGGTATGGTTGGAAAGGTATTAAACCATACAATCCAGTCAACGATACTAGAAGTCAAGGCATCTACTACAGAGGAAGATATGGGTCAATTACCCTATTCAGGGGACTAATTACACATATAATCCCTTGATCGACGGGAGTCATTAGACGAACATATAGGAGAGCTCAAGTAGTGAATAGGAACACCAGAACACACACAGCTGATACCGATTTCAGGCTAATTAATTAAGTAGAATACCAGAAGCCTAGTAATCACGCACATGTAATAGTTTTTGTACAGTATATAAGGAGGGCAGAACTAGGGAGGACAGCACTGAACCAGACCCCAGAAAGTGAGGAGCAATATAGCCCTTGTGCACAGAGTTGAAGTTTAGGCTTGAATCTTTGGCTGTCAATTAGTCTCAGAATTTAAGTTCGGTTTTGGAATAACATCAGTGGGATTCACAAGTGCTAGTTGCGGGGTGTGAGCCATTGTTAGTGTTTCTGAGGCGTGAGCCATGGTTACGGGGCCCGAGCCAAGCAAGTTTGAGGCATGAGCCAAGTCAGTGGAATAAGGTGCGAGCCAAACAACCGGGTCTAAACAGCCCACAGGATTAATAGTCCACCAAAACAAACCGGTCTAGAGCCGTTATATCTACATAGTTGGGAAACCTAATTCCACGCTGGGAACCAACCAATAAATTCAGGTTGTGTCTTGAACACCACTTCAAGAAACTAGTTGAGACTTAGCCACCCTTGGGGGAACAGGAATTGAATACTTTTGTGACCAATATGTTTACTCGTGGTTTCCTTGGACCTATACTTGTGTCCAAAAAGACCTGAATCTCATCAGTGCATCAAGGTCATTAAGGGAGTGTGTTGGTGTTGGAGTCTGTCTATTGTCAGTTTAGTTGTCACTTTGTGAGTTAGGTGTAACTCAGTCGTTCAATAGGGGGGATTTTGGCAGTTGCATATTTAGACTGTTGAACCTGAGCAACCCTTTCAACGTTGATACGGAAGTTACTGAATAAGCAATACAGGTGTTATGTAAAATCACCTGCTGGTCGGATGGAGCGTTGGCGATGGTTGATGCAAAGGCACCAAACTACCTCCTAGCACTGCTTGAGTCACCACATCACCTGGTTCGCAGGCAGACATGTGCGCCACTGGGAATGCTGGTGTCCTGCTTGGGGTGTGGGCCATGGCATAGCCTGGAAAACCTCATACTTATTTTTTAAACACCAATGGCAGAATTGGCCCCATGTTGGGGAGGAGGATGGGCTGTTCATGGCTTTTCCCCTATATTGACCAAGAACTTACAGAGCTACACCGTACTTCACGCACACCTGGCACCCAGGCAGTGTCTGTAGATGTGTGTATTCAGTCATTGAACACGGCCATTATTTCTGTTTCATTTTGGCTTATCAAAACCAATCATAAACAGTGTGGTGATAGGCAATTTGCCAAGACCAGGCTTCTTCAGCGTCATCAGCATATTTAAGGACTTTGATCTGCCCCGGTGAGAAAAGATGGGTTTTCAGGTACCCTTTTCAATGTTGTAATTTGCAGGAAATGGGTTACAAGATGCCCCTGAAGTTCCATGGGGATTGCATGATGTTTTGGCTTCCAGACCACCAGGATAATATCCACGGGCAGGTCCTTAGCCAGCAGCTGCTGCTATTTTACGGTCAGTTGCCACATCACAGATTCTGCATATTACTTCTTTGATAAATGTGTGGACCCTGTGGGCATCTTAGTGCTACTGCAGTCAGATACAATTATTCATTGCCACAACATTTTAATGATATCTTCAGCTGAAGCATAAATGGTGTGTGGCTTTACAGCAATTTTCAAAACCAAAACATTTTCACCACTTTCACGAAACAATATAGGGGGTCAAGATGCACATTTAGTCGGCCCCAACTATTTTTGCCTGATTTGGATGTTCCCCAACTATTTTGTCCTTTTGACGACTATGCAGCAACATTTTTGAGGATGCCCAAAATAGTTGTGGCAGAACACGTCTTCCCCCAACTATTTTTTCTGAACAGTCCCCCTAACTATTTTTTTTCAACTTTTACATGTTCATCTGATTCTTTTTGTTGAGTCACTAGAAGTCCTGCTGCAGTGGTCAAATGTCTATTGAGGTGTTTTTCCTTGTGCTATTGACTGCCCGAGATACCCAGGCCCATATCCAGATGTTGAGCACTAACAGGAGGCATCATATCATCATCTGACATCACATTTCCTGAGGTAATGCAGTGGATTCTGAAACTCATTCCTGCCTCTCATCATCTATGACTGGCCATGGTCACGTTTATGGGGGTGTATGTCTGGGGCTTGCACAATGTGTGTACTGGTTCAATGCTCCTTAACACCAGGGGCAAAAGCCAACACACCTGGGATCCACATGTGTTTCACGCATGTGGTCGGCAGGTGGTTGGCAGGTGCCATCAGCCGGACAAAGAATCTTTGCATGGACTTAAGATTCAGCTTAAAAATGTTGAATGCAATTTTTAATTAGATAGCATACATAAATACTGTTGTTGAGCAATACTTATCATGCTCTTTGTCTCCAGGTGGCCGACAACCAGTATGACATTTACAATCAAATCTTGGCTGTATTCATCTTTGTGAATGGTAATGTGGTGTGCTTTGTCTCGCCCACTGCCAGCATCACACAGCTGTCGGGACACAGTAATGCCTGCAGGCCGCCCAGGATGGGATGGGATGGGAATATTCCCTCACATTGCATTTGTTGGCATGCAGCCATACCTGCACATCACATTGGGCAGTGTACGTCAATAGCAATACATCACCTTTGTTGTTCCACCACACCAGCTGCCTGTAAGCTTTGTTTGGGTTGAGCACACGGTGTATCTTTGAGGGGACCAAGTGTTGTTCACTCCCGATGATGAGCCGTAAAATCAAGTACACATGAATTTTGAGATTTTGCATGATTCAGCGTGTCAACACACACTGAGGGACCATCAGGGCACTCTGACTGAGTGGTCCAGTCCATTAGCACAAGCTATGAGGTTAACGGGGACTTCTACCGGTACCTTCGCAAATGGGGCCACCAGATATCTTAGTTAACTAAGGAAACTTGACGATGGTGGCAGAGAAACTAGGACATACAAGGCCTAAGGCTGCTTGCTAGGACACAAACAGCATACCAAAGAGGTTGCGAGGTCATTATACCAATTGCTGGCAAGCAACAGTGGGAAGAACCCAATTTACGTTTGATCACGCATTGGGTCCAGACCAAGTCTGGGGATGACTTGAACAGTAGGACATGATCCAGCCGTTTAGCTGCAAGGATAAACCAGAGAGAGAAAGACAGATTGTGATATTGTGGATGAGCCACCAAACCAAACCAAACGAAGGACTATGGGGTATCATTGGGAAGGTAGAAGAGATGTGCATGAGCTTCAAGACTAATCAGGCCCAGGACAAGAGGCTACAGAGGAAGAAGACACATTCTATCCACTTAATCAGTGATCACATGTGTCGTGTCAAACACCACATGTCTACCATATGTCTCAACAAGACACAACCAATCAGGAGCCAGGGATTAGGATTTGGGTGCCACGAACCAACGGACATTGTGTAATAATCATTGTGATGTAAACCATAGGGCAGTAGTATAAAAGGGCAGCAGAAGAAGCGGGCAAGCTAGCACATCTAGGGGTGCTGTACACGTTGTGTCAGCCACTGGAACCGTCGCTCTGATAGCCATGGAGGTTAGATTGCTTTGAACGAATTGTATACCAGACTCAGAATCAGAACACCGCAATAGTCAGAACACGGCAAACAGACCCAGAACATTGAACAGAACACTGAAACCGTCAAAAGACACAAAAAGCGCAGACTTGGTCTTGAAACCTACCCTATACTGTCCCATTGACATCCTAGACGTTATTTGCCCAATACAACTAGACTTGACCAGTCAAACCTTGCAAAAGCGCAAGTGACCCTTAGTTAACTAAGTGATCGACAGAGAAACCAGCTGCTATCAAGTCTAATACTTGACTTACACCCCCGAACTTGCACTCTGACTCTCTCTATTGAGGGGTTAGTTGTTGATAGTGTTGTGTGTTGTGTGTAGTATTGAGTTCATAGCTCTGCTGCATTTCACATTTCACGTTCACACATACCTGAGAGTTAGTGTTTCACCAACACGACATATATGTTTGGGGCCGTTTGGGGCTGCCATCTGTCCGTGCCCAGGCCATCATCACCACAGCTATATCACCTGCGTGTGTCTCATGTTCGGCACTCTAAACAACTAACACCCAGGAAATTATGATCCAACTGTCCCGACACTGCTCTTCTATTTTTGTTTCACTGGTGATGTATTGCTCTCGACGTACACTGCCCAATGTGATGGGCGGGTATGGCTGCATGCCAACAAAGACAATGTGTGGGAATATTCCCATCCCATCCCGGGCGGCCCACAGGCATTACTGTGTCCTGATGGCTGTGTGATGCTGACAGTGGGCGAGACAAAGCACACCACGGCAGTGATCATCAACCCCACATCAATATCTATCACGCTGCGGGTCGGCATAGACATGAGGGTACACATGGTTGCCTCACAGCTCCTGGCAACAGACAGTAAATTATGGGTGAAAAACTGGAGAAAGAACCAGATTCATGGTTCCAAACAACACCTTAGATTCATTAGATCTGGGTAAATACCTTGGTGTACTTTACCAATCACGAAGATGAATACAGCCAAGATTTGATTGTAAATGTCACACTGGTTGTCGGCCACCTGGAGACAAAGAGCATGATAAGTATTGCTCAACAACAGTATTTATGTATGCTATCTAATTAAAAATTGCATTCCAACATTTTTTTAAGCTGAATCTTAAGTCCGTTCAAAGACTCTTTGTCCGGCTGATGGCACCTGCCAACCACCTGCTGACCACATGTGTTTCACGCATGTGGATCCCGGGTGTGTTGGCTTTTGCCCCCGGTGTAAGCTCAAGTCTCCACAAGATCCCAACAGCCCTCAGTACAATCCTTCATGTCTGCCTCACCACATCTCACAGTGATCAATTAGTTTTTACTTCCGTTGCATTGGAGGATAGTCACCCCCTATAGATGTAGAAGCTGAATGGACTTCAGCTGCCACATGCAGCAGAAGAATGAATGAATGAAGGCAGAGGCCACATGCCAGGGCTGCAGTTCAGTGACCTAGAGGGGATCATACTGATATCTGCTCGCAAACACTGGATACACTCAAGTAGCTTAAGGACCAGTCCATTGATGACATGTACAGCAATTCTGTGGGATCAGGTAGTCGTAGGTAAAGAAATGGATGGAAGAAATAACATTACCTCAGCCAATGCCAGATTGGCTCAGTCAGACGTGGAGACAACAATACCTACAGATGTGGACTCGGGGATCTAGGGCAGCCAATAGCGCAAGAGAATATTCATTTGACCACGGCAGCAGGACTTCTGGTGACTGAATGAAAAGAATGAGATGAACTCGTAAAAGCTGAAAAAATTAGTTGGGGAGACCCTTCAAAAAGGGGAGATGTGTTCTGCCACAACTATTTTTGGGTATCCCTGATGGGGCCAAAAGCTGTGGCATGATCATCAAAACACAAGGGGCATATCATGCTCAGTCACCGAAAGTCACTCAAAACATATGTAGAACACAATTAATAAGTTTCAACTTTTCTGATGCCATGTATCTTGGATGTGTTCACAATATGCTTCGAGCAGGCAAAACATATGCTGAAAACTGAATCTCATTGGAGACATATTTAAAAAAGGTCCAGTAGAGGAAGTGTGAATTTATTATTCTCAAAAGGACAAAATAGTTGCGGAGCAGTCTTTTTGTATTGTTTTGAGCATTTGAGATAACAAATTTCAGTCTGCAGAAGCATTCTAAAACTCATCTGCTGGGTATACTGGACAGTTCTAGTTACATGTAATGCCGGGGAATTTGTCCAGGGAGGAAATGTCATTACACACATATACCATATAGTCCAGCCATCATAAAGTTATCTTATCGCATTTTTTGAAACTTTCAAAGTCAATGACTGTATACCCACTAAAACCCCCTCTGTGTATGTCCAGTCATCTGGCAGTGAGTCTTCATTCATCAGTAGACCACACCGTGTTCGATGTTCGTAGGACAAGATCCTTATTTAGTGCAAGAACATTGATTTGTTGGTGAGGATATGGTCTCGTCCTAGTGCAGAATTTACCGATCTGAGCCATCTATTATGAATCTCAACCTCTGTGATGTTACGGTCCGGATTCTTTTAAACTTTATCAATCCAAGTATTCCATGCACTGGTTCAAGTTTTCAAGTTTTTCAGTGAAAAATTTGGTGAAAAATATTTTGGATTTTCCAAAAATATTTCCCCAAAAAAGTAGGTGGAAAATTCAAAATGTTTTCACCAGTTTTCCAGTTACTTCAAAAGTTACACCCTGCATTCCACAAACTGTTGAAAAAAACATGAATTTCACGCAGACTTTCTCAGTCAAAAATCCCTGTAAGTAAAATCCAAGATATTTTTCACCAATTCTTTCACCAAAAAACTTGAAATCTTCAACCAGTGAAGAATGGCAAATAGTCTTCCCATCTCCAGTGTAATTTTACACTCGGAGCCATTGAACTTAACAAGATTACAGCCCAAGATGAGCCCCCAGCTCAGCAAAGTTGCGGAGCATTCAAATCGGGCAAAAGTAGATTAAATGTGCATTTTGACCGCCATAAAACAAAGTGAAAATTTTGAAATAAATTCTAAAAGAGGTGAAAATCTTTGAATTTTTCTCTTTTTTTTGAGTGGTAAAATGGCTGAAAAATGAACAATGTTTTTCATCAATTTTTGACTCAAAAATTTGAATTGTTCAACCAGTGAATGCAACTGCGAATAAGAAATCGGGGCAGATCCAATCGCAGGATCGCGATATCTAATTCCAGCTTGACACAATCCTGGGAAATGTCTCGTGTTAGGGCATGGAGGGCCAGCCAGTGCGTAGAACATCAGTTCCATCCGGCAGGAGGCGGAGGATGGTATTTCCCCCTGTGAGTTTTTGAATCACTTAGACTTCTTGCGGTGCCAACCACGCTGATGTCAGGCACTCTTACCTCCTGGCGCCCACTGTCTCGATCACCTTAGATCCATGTCTGAATCTCCCATGTTGCTGAAACTCGATCGGACAGTGAGTTGGATATGTTTTCGTTTTCGCGTCTGTTTATAAGAGATTAGTCATCTGGTAGTGTCTGATGCTAAATTTTACCTCATGGTACCACCTTCCAAATCCCTTGTCTCACAATCCAACCAGATCCAACCCGCGTATAACATTTGACAAACCGGACGTGGCCAGAGGCTCAATCAGAGTTCAATTTCACTCAACCCGGAACTCCTTTGAGCCTCAGTCCCAGTGAGAATGATCTGTGGGCTCCTACGCTCAAATGTGCTCAAATGTGCTTCTTGAAAGGAGCACACATTCGGGCGCATCCAAGCGCATATCAGCATATAATCTGGAAAATCCATACGCTGGGGTATGCTCAGCTATGCTCAGATGTGTGTTCCCACTTCCATGCCCATATTGTCCCATAATACTATATATTCACTTGCCAAATATAATACAAAGCACCGCGCTGCGCTGCCGCCCCGCCTTCTCGCTAAGTTCGTCTGCTGCTCTGGCTACCAGTCGGCGCTCCCGCCGTCGGAGTCGCCACGTTGAAGTCCTACCGTCGATGTATTGATATGAACCTAAGGAACCCGCGCCCGTCAGGAACATATACATACACATCACATAAATCAAACTCACTGTTGGCGCCTGAATGATACCAAGAGAGCACTGCTGTCCGTCGAAGGCTAAAAGCACCATGGTATTATTAAATATAAGCATAAAGACACGGATTGGGAGCATACCATGTAGCTGACGCGAAGGGGGAGATGACACACGTCTAGATAGAATGGTGAGTACAACACATGGAATCAAATAACAACCTTCATAAGGGGGACGTTGGGCAAGAACAACCTTAAAATGATATGAGCAGGGGTCTTATATGAGGTCAGAGGCTTACATTAGGTTGGTTTCGGTACACTGGTGAGATCACATAATGAGATCTATGACAAGTCGGGCAGTAGTAGTCCGTTGCGGAAAGACATGCTCACCGATCCGATATTGCGCGCATCCGCTGCTGTGATTATTCCGGGAGTCCTGCTCAACCTTCTGGTAGGTTTACAGTGCCTTCGTAAATTTTGTCCGAACAAGGGCGACCTGAGAGATGTGTTAAAACGCAACAATCAGGCGAGTAGGAGGACGCTCACCTGATTCTCTCGCATCTCCTTCTCCTGCTTTCCAGGCACGCCGGGCAGAACGGCAGCCTGCAGGCGCTTGATGCGGTCCCCTCGTCTCTATGATCAAGCAATCAAGTTCACTCTTGATCACCATCGTCCCCCTCGCAGCGCATCCAGCATGCCTATCTGCGTCACATTCACGCTGAATGCACCGATGGAATCTTGCACAGACGTAACCTTCGAGCGTCAATCAACATGCAAACAGATGTGAAAAAAAGTGTGCAGACCTCGGAAAGGAATCCTGACTGGCTCTCTAGGCTTCTGCTGCCGTTCGCGTCGAGGTTGGTAAGCTCGTGAGACTGAGGCTGGCTGGGGCCACTTGGTACATCAGATGCTTACCAGGCGTCCATGGAACCCACACCGATGACAAAGGCACTGCTCGAGTGGCATGGCATGCCTGCTCACAGTGTTAATGGTGGTTGAGGGATGGAGAGAGGTGGGCAGGAGGAAGGAGGAAGGGAGAAGGCGAGAGGGTGGAGACGTACGGGAAGTGGTGTCGACTTGGCCGTGTCTTTGGAGAGGTCGGCCGCCTGGGTGGGCATTTCCATGAGGTCCGTCACGGTCCAGCCCTGCTTCGCACTCACGTACAGGACGGGGGTACTCCATGTGCTCACCGGGCGCGCCGAACGTTGCGAAGAGGTCTGCCTCAACCTGCACGGGGCGCGAGGTTGGGCGGTCGTATTTGTTGAGGACAACAGAGGTCTGCACAAGGAGAAATAATTAGGTTAGGGCGCAGTGCAGGCGGAAGGAGACGCACTTGAGGCCCCGTGCGAGGACCTTGAGGAGGACGAAGCGGGTCTAAGCCATGGGGCCCTCAGTTGAGCGCAACGCTGTCTACCATGCTCAGAATACGCCGTGCCTCCCCGCCGAAGTGCGTGTGTGTTGATGATGTTGATGGGGCGCGTGCCGGCACCAGTGGTCGGGGCGTAGAAGACGGAGGTGCACTTTGAGAGGATGGTGATGCCGCGGGTCGTTCGAGTCCATCACGCGATCTGTGTACATTTGCGCCGTGGGGTCCGCTGCCGCCGCAGACATGAGGGTTTCAGGGGGCCGGACTGCAGTTTTGATGGGAAGCGGGAGCTAGAACATCACCAGACGAGGACGACTTGAGAATCAGAAGGGAGAGGAGGGAGAGAAATGGCGGGGGGACGAAGCAGGCAGAGATGAAAGACGGGAGAAGAGGGATGATGGCAGAGTGGGCGAGGAGCCTGGTGGTGGTACGAGAACAAGAGGTGTTTCAGACTCCGCATCCCATTGCATTCTAGGACCACCACCATCGAAATTTGTAAATCCCTGATACAACTGCTCTATCCTGCCCCAGATATGCACTAGTGTCCTGAGGTGCTGGTGATACAAACTCGTGGTCGTCGTCGGGCTTGAATCGGAAATTTCCAATATCTACGGGCAATTTTGTCCCCTCGCTGTCGTGTCTCGCTGCGTGGAACCAAGAGTCCACTGTGTTGTAGAGGACACATAGCCTAATACATTCTCAACTCTGTACACTGGGTTCTGAGCCTGGCAATTCTGTACACTCATAACCCTAACCCTAACCCCTAACCCTAGCTTTTTTGTTGAGACATACATGGGAGAGTCAATACATACAGTAGATGGATGCATGTACTGAGTAGAATCATTTGGCAAAATTGTAATGAATGATACCCAAACCACATGAGGTGGTTTCAAGGTGAAATGAGCTCAAGGGAGGCAAGAATGCAATGAATTGCCTTTTTTGGAGCAGGGAGGTGAATATTGTTGATGATCAGTGGCTGTGCCTTATCTCAAAATGGTGGTTGGAGGCAAGTTGCGAGTGGTTGGAGACACAAAACGAAACATGTTGCACTAAGGACAGGACAGTCAGTCCTGTGTAATAACATGGTTGAAAATATCTACCTCCAGCTACAACCAATGTTTCTTGGGGATAAAATATTATTGAGCCACACCATGGCATGCAGGGCAAATAATATTATGACCTTTGGAAAAAAGCAATGAGCAACAGGTACCAATGTAGTGCAGCCAGAAAAGGAAAGTCGCTGGTGCACAGAATGCCTGTGCATTGTCTGACAAGGCATCCAATTCCCTAATAGTGTAGTGGTTATGATGATGTGGTCCTCTTACCACCATCAGTGAGTCCTACGTGGGTTCAATTCTCCCTTTGTCTGATTTTTTTTTCTTTTCAACTCACCCATTGGCCGACCTGAGGTCTGTTGGCATCATAATATTTTGGGCTTATAAAATGTTGATTGGCCAAGTCCAACTGGGCTAGGCTCAAAATATTATCCTATCTGTTGGCTCAATCCTACCTATCTAGCAGCATAATATTACTTTGACCCATTGGCTGACCTGAGGTCAGTAGGGCACAAAATATTACCCTATCCATCAGCCCAATCTTACCCATCTAGCAACATATTATTATTTTCACCCATTTGCCGGCCTGAGGTCAGTAGGCATCATAATATTTTGGGCTCATAAAATGTTGATTGGCTGAGTCCAACTGGGTTGAGCTCAAAATATTATCCTATCCATCAGCCCAATCCTACCCATCTAGCAACATAATATTACTTTCACCTATTAGCCAACCCTAGGTCAGCAGGCACAGTAATATCATCCCCAGCCTCAGCCGAGCCCAGCTATTCAGGTGTATTAATATTGTAAGCTGTCAAAAGAACAGTCGGCTGAATCCAGGTACACTGGGTTAGAAATATTTTCTGGACTATGAGCCAATTCCTGCCCTCCTCAAGAAAGAATATTATTGCTTGCTTCAGCTGAACAGAGATATTGAAGCCTAATAATATTACAGACTATCAAAAAACCAGTCGGCTGAATCCAAGTATCCTGGGCTGGAAATATTATGTGTGCCATCAGCCAATGCCTAAGTTCCTTCAAGGTAGAATATTATCCTTGTGATCGGCTGAACACAGTCAAGTTGGGCTACTAATACTATTAGGATGGGCTATACCCTGGTACCTTGGGTGGATAATATTATCCTTGGCTGGTGCCGGTGCTCCCAGCAACCAGAATAATGGGCACCCAACCATATAAAAATCACCCATGAGCCTGGACCTACCTGGTTCACAACATAATATTATAAAAATATTATTGTAGCCATAATACCTAGGCTTCGGCCAAGAATCCGGCGGATTTAGGGGGACCCTAAACTCTAGGCATTAATCAAACGTAGGGGGCCTAAGCTCTAGGGCATTGTTGACTGCAGGCACTGGTTCTGCAGTAGTTATCTTTGCCTACTCCAATCCAAACCTTAACCTTATTTTCTCTCTCCTGGCACAATCTCAGAGGGCCTAAGCTCTAGGGCATTGTTGACTGCAGGCACTGGTTCTGCAGTAGTTATCTTTGCCTACTCCAATCCAAACCTTAACCTTATTTTCTCTCTCCTGGCACAATCTCAGAGGCTGTACACACTGCGGGCAAGTGCCACGACCGTGGGTTCATGGCATTTGACTGGCGTGTGACCGACACTTGCCATGGCGTTGGCACGGCGTTGCACATGCAATCAAAATCGGGCCGGAATTCTGGGGTGAGAACAAAGCACGATTCAATTTATACACCTAACTTAGAGGCACGACAACTTTAGTAGCATAGATGTTCAGCCCATTGACCGAACACCTATTAATGGCGTGGAATGTCGTGAACGCCTATTCATGATTTTCAGCGCATCACGGCACTTCAGGCAGACATATGTAGGACCCATATTAGGGTAGTTTATTACATGTGAGATGACTACCCTAAGAGGGTCCCAGGTATAGGGGGACACCCATTGGCACCCATCCACCTGGGTGCTCCCGCCCAATTGGATCTGGGAGCATCCACATCACTATATGTCTGGGAGCACCCGGCCCATTTATTTGACCGGGAGCTCCCGGGTGAATTCAGCCTGCGGGGAAATTTTTGATTTTTGGGGCTCCAAGCAGCCCGGTTTGTACACTGCTGGGTCCACATATACATAGTCCATCTTAGGTCCTATATACAGCCCAGGCCAGGGCTGTCTGCTGCTTCTGTGGGCCTAATACCCATGCGCAGCGTGGGGGAATTTTTTTTGTGTTTTGGGCTGCCAGCACCTGGCTTCAGCTCCATTAATACCATATATATCCTTGGCCTTGTCTGTTCCCATATGGGGCCCAGGCCGGGCTATTTGTTGCTTCTGCAGGCTTGGTATCCACATGTAGCATGGGGGAATTTTTTTTTTTGTATTTTGGCCTGCCAGCACCTGACCTCAGCTCTATGAGTACCGTACCATATACATATACTAGCCCTCCTAGCTGTGGTTAATTTGCTGCCCCGCAGCTCTCATACCTACCTGCACACAGTGCAGGTTCAATATTTTGGGCTGCTAGCTTCCCTGCTTGGCAGGTATTGGTACCTCCTTCCCTTCTCTTTGGCACTCAATGTTCAGTTGCTTCACTCGCTCATTAACACTTTAAAGTTGTATTTATGGGTCCACGGGCACTCCCATAGACCAGCCCTGGGAGCACCCTGTGTGGTCTACTGGATGCTCCCAGTCCTGCTGCTGGGAGCTCCCACTAGGGAAGCATGGGAGCTCCCACCGACTGGCAGTGGGCACTCCCACCCTCATTCAACTATTAGCCGGGTGCTCCCACCACAGACATCCCTGGGTGCTCCCATGTGAGGCAAATAACTAGTGGGAGCACCCACCCATCATCAAATAACTAGTGGGAGCTCCCAGATATGGACTTGTCAGAGGTGGGAGCACCCACCCTCTTTAAGGTGGTTATGGGAGCTTCCACCTGTATCCCTTCTGCCATTGCATGCCTTACAGCGCACCTCAAAAAATCTTAAGACATAGAGAGAAAAAAATTAATTAAACTGTGATCAAGAAAAATGCTGTTTGGTTATCTCCTTACATTTAAAAAGCAAAACAGTATGTATTGGGTGCTATAGCTGCCTGATGATTGACGGCTGCCTGTACTGAGGTTGCCATTGATGCCTAATTGCATCAAATGCTAATATTTATTCAAAAAGTGCCAGCTCTCGGAAAGTATTTATATTGGCCGGCACTTTTTGAATAAATATTAGCATTTGATGCAACTAGGCATCAATGGCAACCTCAGTACAGGCAGCCATCAATCATCAGGCAGCTATAGCACCCAATACATACTGTTTTGCTTTTTAAATGTAAGGAGATAACCAAACAGCATTTTTCTTGATCACAGTTTAATTAATTTTTTTCTCTCTATGTCTTAAGATTTTTTGAGGTGCGCTGTAAGGCATGCAATGGCAGAAGGGATACAGGTGGAAGCTCCCATAACCACCTTAAAGAGGGTGGGTGCTCCCACCTCTGACAAGTCCATATCTGGGAGCTCCCACTAGTTATTTGATGATGGGTGGGTGCTCCCACTAGTTATTTGCCTCACATGGGAGCACCCAGGGATGTCTGTGGTGGGAGCACCCGGCTAATAGTTGAATGAGGGTGGGAGTGCCCACTGCCAGTCGGTGGGAGCTCCCATGCTTCCCTAGTGGGAGCTCCCAGCAGCAGGACTGGGAGCATCCAGTAGACCACACAGGGTGCTCCCAGGGCTGGTCTATGGGAGTGCCCGTGGACCCATAAATACAACTTTAAAGTGTTAATGAGCGAGTGAAGCAACTGAACATTGAGTGCCAAAGAGAAGGGAAGGAGGTACCAATACCTGCCAAGCAGGGAAGCTAGCAGCCCAAAATATTGAACCTGCACTGTGTGCAGGTAGGTATGAGAGCTGCGGGGCAGCAAATTAACCACAGCTAGGAGGGCTAGTATATGTATATGGTACGGTACTCATAGAGCTGAGGTCAGGTGCTGGCAGGCCAAAATACAAAAAAAAAAATTCCCCCATGCTACATGTGGATACCAAGCCTGCAGAAGCAACAAATAGCCCGGCCTGGGCCCCATATGGGAACAGACAAGGCCAAGGATATATATGGTATTAATGGAGCTGAAGCCAGGTGCTGGCAGCCCAAAATACAAAAAAAATTCCCCCACGCTGCGCATGGGTATTAGGCCCACAGAAGCAGCAGACAGCCCTGGCCTGGGCTGTATATAGGACCTAAGATGGACTATGCATATGTGGGCCCAGCAGTGTACAAACCGATTGCTGTTTGTCATGTGATGACTCTCAGAAGGTACATGAAAGTGAACAGGAAAAAAATAGGAAGTGCTGAGCATCAGCATTGACCTTGCATGCAATAATATCTCAGAATTATTTGCGAGAAAGAGACCTGCATACACAATCCTGGTTGCGCCAGTAGAATATTTGAAGTTACGATAAATTACATCCAGCGGCTGATTCATTGAAAATTGATTTGTGCTTTGCCAACTCCTGATTCCGCCCGTGGAATATTTTGGGGCCCCGGTGATATTCTTCAAGTTCCTCATGTACATTTGACATTGTGAATCCATGGTAAGACATGCTTTGCTGTTCTTGATTTCTGGGTCATCAAATATCATCTGGTGAGTTGAAAAGGGGTCCTATTATGAAGGTGGAGAGGCCATGATAAGCAAGGTAATATACACAGCTCCATTTGAATGCTGGGATTGGGGTTCATCATTGCCCGTGTCTGGCCCAGTCCTCCGAACCACTGTGGTTGGAATTTCACTCCAATACCCATCTACAAGACCGGTACTATCAACAAGGTCTGTGGGATCCGAGACCAGAGGGTCTTCATATATGCAGCTCCATGTGAGAGTTCAACCTCACAAACTCGATGTTCAATAAACTATCTACCCATGTTTAGTACTGGTCTAAGTTAGGTTGTTTCAGTGCAGATCTCTGCCTGCAAACAATGTATTTGCATTCACAATAAACATCCTTCGAACTACAACTAGGGGGAGGGAGCCCATGGCACCAAATTATAAGTGGCTGATTGCTCCCAAAACATGGTTGCCAGACCCGACACTGGTAACAAGGGATTTATATTATGACCAAATTCAGGTTGCAGGAACAGTGGTAAGCCATCTATATTCATGTGATGTTCTGAGGCCTTGACTGGAATTACCAGGAAGCATATTTGAACCATACCAAAGTTAGTTGAGAATTCACGGCTTAGGTATACTCAAAAATCCCGAGGACCTCAAGAAAAGGTCGTGTGGACCCTCTTTGTGTTTTTGAAACTAAAAAATGACTGATGAAGAAAGCCCCAAGTTCACAGGTCACATGTGGGCCAACCTAGAGAGTTCGACATGCTGGGTTACCTCGGCCGAGATGACAGAATGGCCAAGTCGGATTTTTTTTGTTCTAAATAGTTTATTGAGGCCAGGAAATAGTGCCTACACACAGTTTTGGCATGAGATGGCTTTTACATAACTAACCACTGCTGTGTGCTGCTCTCCGCGTCAGTGCTGCATCAATCCATGCCTGAATCTGCGCTGGTGCGTACCACTGCCTATCAAAGCCAATAAAAATAAAAATAAAACATGTCCCAAACCAACTATTCATGAAAAGAAAGGACCGTCCATTCTTATGCTCTGTTTTCCAACTGTGTTCTGGTTCCAGTGCAGTTCTAGATTAAACTACAAATTTGAACCACACAGTTAATGAGATACTTCATCCGTATTCCACATCTTTGGACCTCCCGTAACTCCACACACTATGCGGTCTGAACGCTGCCCTCAGCCACCGACCAATGTCCTCCGCCATTTTTATAGAATGATACATCATATTCATTACACAGAAAATGACAGTGCATATGGCATGAGAAAATATCTTCCACACATTCACTTATGTATGTGTATATACTCTTCCTTTCAATTTCAACCCCTAGGTTCAAATTGGATGCTCGCTTCTCTCGCTTCTAGTGGGTGACTTTCCGTAAGGTAGATTTATCCCTCGAGAATATTTCCGGGCGATACCGGGGCAGCTGTCAGGACCCCATCAATTGGATGACCCACAAATGAACCAATTTTATTCTGAATCACCCCAATAGATTAAATTTCTGGAGGGGGTAGCTACCCACCGTCCAGAATTTGTGTTTCCTGAATATAAAAGACATGAACGACACAAATATCTGTCGTATTGATGTCATCACTGGCACCCTCAAACAGGCTCGGAAATTCCACAGGAATAGATTTATCTTACGGGAAGTCACCCAGTATAAAGTGGTTCAAATTCCTCACTGACTTGATTGAAGCGGCCCAATTATGCTGTATCCTTCGGAAAAGACTGCGAAGCAGATGCGGCGCTGATGCGCCAATGCAGTGCCATCAGTGCACCCGCCCCTTTGAGCAGTAGTGACTAGCCGACGTGTTACCCAGGCCATCACGGCCATCGGCCAGGTACATAGAGTATATATATATGTTTTCATTTTTGTGTATACCCGGCCCGGTCCCAGCCGATAATCACTATCATTTAAAAAAGTCGTAAGAACAACAAGACACAGGATTTCCTGCAAACATCGTGAGGACTCACAGTCATTTTAAAAATTACTAGTAAGTCATCTGGGAAACTTTCGGGGGTTAATTGAGTGATCAGTGACTTGATATCAGATAAGCACAAGATAAGAAAGAACAAAGGGAAATGTGCAACGCCGTGCCAACACCATGGCAAGTGTCAGTCACACGCCATGAACCCGCGGCCATGGCACTTGCCCGCAGTGACACTGCATAGGACCACGTGCAAGGAACACGTAAAAGGCAGAAAATACGCAAAGTCCTCCTGCCTTCTACGTCTCAAAAAAATTCTACACACAACGGTACTCCCACATCTCTAATATGTCCCCGGCTGCCAATCAACCTGCCGTGAGCCTCGCGCCCACGTTAATCAACGCTCCTTCCTTCACCGTCTCGGCAGAACCCCCCGCCGTGACAGCAACAGCGGTGATAAACGCTCCACTGCCTTCTTTGGCTCCGATCCCGGAGGCAGATTCGACGACTCTCTCCAATTTGGTCACCCACGCAGCCGGGATCACGGCGACTGCCATAACCCATCAGGACTCACCGACTGGCCCTTCTGCATCCTTCTTCGAGGACGACGAGCTCGACCTCGACATCGACGAGTTCTTCACCCCCGCTGCTGAGAAGCGTGACAAGGGCAAGAAACCCGCAGCACCCGAGGCCCCACCGCACGCTGGGCCCCCGAGTTTCTCAGGCGGATCGGCTTCGTCCCTGTCCAAAAGCCTGTCAAGCGCTTCGGCGCCGAAGAGCACAAGGCCACCAGGCACGACCTAGACACCCTCGCGCACGCCACCGCCGAGTTGGAAGTGTCACTCACTCGCGCCACGAAGGACTTCAAAGACGGCCTCGAGGGTGCGCAATCTCTATATCAGTCAAAATATGTACTTACACAGAACCCAGGCGTGAATGCGCAGCTTGTTGGTTTTGCCGTGGACAACGATGAGAGGGTCCGTGCCCCCGCCGCCCTCGCCGCACAAGTCAACGCCCACACCATCGAGTCCCTCGTCGTGGCGAGCAACAAGCTCACCGCCAACAGCACCACGAGCAACACTGCACTCAACAGTGTCCTCGAGCGCATCTGCACACTCGAGGGGCTCAATGCGTCTGTGACGAGCCTCCAGGCCACCATCGAAGTGCACGATCACACGATCAAGACGCTGCTTAGCCGCGCAAGTGCCAGCACCGGCTTGTCCCCGCCGGCTCCCATCACCGTCGCCCCCACTGCCGCCCCCGCTGTGCCTGCAGGCGACGACCACCTCCGCGCCATCGTACAAGAGGTGCTCAACGGCAACGGCAAACGCGCGCGCTGAAACACTGACTGCCTGAACAGACGTGAAATGTAGAATAATGTCTATCAATGCCTGAGCACTAACAAACACTAAACAAACACTAAACACTAATCCAAACAATCGAGTGGTGTGAGTACGGGGTTCCAACCAAGTATTAGGTTGATATTTGAACTAGATCTGGTAATAGCTATTTACACGTAAATACTGGGAACGCTCCAATAGCCGATCCAGAGACTCTAATGAGGTCTAGACGAAGCAGAGAGTGGTTTTTATCTCGATGGGGTGGTGTGGGGTAGTGCTTGGTAGTCAATAGACTCAAGACTTGTGATCCTTCAATGTTCTCAGCTGTAATATCTGTACCAATCCGTGTGCTTTCCCAAATCCTTATGAAACCCAATATGACCCGATACGACCCGATACGATTCTGTTTCCTTAAGATTCCTTATGCGCACATAGATCCAACAACCAACAAATATATTTGACCAAGAATAACAGAAAGAACTAACAAGTTCCCAATGGTACTCCTAGTGAATCCAAGGCTTCCCAAGCGACAATACCAGCTGAGCTGAGTACGTCTAGCAAGAAGGGGTGAATTCACTGGCTTTCCACTCGAAACCTGTTGGGATTTATACAGGAATTATACATCACATGATAAAAGAAATAAATACTACAATCAGTCCACTTCGGTATATACGGATAAACGGACCTGGCTATTTAAAGGTACATGCATCAAAGACCCGGTTAAACGGCTAAATAAGTGCTCTATCCTGAGAGCTGTGCGTCTATCTTTCTGTTTTAAGGTGTTGTCATCATATCTTGATGGACTTGTTATCTTTAGACGTGCCAAGTATAGCGTGTCCGGATAAATTGTAGTAGAGATTGTCCGGGCCAACCAGCTTAGCCTTATAGATAGACTGGCTGTCCTGCATCTCTACCTGATGACACCTTTGTCACCCAACTATTCCCATGGTGCCCTAATTCAACCGAATGGTTGGACTTTGATTTACATGTAAATACAATCTTTGATGATTTACAATACACAACAGGTATTGATCCTGATAGTGTTACTGAATGTCCCTGAACGATTCCTGAGCTCTCCAAGGCATCCAGGCTCATGTGATTAAAGTTACAGTGACTTAATATGTCACAAATGTCGAACTTGTGCTTGCAACTGCACCAACAACTCTGCCGATTTGATTTGACCTGCAATCTGGATCCCTTATGAATTCACAGTCTAGATGGATGGTATGTGTTATGTCCTTGATATATGACACTTTCCAAATGTCCCAATTCAATCGAATGGTTGAACATGGAATTACGTGAAATTCTATTGTAGCCCACCTGGCCGTTGACCCTCGTGGTATCGGTGACCAGGCAAGTCTATACAATGTAATCTCTTGTGAAGTGCCTTTAGCCAACAGTCCGGACCTCACTATGGCTCTCATTGTGGGCCAAGTAATAAATAAGCATTGTTCTACTTCAGTAAGTAGAACAAGAACATTGAAATTGATAGATTTCAAGTCTGGTCATTTTCCATGCTTATCAGCGCGACGATGTCGAGCACCAGGAACCGGCCAAGCGCCAGGAGCTGGTCGCCCTCCCTCCCTCCTTCGTCTATCCCACTCCACCCACTGCCCCCGACTTCACTGCTGCCCCCCTCGCCACCGTCGCCTTGCCAATCGCCCCCGCACCCCCTCCCGTGTCAGGTGCAGCGAGCGTGTACCCTGCCCCACCCGCAGTCCCTGCCTCCGCGCTCCCGCGCCCCCCTCCTAGCGGTCCACCTCGCGTGAGGGTCGACCCCACGCGCGAGGTCCTGCCCAGGCCGATGGACTGGCGAAACAACTTCCACCAGGCCCCCCACAACCTCGTCACAAGCGTGCTTGGCGCGAACATGATACGCCTGGCCCCCTTCAAGTCGTGCAAGGGCCCCGATGACGTCACCGCCGTCCTCGTCTTCGAGGCCGACACCGTCGTCCAGTGGTTCATCACCACCTGGAACGACAACCCGCGCATCTTGTACGAGATCTGTGTCACCCGCCCCCATGCCTTTAAATGCCTAGGGGCAGCTCACCCCCCCTCTTTAATTTCGCTACCCCCTTCGTACACGCCGCCCTTTTTACTTACTTCCATACCTGCACAAAATAGACTGCTCCCGGCCTCGCCTCCCTTACCCTCCCCCCCCCTCATATTCTACTCTTGATACTTCCATACCTTCTACCCGCCCTCTTGATACTGCACATGTCGTTTCTATACGTAGCTGGAATATCAACGGTGCCTTTTCCTTACGCATGAGCTGCCCCGACTTCCGTAAGGACATCGAAAATTACGACATTAATTTATTCCAGGAGACACACCTGCGCCCAGAGCAGCATGAAGCCATTGAGCTACCTCACGGATACACAATCCTCTCGCGCACCCACAGGGCAAAAACCTCATTCGGCAAATCCTGGGGTGGTGTTCGGACATCAATTCCCTTCAAATATCGGACAGACTTCTCTGGCCCCAACTTCATGGTAATCCAAATCAACAGGTATTTAATCTACAATGCCTATATCCTGCCAGAGTCGACTCTATACGCTGGAGTTCTGGAAAAAGAAACGTGTCAAGCACTAGCTGCCTCACTTGCTCTCGCGTTCACCGTCGACTTCGAGACCTCTGTCCACGGCAACTTGAATGCTCGCACTGGCTCAAAACTTGCTTATCCCTTGGACCCTTTTCGCTGCTCGATGGACACTGGCCCGCCTTCTACGCGTGGAAACTGGTTATGCGGCATGCTCAGAGACTACAGAATCGCGTTCGTCAATGGTGTAATCCGCTTCGGTCCCCAAAGCGGTAAGTTCACATCCTTTCATGGGAAAAATCCGGACACCATGCGCAAAACGGTCATCGACTACGTGGCATGTTCCAAATGGATCTTTGATAACATAGAGAGTTTTACTGTCTGTGATCGCGTCGAGGGCTATGACCACACGGCAACTATTCTCTGCCTGAAACTGGATGTTGACATTCGAAATGGTCAACTCGCGAGTTCGCTGAAAGGGTTGCTCAGGTTCAACGATCAAATATGCAACTGCCAAAATCCCCCCTATCGAACGACTGAGTTACGCTTCACTCACAAAGTGAGATTAAACACGACTAAACCGACAATAGACAGACTCCAACACCAACACACTCCCTTAATGACCTTGATGCACTGACGAGATTCGGGTCTTTTTTGGACACAAGTATAGGTCCAAGGAAACCACGAGTAAACATATTTGTCACGAAAGTATTCAATTCCCATTCCCCCAAGGGTGGCTAAGTCTCAACTAGTTTCTTGAAGTGGCGTTCAAGACACAACCTGAATTTATCGGTTGGTTCCCAACGTGGATTTAAGTTTCCCAACTATGCAGATATAACGGCTCTGGACCGGTTTGTTTGTGGTGGACTATTAATCCAGTGGGCTGTTTAGACCCGGTTGTTTGGCTCGCGCCTTATTCCACTGACTTGGCTTGTGCCTCAAACTTGCTTGGCTCGCACCCCGTAACTATGGCTCACGCCTCAAAACACACACAATGGCTCACGCCTCGAACTTGGTATGGCTCACGCCCCGTGACTGACACTTATAAATCCCACTGATGCTATTCCAAAACTGAACTTAAATTCTGAGACTAATTGACAGCCAAAGATTCAAGCCTAAACTTCAACTCCGTACGCAAGGGCTGTATTGTTCCTCACTTTCTGGGGTCTGGTTCAGTGCCGTCCTCCCTGGTTCTGCCCTCCTTATATACTGTACAAAAACTATTACATGTGCGTGATTACTAGGCTTCTGGCATTCTACTTAATTAATTAACCTGAAATCGGTATCAGCTGTGCGTGTTCTGGTGTTCCTATTCACTACTTGAGCTCTCCTATATGTTCGTCTAATGACTCCCGTCGATCAAGGGATTATATGTGTAATTAGTCCCCTGAATAGGGTAATTGACCCATATCTTCCTCTGTAGTAGATGCCTTGACTTCTAGTATTGTTGACTGGATTGTATGGTTTAATACCTTTCCAACCATACCCCAGATGCCCTTAATTGGTATCCAGAAACACGCAGTACAAGCTTAGTCCGGTCTGCGGCTTATCCGGTGATCGCGCTGTCACGGATCCAGTGTATAGGAGTAACAATTGTAGGTCCAGGCCTAGATCAGGTGACCCATCGCGTCGCGTCGGGTAATCCAAAGTTGTGTAAACAACTAGGTGTTTCCCTCCCGAATAAGGTTCCCAGCGTGCCAATAAATGCCAGAGGTGGATAATATGATTCTCCCTTTGATAGTGAGCATTGCTTTGCCTTCCCACGTATAGAGGGTGTTTCAGGACTTTGATGTATGGGCTTTGAGCCTTATCCGGATTCAACCCCAAGTGTTCCAAAGGTGCT
Source organism: Mycena maculata (assembly GCA_029448575.1). NCBI lineage: Eukaryota > Fungi > Basidiomycota > Agaricomycetes > Agaricales > Mycenaceae > Mycena > Mycena maculata. Next base: position 49,941 of record JARJLG010000055.1, on the reverse strand, counting down.
GTTTCCAGGAATAAGCTGTTATTGCCAGTTTAAGATGATAATGCAATATGGCTCTGAGTTGCATGTTTGGAGCTCACGCCAACCTCTGGATGAGCGCTGAATGTCATGCATTCATAAAATTTGAGGTTTCGCAAATTTCGCGGCTTATCATCGCGCAAAAAGAGGAAAATTGACTTCAGTCTCCCAGACGTAACGGATATGGATAAGCTCCTAATATCGACCTTGGCTGCCGGCAAAGACGAGGCAAAGAAACTCTCGACGCTATACGGTCCGGTGCTGTCCATCACTGAGCCCTTCAGAGTCACTATCCACGGCACCTGTCTGAACGCCGGGAAAATCACGGCCAGGGCGGGCGCTTCTGCTTACTGGGGCCCAAAGTCTCGTCTCAATCGGATGGGACGTGTCTTTGGAAAACAAACTGGGCCGCGAGCGGAACTCTTAGCGATGATCTTTGCGCTCAAAGCGGCACCAACTTTCAAGTCAATTTCGGTATCCACGAGGTCAGAGTATGTAATTCGCTCGACAGTCTACTACGCCGCAACCAACGAAGCCTGTGGCTGGAGGTGCACAAACGGCGACCTCCTCAAAAACCTTATTGCGCTGATCAAATGTTGAACCGCCCCAGTCCACTTTATCCATATAAAGAAGGATGCGGCCTCGAAGAATGGCCACCTTGTTACTGCCAAACAAGGAGCCTCAACTGCATGCACTCTCCAACGTCCCCGCGACGTGATCCCTCTGCCAACCCCACTCAACCTGCAGCCAACTCCAGTTGCCAACTCAATTGATGTTCAGAAAGTGACTGCAGACATACCCGATGATAAATCACCTGTCCTGCCAGCAGCTCCTACTCCTACTCCCAATTCCTCAGAATATCCGGTGAGTCACAGGGGGGTGTCTTAAGCTCGCAACCCTGAAGGAAACAAACCGCAAAAAGGTTATGGAAGCACCTTCCAGTGCGGCCTTCTGGAAGGAGATCAAGAGACTTGCTGACCCAAAAGCGGCACCAATCACTGTTACGGTGGACAGCCTCGGCGGCGTATTCAAAGGGTGTCTTAATGTCCCACATACCCTGCCGACACAATTTGATTCAATTTCTGAAGGCCCTCACTATTTTGATCCACTGGTGAACCTATGACTGGGCAGAGGCGCGAAATATGATCCCACTGTCACGATTTAGACGCTATCTAATCGCGACAACGCCTTATCTAAGTGCCTAATCAAGCACTCGTCTATTTAAACACCAAGGCTATGCTTGAGTCATCAGTGATCGGACAGCCAGGGATCGGGTTCCCACAGGAACATGCCGATGAAGCACGATGGATTGGTGATCGGACAGCTGACAGGTGTCATGCTGCAGACATGTGGAGTATGCATGGGCATTACTCAGAACACATGGCTTCAGGACGTTTCTTACTCAGAACACATGGTTCTAGCATGTTTATTACTCAGAACACATGGTTATGGTGCTTGTAGCACATGGACGCTCTATTGTATATATTATTAGCACTAGTTACATAGCCACAGTTGAACAGTATAAGTAGTGTAGCTAGTCGCTTGTATTCCTTAGTCTTTTATTCCATCATTCTTCGAGCCTCACTCTTACCGAGCACCTCCAATCCGCATTGTGCGTCCATTGGGTTTCCTTACTTGCACAAGTGGATGACCTTCTCATTATCTCACTCTCTGTCCGAGGACTCCGTGTCAAACTCAACACTCTGGAACGCTGGTGCGCGAAGAACTTCATCATCGTCAATTTGATCAAAACAATCATCTTGATCTTTCGCTCTGTCGTCTTACCACTCCCTGCGTTTCAGCTTGGCACAACTCAGCTCTCTATCAAGACGGAGGAGAAATACGTGGGTATAAACCTGAGATCAGACACCCGGAATATTCTTGCGGACTGCTACAAAGCCAAGGCACGCACAGCCCGCTATTGGGGACACAGGATCATGGGAATTGAAGATATGACGGGAAGACTAACTCCAAAAGAACTGAAACAGTTGTATATGGCACGCGTCAACTGCCACTTGATCCATGGGTGCGAAGTTTCCCCGGATAGTGAAGACGTACATGTCAATCAATTGAGTAAAGTTCAAATCAGCTTCCTGCGCCAGATGCTCAATCTCCACCGCCGCTCCATGATTGCCCCGCTATTTACAGAGACCGGAATAATGCCTATATGAGCACGACACCTCCTTCTCGACCTCAGCCACCTGGTGTACTTCCTCGGCCTAAATGACGACAATCTAGCCCGTGCTGCTCTGAGCAGTTCTGTGAAACTTTCTGGCAAGGGTAAAAAGTCATGGGCCAAAGACCTCATCAAAGCTGCCTCGAGACTGCCTTTCCACTGCCCAGAGTTCGTTCTGACACGTACCACTTCAATTGAAGATGTACAGGTGTATGCGAAACTCGTGGATAAGCTTATGCTGGATTGGCTACAAGGTGAAATTGACTCGTCTGATAAACTCTATCTCCTGCACGGCCGTCGTGAACCTCAAAAGGACAAAAATCACTTCCTGTATGCGGCATTACCTGACACTGGTGAAGACTCAGACGCATCGAGAGGCAATAACCTCCGTGCTGTTATCAACCCACCTGTTGGCCGTGGAAGTCTTGCGTTACATCGATCATGCATACCAACCGGTGCCAAGATCAGATCGGCTCTGTAGATTCTGTAGAAATGAAGTGGAGACACCTGAACATGCCCTCATCACCTGCGAGTCATCGCACGCAGTGGTTGAACTTAGGGCAATATTTCTGGCGAAACTCTTCACTGATCTACCGGATCTGCAGGACCGGATGGCGGAACTTTCAAACACGGAGTTTCTCAAGGCCATCATATATCCACGGTCTACCATTGCACTTGTGGCTAAATACATGCACGATGTCCTGGAGATTGGACGATGGAGAGGCTAATCCGAGTTGATGTGCTCATTTTCTGCTTTTCTAGGCTCCTTTAGCTCTACGACGGCGAGTTTTGAAGTCTCGACTGATTTCTGCGACCGTGAGCTCGGTTATCGGAGTTTAGAGAGGCCCAGGAACGATGGTGTAATTACGTAGTGCGTGTACACCGGGATACTTCCTGGAAACCGGCGTTCATGAGTTGGACCGTGCCGTGTAATGCTACCTACCTACCTACCGCCGCCGCTCCCACGCCGCTCCCACGCCCAACGACCGTCGCATTGCGCTATTAATATCCTGCTGGCGCCGCGTTCCGCCCTTGGAGCTCCGACTGTACAAGTATCTTAATCTGCATCACACTATTACAGTTGCACGTTGAACTACTTTCCCTCCATGGGAACATCACCCTCCTTCTGCTTTCCCTTCCCCGCCGGGCCCATTGCACTTGTTTCTCCCACCTCCTTTGCCCTCTTCTTGGTGTCCTTCTTTTCAGCTTTATACAGCTTCTCTAGTTCGGTATATCACTGCATATGGTGAAGCAAGACTCTTTGATTTATATTCACGTACACACCTGTCTTTCGGCCGCCGGCAGAGCATCAAAAGCTTCTCGTACTTTTGCGCTTGTGGCTGGATTTTTCTTGTCCGTCCATTTTTTGAGATAATCACGGCCAAAGAGATTCCTAATGTTGCGCAGTGATGAGAAATTGTGCTGCATGTATTGAAAAAAACTTACCACGCCGTGTCGGCAGTGCCTGGGACGTGTTCGGTTGATTTCTTGTCAGCAGCCTTCGGGATGGTCGACGCGTCGGGGATGATAGGAGGACCTGATGAAGGCAACTCACCGTAAGCACACCAATCAAATTTACGGCTCCATGAGAAAGGGACGTACCGCTGCTACTGCCCATGTCCTTCAAACGAGCCGCCGGAATGACTTCCTCTTCGAAAATGTTATCCCTAGATCACACAAATGGGATAGATCAGTTGTGATCTACGTGCAATGCTCCGACTTACAGCGGGCTTACAACCTAGATTTTCCAGGCGGCCCTCAATTCATAATCGGAGACGATCAAGTCTGATCTTACCTTGGATTTGAACGGAATTTTTGGCTGAGCGGCAATATAGTCCTTGGATGGGGCCGAATGGGAACTCCGATTTGATATGGAAACGGGAACTGCAGAGGTAGGTGCTGGGGAGCTGGAGGGAGCTGGAGAGGGCGAGGACAAGCTGGAGCTGGCAAGAGGAGTTTGCGATGGATTATTGTTTTCGGCTGCTGAAGCCTTGACATGAATTAGACTATCCGAGTCAGGGAGCGATGGTGGGGATGGCGTGGACGAAGAGGTGGCCTGATGATCAGTTTTGGAGTGTTTCTTTTTCTGAGGGCATCAGGATGTGGCGTCCCGCACCTCTTCGACGAAGGTTTTGAGGTAACAGCACGATTGGGATGCTGGGCCTTCAGAGCTTCGCGCCGATAACGGGACCACTGAGCATAGACGACCGTTCCCACGACGTCAACTTTCCAGTTCAAATGGGCAAAGGCAACCGCAGGGACCTTTTCGGAGAGACTTCCACGAAAGAATGCTGTCACCTCTGCAGTGGCTAGGGACCACTTGAGCGGTGCGCGTTGTGCAGCCTGCAGTGTGATAAAATTTTCACGTGCGCATTGACGGACATGGTCGCGCTCTTCCTCCTCGAAAGGTGTGCCATCGTCGTGTTCCAAGAAACCGAGTACGTTCAGTTTGGCATCACCAGTTTCAGATTCGGCCTCGTCCTCGTCCTCGTCGTCACTGTCAGACTTCTTGTCCTTCTTCTTTTTTATCGTCAAAAAATCACCGTGGTTGGCGGCGTAAGTTTTCCAGTCCTTGCTCTTCCAGAACTTGATTTCGGGGGACTGTTCTTTGGTGTATTCAGGAATATTAGGAGTAATGGGGAGGACGCCAGGCAAACCGACAGGGGCCGTGATCCCCATTGGATTCGGGATAACAGTGAAAACCTGCGGGATTGTAGTCGCCAGAAGGTGATATGCGGCTCTGGGAAGAGAATGAGTCGGTGTGGTGATGACCCTTCAAGTTCATCACGTACAAGAGACTTTCAGGGCACGAATGTAGATCGCGAGCCTGTTCGTAGAGAGCTTTATAATGTGGATTACCCAAGAGGTCTTCGTGGGTGGCCAGGGCTAATGAATTCTTAATTCATATCAATTATCCGATGGAACAAGAAAAGAAGTTGACAAACCGAAGCAGGCATGGGGAAAAAACGCGAATAAGGAGAATTCTGTGCGCTCGGGCCGCTCCAAGGGCTCTGCAGCATCAACGTGTTTTGCGGGTTTTGGAAACCAACAGATCGGGAAGGATGGGGTGGAAGTGCAGTTAAAGAGGTATCTATGGGGCTGAGAGCCATTCGTGAGCCGCTCACAAAATTAGCCGTGCGCGACGAGCTGGATGGTGGTGGATGCATCACAAGCCTGCCACCATCACATGACAGTGACAAACGCGTCAAACACGTCAAACATGATCCTATCAACAGAGACACGCTTTCTTACTGGGTGACTTCCCATAAGCATAGAATAATCCTGGTGGATTATCTGAGCGGTGCCAACGATGTCAGCATGTTGGTTTATTCCGAAAATCTACTCCTCTTGGATTCCCATAAGGTCCCGCCGCATAGATATCAGTATTTATTAAATGTTCCACAAGAGACACCGGCATGATGCTGTGTCTGCACGTGCACCGGTGAGTTGTCAACAAACAATCACCATCAACGCGCCCTATTTCACATCCAACGTGTTTATTCAACTCATTGATGGATATCGACGTGTTATGGTACAATCAGTGGCAGGAAGACATGGAATTGGATGAAATAGAGGATGAAGAGACACTTGGAGGGGTGGCCTTGGCCGTAATTGGCTGTGTTGGAAACGGGTGGTTGTCATTTAAGACCCATTGTGCGGCCCTGTGCAATCTGTACTTTTGTGGGAATTTGATAACACACAACGAGGGACTTGATGGTAAGACTTGAGCAATGTGATTACGTGCAGCATTTCACCACCCATTGGATCAAGGAATCAGTGTGCCATAAACAGAGATGGTTTTGAGGGTGTAGAGGGTGGGGCGTGAATCAAGTGCACTATGTGCACAAGACGAGCAGAAGAGAGTTGATCAATGATCGCCCTTGTGACATCTGTGACATGCAGCCCAATCGAGCGAAGTAAGCGAAGGGATGTCACCCGAATCCGTTTTTTTTTTTTTTTTTGAGGAGCATTGTATGACGGGAGTCAAGGGGGAGTTGGACGTGTTGTCTCTCCCGTCCCCATCCCCTCCCGTAGGCTTGCACCAAATCTGTTTATTCGACACGCCACAGCTCTATTATAATCTGTTTGGGGGGTACATACCCCTCTTACAGATTAAAATAAATTAGAGTTTGAACGAGGGTCAAGACCATGAAAAATCGAGATCTCAGTCCGATGGGGTCCTGACAGCTGCCGGCAAAATAATTGCAGATATTCCAAAACATTTTTCTATGCTTATGGGAAGTCACCCACTTGCTAGATATTTTTGTAGGTGAAGAGCATGTCCAGGAATGCCCATGATTTTTTTTAGATTTTCATGGGTCAAGCTTGGCAGAAAGAACCCAAACTGTCGAGTTCCTTTTACTACAATTTGCAATTCTTTTTTAACACCACACAGAATGAACTAGGAACTACACAATTAATTATCAATTTATCATGCTCGAGGTCGGGCTCTTGGTATCCCGATAATGCTATGGACTCTAGCCCCGGCTTTTCCACAAGAAAGAATTCATCCACCCCACTGTTCTCGTGAGGGACCATTGCAACAACCGATTGTATTGACTTCGCTCGGAAAACCACAGGTTTCTCAGGAGCTCCGCACAACCAAACAGTATTGTAAGAGGCCTTGAGCAATTCCTCGTCGAGGCGGGGGTATAAGGATCCGAGAGCGAGGACATGATCTTTTGTTTGACAAAAGAACTCCACCTCGGCAATCTCCTGTCTGCCCTCGTGTTTCACCTGCGAGCAAGTCAAAACCATGAACAGCAACGAAGAAACTGCCGCTTACCTTGACATTGCGGGCCATCCGGACATTCATCAACTGTAGCTTTTTCTCCTTCCACGCAGAACGTGCTATCTGTCCGTTGGGGAGACGTAGACGAGCCCAGCGCTTAAGTTTGATATCCCCTGTTTCCTGCTCTGCGTCGAGATATTTCCTGATAGTTGTGGAAGATTCCCCCGTTACCGTTTGCTTCCACTTGTCCTTGGCGCCCATGAGCGAGTACCCATCACCGATATACTCGGAGCCTAGGCGGGGCACAGATGGATCAGTATCAGTATCGAGCTCAGGTGCCATCGCTTTCAGAGCGTTGAACTGACAACGTCAAACTGCACGCTCCAATAAATTGGAGTATGGGTTAGAATCCTGTTTCAACTCCTGTCCGAGATTCCCTATTGTTCGCTCCATCGTCCACTGCGCGTAATTCGCCTGCGGTCCGATACGGATGACTTCGGGAGCAAGATGGATCATTGCGTGAATGGATTGCCGGACGAAATGGATACGTTCTGGCATCCGCTGGACGTAGAGTGTCTCAAACTCTTCCACAAACTTGATCGCATGTTTGTGTGCTTCCATCAACTGAAGGCGGAGGATTCGGCGTTGAAGAAAGCATTGAATGATGGATACGCCCATGCAAAAATGGGTCCAGTGTTCGTGGGGAAGTAGTGGGCGCAGGAGCGCAGGTGGCAGGCCAATCATATAGAGAAGCCATTCCCAGGCTTTGTACCCGCTCGACATCTTCTCGGCCGGGTTGCGGGGCGGGCGTTCAAAGGAACCAGGAAGATACGGAGTTGCCTTGGCAACAGCTTCTCCGTGATGCTTCCAAACATCACCGGTTAAGACTGCCCAACGCCAGTTTTTCTTGCTGTCGGGAGCCTCACATTTGATTGTCCCACGAAAGAGTGAGATGAAAATATCAGTCCAGTTGAGACATGCCCAGTGCATGATGTCGGCGGAGTTCATACCCGGAACGCCCAACATGCGATTCCGAGCCAAGCCACTAAATATGCTCGGTTTGGATATCCCCGGGGCTTTCCTTCGAGCACGATAATCAGCCGGGTTCGCCGACGCCGTAACGTGCTTGAGGTTGGTCAAATATTCCTCTTCCGACGGTGCTGCGATGGTGCGAGGATTGACGGAATCATGGTTGCACCCTTCGCCATCATAGTTGTCGGGCTTGGACATCATGGGATAGTACGTTGATGCCCCATCCTTCCGGCGGCCTTGCAGAGAGCAATATAGGCGGCAGCCATACGCGCCATGGTGACCAACCAGGCCGTTCAGATATGTCATGCCCGGACCATCAGCGGTCTCGACTCTCGAGGAGGAGGAACGGATGGGATGCGAACACTCAATTTGAAACTGAATCCCAAATTCGCAGTCCGTACTTCTGGAGCGCAGAGAGATGGTGGAGTCCGGGGAAGAGGAATGAATCCATGATTTTGGGTTTGTTCGGCCCGCCGATGACGAAGGCTACCAGCACCGCCTTTTTATTGTATCGTAACTGAGGGTGCATATCCGCGATAATCCAAATACCTATCCAACAGTCGGAGGCCTTGTTGCGGTAAAGTTGTGCCCCATCGATGGACCCAATTAGAACGATATCATTGTTTCCTATGTCGCCGCGCTCAACTGCATCCAGGTAGTCTTGCCCGTGAAATACATCTTCATATTCCTGGGGATTCGTGATGAGATGAGTGTGTTATCATCTGAATGATCAAGACAAACCCCTTCATAAACTTCAAGACACATCTTGATTTCCTCCGTCTTTTGGACACGGTATTTCATACTCTCAGCTCCCGCGGGACTACGGAAGAGAGCTTGGAGTTGCGGCCCTAATGGCATCGTCGAAAATTTGCGGGACGAGCCGGTCTCATCAAATCTTGGTGCTTTACACACGCGGCATAGCTCTAGATCAGCCAGTGGCCCGGTGTATGCCATACAAGAATTTTGACACATGTCGTGCAGCAGCGGTACCACACCAGTCATCTCGACGACTTTCTTTTTGACGAGATGGTGTGTCAGGATATCATCTTCTGGATGGCGGCGGCAAACTGAGCTCCGAACTCCGTCGTATGTTTTTTCCAATGAATTCGATGTTTCCATGAAGAGATCGAGCGAGAGGCACAAGTCAGGATCCGAGATATCAATGGGTTCCTGGATGGGATCCCGCAGGCGCTCGACACAGTCAATTTCCAGCCCACCGTTCTCGAAAGTCGCCTCTTGAATACATTTAATATAGTCGAGAGAGAGCTGGATGTCTTCGATTCGAGAAGCAGAGGTCCCTGGTGCCTCGGGCTGCGGGTCCTCCTCCTCATATGGAGGTATCTGTGGCCGTTCTTCGAGTTCTTCTTCTGACTCGTCTGCCAGGCTTCCAGGATCGATGTGAGCATCACAGTTTTCTTCCTGTATGGGACTGGGAGCGCGAGAGTCCGAGAACAGGTCCACACAGCACGAGTAAGGAGGAAAGAAGATATATATATATTTTAAAACTAGGTTTACATTGTAAAGCTCGAGCTCGTTGTCAGAATCGGGCTCCTCGTCGATGCGGCGTTTTTTACGCGGTGGACTTTGCACCACAAGTCGGGACGCTCGAAGCGGCGGGAAGAGGTAGAGGCGGAGTCGGAGACACTGTCGTCGTCCGAATCAGGCTGAACGCCGTTGCCAATCGGCTGGGAGCCGCGTGCGCGTACCACGTGGACAGGGAGACGTCCTTGCCTCCCTTGCAGAAGCGGTGGCAGGTGCAGCGGACCTTGTTGTTGGCGTCGGGCAGGGGTGCGGATTCGCCGAAGTGAGCCATAGACTCGAAAACGACAACTCGGAGAGAAGCAAAAAAAATCTTCAGTGAGTTTATGCGTTGGTCGCGGACGATGAATCAATGACATCATGATATCGATCAAATCGATCGAATGATTCCTGATCCGGAGCGCATTCTAGCATCTCTGAGCGTAGCAGCCCAGAGACCGTTCTCACTGGGCCTCAATACTATTTTTGCCAATGATCTGCACTCGATTCGCGTTGCAGCACGACGAACGCGACATATGCCACAATCCCACGTGATCGTGCCGGACACCGTCACCTTCGCGTGACTACGCATCGCCTCATTTCGCTGCTTACTCTCGTCATCGGTGGCCATCGCGGGCATCTGCCCGTTACATCCCCCGCCCTCGCCACCGTCACTGTTCTGCTGCGGCTGGATAATACACGCTCGTGACTAGTGCTATATATCGGGCGTAATCCAAGCCAGAGCACAACGAAACCGATTTCGACCCACCATGTCAAGTAAGGGTTGCTCTCCCCTGCCTGACGGCCCGAATTCTTCGCTGACTCTTTTCTTTTCAGCGACATCGACGCCCGAAATTGCCATCTTTGCCTCGGGCTGCTTCTGGGGTACCGAACATATTTTTGTCAAGCACTTTCCACCCGCGAAAGGCGTCCTCAAGACCGCTGTGGGCTATACCGGCGGCTCCGAAGACGCGAAGGACCCGGATTACCGCACGGTGTGCAGCGGCGTAACCCAGCACGCTGAGGCCGTGAGGATTGAATTCGACCCCGCGGTCGTCAGCTACTTCGACCTCGTCGAGTTCTTCTACCGGACACACGATCCTACAACCGTCAATCGCCAGGGCGGAGATGTCGGGACGCGTACGTTCCTCGTCTCCCATAATCTCGATGTTTTCTCGTCGCTGATACCCTTGTTCCGCAGAGTACCGCTCCGCCATCTTCACGACGACGCCGGAGCAGGCTGCGACCGCACAACGCGTGACGGAAGAGGTGCAGGCGAAGCATTTCACCCCAAAGGTGTGCACCAATATCCATCGGGATTTTGTTAGCTGATATTGAAACATGCAATAGGGTACGAAAATCGTTACCGAGATCCACTCCGCCGGAGCTTGGTGGAACGCGGAGGACTACCACCAGCTGTACCTCTTCAACAACCCCCAGGGTTACCAGTGCCCCACGCATCGGTTGCATTGGTAATTTCACAGGCGCAGTAGGGATGGGAGGATACATTTAGAGCATTCAGGTCTTTGTCTTTTCAGTTAGTCTGTTGTATCATCGAAACAGAGTTCACTCTATCCAGTACTCACTGAACTCCCCCGGATTTTCATTTCATTGACTATCCCATCAGATTCCTATCGCTCCACTGGCGTTCTTACTGGCCCTCTGCCATGTTGTTCACCAGAGAGAGATCCCGTTGTTCCAGAAGTTCCGTTCAAACTTCGCATCGCCGTTTCCCTGACTCCTTCATCAAGCTGTTCTGTTCGCCACATGTGATAACATCGCCTCCCGCTCATGATGATGTCGATTAAAATTGAACCCTCTGAATGAATACGTGATGCCGCTACGTCCGTCCAGATGCCCGTTTAAATCCTATTCTGCGCTACGTGCTCACCCCCTCTCTCACATGAGAACTGAATATTGCTTAAAATACAGAATATGACTACCGACCTACTTACCTACCGTCGACTTCACAGATGATGCGACACATCAACATATCATCGATGGCGATCTTCGCGAACCGGATGGAGTCTGTCCTTCAGTCGTCGAATATAAATCGAATACTTATCAACCAACACTAAATGATAGCAGCCGGATTCCCGTCCGAGACCGGTCCTGATAAGAAGCATCTCATGTATATATTCGGTGGGCCTCGACAGTTTCGTTGTTTCGTCGCTGCCTGACCTATCCCCCTGCGCGAAAGAGGTCTTCCGATTGCCTACCTCATATTCATACGCAGCGGGATGATCGCAGCCATAGCGCTTCTCGCCTTCGTCGCTAGTGTGTGGATCCCGCCAGATTTTCCTCGTGGATTCTGCTCACAAAATTGCCCCTCGCTCATCCTAGCCGGTTTAGCTCAAGGCGATGCCACTGGGGTTACGCTGTGGCAGTTTGGGTCCCCCCGTCTGCTCGACGCTGAGGTCACGCTTCCGTTGCTACCTCTGGGAACGGCCAGTGGGGGCGTCGAAACGACGTATCTCTTCCAGGGCGTGAATCCCGCGACGGTTGTTACAATTGACGAAACCGGGTTCTCGACCGAGGTCATCCCTTCTACAGGTGAGTCTCAGGCCAGTGAAATATTATGGTATGTTCATCCTCACGCAGCCCCGCGAACCATTGTCGCCTCTGCGTCGGGATGGTTCGAAATATTCGGCTCGACGACGGGAATTGCCTGCAGTTTCGTGAACTCGGACTTTGGTCAATGCGTGGACGGAACATCGACTGTACCTGCTAACAGCGGCGTGCCCACGCCGGATGTGCTTCAACTCTCGCTGACGACGGCACTCGAGCCAACCTCCATCATTGTGAGTCCTTTCATCGCGAGCTCGTCCTCGAGTTCTTCAGGTCTGCAGTATTTTTTTTTGTCCTGCGACCGCCTTTTCATTTGACTTCTTACAGTCACTCCATCCAGCTCGAGCTCGTCTTCTACAGCCGAAGAAAATCCGCCCAAGAAATCTTCGCCAGTGGGTGCAATTGTGGGCGGTACAGTCACTGCATCAGTTGTCCTTGTGACTGGCCTGATGCTCTTACTGTGGCATCGCCGAAGAAGACGGCAAAGGCAGATCGCGGAAGCGGTCACTCCCCGCCCACTGGCATGCCCCAGGACACAAATAGGTTCTGCATCCAGACCTAGCGATGTATCAAGTACAGGGATGGGACAATCTGCATCACTGTTCGGGACCACATCGCCTCCAACAGAAATAGCGACGGCCACAGAAATGGCCACGATATCTGTGGTCTCGTCGCGTCCGATTGAACCTCGTAGATTCAACAAGAAAAGCGCACAATTCACGGCTGCAGCCTCGGAATCCGAAGGGGGCGGGGGTCCGGAGATGGTATCCAATATTTCGACGTCGGATTTGGCTAGAATGCTTTATCAGAGGATGCAGAGTGGGGATTTGGAAGCGGATCCGGCCCCACCCCAATACCATAAATAATGATTGAATATCTGCAATATTTATTGCCGCGTATGGATCCGGTGCGATGAGTTGCATTGCCTCCGAGTCGATACATCATGTCGTCGCCGCGCCCCGGATCTAGCAGACACCGCATTCCTGAGAAGAATGCTTTGTCCCGATGAGCTATGCTGGCTTCACTGGCATTGTTACAGAGATCCTCTTCAGGCAACGAGAAGGCTGGGTTCAAGATCCCTGCCGCGCAGGACAATAATAAAGTGTACCCCATTTGAACATCTTGATTGATGGATCAAGGATTCGACCACTCCTTGAGCGGGTAAAGCCCCCAGTTTTCGAACCACCCCTGGAATAGCAGGGCAATTTTCATGTGACCCTCGATGTTCGGATGTAAATCGCTAACGGAGGAAGCAAGAGATTGACTGGTTCTTGGACAGAAACTTATTCAGGGTACACGGCCGCACCATTAACTTAACGCTTCGTTAAAATTTAAGGAGTTAATATTTCACAACAATTTCGTTACTATAATTGAGCTTGGGGACCCGTTACGAATTCTTAAAACACAGGATCGTAAGATTATTTTAAGACTGATGGCCCCCATTGGGATAAGTCGGAATTGGAATATTAGCCTGGCAGCGCTGCGCTTGCACCCCACCATACAGCTCAGGGACATTCATGGAGGAGAGAAGCAGAATATATTGAAGCCATGTAGATAAGAACATAATAAACCAAGCTCGGTGCTGTTGGCGACTGGGGGACTAACTCACATGCGACATTAGTTTTAGGTATGATCTGCTGAGAGAGGGTAGGAGCAGAGAATACTAGACACAAACCTAGCAAACAGTGTGAGGGTGTTCTTGATTTTGGTGGAAAGAGCCGGGGCGTGCGGCATTTGGGACGCGGCAGAGGAAATGGTCTTGCAGGAAATATCTTTAATGATCTTGCAGGCTTGAGAGGAAGGTCCAACAAGTTCTTTGTACATCTTCTGAAGGTCTTGGTATTACCAGAGTTAGATTTGCAGTCTTGACCCTCATGTTGACCTGAGATGAGCTGAGCAGAGAAATTCCGAGATTTGCCAGCATGATGCTTCGTGCGAGACCGGTTGTTTGGAATACTTGAAAGCTGTCTTGCCAGTGACACACAAAGTCTTGCTTGGTGTTGAAACCTTTCAACTCCGCCCGCGGCGCAGGGCAAGCACAGGGAGCGCGGGGAGGAATCCGTGCAGAGTGGTCAAGCGCGTCAGCGAGAAGAGAGATCGCACGTGCCCAACTCGAACCACAAACAAATAGCGACAGAGTTTGAAATAGCAATGGAGCGTTCCAGAGCGTCGGGCATCACCGGTTGCCGTGCCGGTGTCTTACGACTTAACAAGTATTTCTTACGGCGCGACAGGTCTTGACAAATTGGTAAGGAAAGTCTTAACAATGCCGGAACAAAAAGATTGTTACGATTATCGTAAGGATAACTTAACGGAATGTTGCTATTCAGGTCTTAGGAAAAGTTACAACAACTGATCTTAAGATTTCACAAAACTTCCGTTTGGCCGTGTAGACATTGGCGTAGGCAACGCAGCCTGTGATATTGAGTCCTAGTGCTGGCCAAAAATATAATACAAAAAATATGTTTTGACTATATTCAGCAAAATACGGATATAATACGGCGAGAGTTCGACTTCAGAATATGACTACGGATGGATATGACTACGCTATAATATGACTATAATATAATACTCCTTTGGCGTAGTCAAGTATATTTCAATATTCATGGTGGGCGGAAGCGGGCCAGAAGCACGGATTGTCACCTTATCTTTGCGCCCACTTTAAATGGTAGTACGGAGAGCATACCTGCAGGGGTCATTGACGGCAAGGTTGAGGTCGAACTTTGCTTTGGCAATATTCCTCCTGTAGGAGGAGATTTTGATGACCTGTTGACTTGGTGGAAGGCGAGTTTCAAGTACTGTCCTTCCATCTTAATACTCATTATTGGTCCCAGAACATGCAAGGAACTTTACCGTTCATGGTGTGTGTTGCATGAGACATTCTTCCAATCCCTGGTGTGAGCATTTCCGTGGAACACCTGTTCTCAAGTGTCAAGCACACATTATCGGATGCTCGTTCATCCATGACTGCGGAGACAGCAGCGGTGGATATTGTGACGAAGGAATGGCTAAAATCTGGGCTAGACTACACAAAATTCATTAACGCTCATAGGAAGTAAATATATTTTGCATATATTCAAAATATAGTCATATTCGGACTCAAAATATAATATAATACGCTATGAATACAATACGAGGCCCCGGGGTGGCTACAATACGGATATGACTATGATACGGTGACGAGCATATTATAGCGTATTTGGCAAGCACTAGTATTGACAAGAAGCGTATTATGGTCGCCTAGCACCTACCTAACGATTCGATGAGCCAATGAGAGACTGCCGGGAATATCAGGTGAGGATGTATCGAGCCTAGAGAACCTCTTCGTATGCGCCCGGGTAGTAATAGGCATTCGGGTGAATCATGTCATCGGGACTGGGCCATCCCGATTCCCCACTGTAGATCACGCATGTCACTGGCCTTGAATTGGAGAACTTAAGACTCCCCCGACGGACCGGCTTGAAGAGGAAAAAAGGCTAATGTGCGTCAAGTACCCGAATGCGCGTGAGGAAGTCAACGTAGGTCTGAATTTTGTCAGAAGTCAAGGAGATTGCTAAATGGAGACTGTGAGAGACGCACATCGACAAACAACTCAGAAGAGACGTTTGAGCCAAGAGGTGAGCGATCTACCTACAGTACACTCCTCCTCCTACTCCTCCTACCATTCATAGATTTACACTACGACAGGCACGGTATTACAATGCATTGGAAATTAAGAGATCACGCCGTCCCCGAGGCTAACCCCTGATTCAATTCGTTCATCACGGTCAAGTATGTTCCCCAGTGGTCGATCCTGTGCATCATTTGTGTCAAAAAAAAACCAAAAGAACACGAAGAGAAAGGAGAGCCCAGGGAGTGAGGGAAGAGAAATATATCAGACCAGTACTCACTCGAATCCAGTTGGGGTATTCATCCACATCGCCATTGCGTCGCTACTCAGTCCATCTGAAAATTCGACCCCGCCGACAGCATATTCTCCATCCCGCTGAAACCCGAGTTCGTCGGCAGTGAAAATACTCATGGAATCGGCGCCTGCGTCAATGAATCCTGCGCCCGGTGTGAAGTCCGGATTTCCAAGCGGCGCAGCGGACGTCTGTTGCGGGTACCAGCTGCTATTACTACTCTCGGTGAAAGGCGTGTGCTGGTTGTACACGGGCAGTCGCCCCAGGTCCGCAGAATACGTCGGCAGACTAGTGGTTTGCTGCGCTGTGTGCTGGATGGAGGTGGCGGGAGCTGGAGCCGACGCAGAATAAGTGTCCTGGTAAGGCGGGTATCGAACCCGCGCCGCGTGGGTGTATGGGAATTCTGGACCGTCATCTTCGCGTCGGCGCTTGTGGCCGTTGCTGGACCTGGAACTGGGTGTCCCTGGACTGGGCGCAGGTGGGGAAGGCCGGGGAAGAGGCAGTTTCCCGATCAGGGCAAGTTCATAAAGCAGATCCCTGCCAACCACATCAGACATTACAAGGAGACGATCAATTCGGCATACCAAAAAACGCCTGCGATTTGGAACCTATAGCGAATAAGCACGGCTACCTCACCAGTAAAGAGAAGGTAAGAGGCGCACCGTTTTTCACAGACGCGGAGACAAGCCATGCATTTGTGCACCTCTGTGATGGCGGTGTTCATCTCGGGCGGTAGTCCTGTGCGTTTTCCGCTCCAAACATTGTGCAACAGAACGATGCCACTCGTGAATGCCAAACCCTGATCCTCACGGGTCAGACGGACGACCGGACGGTGAAGGGAAGGACATACGGCCAGAAAGGGAACAGGAGTCCCATTCTTGCGATGTGTCGAGATATCACAGATATGGCTGGACGACCGCGCAGCGTTTGTGACCATAGCTAGCGAGGGCAAGGCCTACAGAACCGCCCATGAGTAACGAGGACAGGGGAGATTATAACAACGAACTTACCGTGGCTGCACTTGTGCGAATCATGGGGATGGTGATGAAAGGGCGGTGAATCGTCAGTTGCACCAGATAATAGACGCAATACAATAATGCCGACTGGTCGAAGAAAACATCCTCCCGTCTATTCGGGTCCCAAGTCACTGGAAACGAAATTAATAAACAACACAAGTAGATAGAAAATGGTGCAAGGATATGAACAAACTCACGATGAGTGGGAATTGAATCGACCCAATTGTTGAGCGCCGAGTCGAGTTCTGCCACGATGTGTTCCTCCCATGCGTCGTCGCGCACCGCGAGCAATTTCTTCGCTTTGTTGAGCGAATACTGTGCGCTGCATGAGTTCGCTGATGCATGTTAGAATAGAGTAGAATGAAAAATCACGCACCAGCATCTTGAGACTGAACCCGTAAATATTGTTCAGTCGTATATAGTGTGTGAAGTAGGCAATCCTTGACGGTCTGCCAGTCGGCTGCTGGAATGCGCGCGCGGGGTCTTCGGGCTCCCAGAACTCGTCGTCACACTCAATAGGCAGCTCGACGTCGATACTAAGCAGGTGGAAAAAAGAGAACCGGAGAACGAGGCAAAGTCAGTGGGGAGCAGCATTTGCCGAGGGTGTACTGACTCTTCGTACTGGCTCGTACATGGACGTCCATGCGCAGCGCTGATTTGACGGTCCAGGCACACCAGCACCCAGAACCCACGTTTCCAGAGTTCGGATTCGATGGTAGGCTTGGCTGCACTACTCCCAGCTCGGTGGGCGCCCACGTCCTGTGCGAGACGTATGCCAAGCCCGATTAGCGTCCAACAAGCAGCCGGTGTCGAGTGCTGGACAAATAGCGTAGCAAGCTATCCTTGTGTCAGCGAAGCCACTCAACGATGATGGGAATTGTTACTCACGGCGTAGTACTGAAGGTTGTACAGCGTAGGCCGGTTAAAGAGATGGCTCACAGTTTTTGCAATTTGGTCGAAGTACTTCCATCCAGATCGCAGCGGCTCGTCTCCAGGTGCCAAGACACGCGGGTCGTCAGAGTATCGTGAGGCGATCGCGCACACGAGAAGGACAACCGCACCGAAACTCTCGTCCCGCATGTGCAGCCCGTCTGCGATGGATTTTTCGAGCGTGGGGCGGTGGAGTACCGGGTAGTAGATATTGCTATGGACGAAGTACAGCGTGGTGAGATCTGAGAGGAGATCAGGGTCTGGGAAGATGAAGGCGCCATCATGGGGAGTCTCGTTGACCTGCACGACGTCGTGAAATTCTAATCGGGGGAAGCAGAGCAGAAAATGCGCACGGGATCGTAGGTCCAAAAGTGCATTCGACGTGACGTCCACGGCAGCTCCTGTTTCTCCTCATACCCTTGTCGAAGCAGCACCGCCTCCTTAACGAGGTTCGCAGAGCTCGATTTGCCGATAAAACGTTCGCGAATTTGGTTGATGGACAGATCTTGCAGGTCCCGCGTTAATGCGATGTGTGCGAGATCATCCCCGTGTGGAGCTGGGGCTGGGTCGTTCATGGACCGAATTGTAAGGGCGGCCAGTTCTACACCGGGGCCGGGAGCGGCGGCAGGGCTTCGATGTTTGAGGATGGGCGAGTCGCTGCTCCATTGACTGCTGTTTGCGGGGCTCGGTGTACTGGTGATTTCGCCTTCCGCTTTTGGCGACAACTGCAACGGACATTGAAGGTCATTTTTATTACGGGCATGATGAATGCGCTTTCCTTGCGCAGCAGCTGCTCAGTCAGCTCCAATCGCGCTTCCAGGACGTCCACATAGCTTGAAAGTGTCAGGCCGAATCTGCGATAAGAGGAGGCGCTGCTCACCTTCGCCGGTTTGCGATGGCGCCCGCGAACGTACACTCCACTCCATTCTCGATGCAGTTGGTGCATTTTTTCTCGGACATTCGTAGGCCATCACCTGGGAGCGAATTTAGCCATGACATGCCACAGCATGACAGAAACGCGAAATACATGCTCCTAACGAGGCGGTCAGTCTCCAGGAAAGCCAGATAGATTCTACACACTCTTCTTGCGTCTGCACACATCACATGCGCGTTGTACCCGTCTCTTCTTGGGTGCGGTCGTGTTTTCTGGGCGATCCCCGGACGACATGACGTGAGAAGGTGAGAGATCGTTGTGGTCTTCGTCGGAGGACATGGTAGGAGAAGACAGAGATCGGGGGGCGGTGTCGAGGCGGTGTTGTGTCACTATACTTGATATGCGGTGAACCAAAAGCCGAGACGTCAGACTCAATGCTTGCCCCAAGTCCACATAGGGATATTCCCGCTTTTATACTGCACGGGGTCAGAGATCATGTTGCAAAATTTAAAGGTTTCAAATTGCTCGGTGTCGCCATTAACTTGCCATTGACTCACATCAAATCGGATGCAATAAATTTGGATCACCATGCTTTCAAGAGATGAGGCCTCGATGAGAGTTTTTAGGTTCTGCCCTGATAACGCGCTGTGCAAATATCTGGCAGTGAAAGTTCAAACTATCTCAGGCATGTAATGTAATATGTGCCAACAAAACGGGAAGATCCCTAGGATATTTGCTAATTGGATATCAAGCACGGACCATGATTGAACAGTGATTGAACCCACGGTGAACGGAAAACGGAGCCCGGCAATCAATCATCACGACCTTGGATCGACAAATTGAAATAGCGGTGCCAACGTTTGAAACCTAATACAAAGCCTAGAGCCTACTAGGCTGCCTAGCGGCACATAACAGCGCATAACCATCTTCCCTCTGGCCCCGAGTGAATGAAGAAACACCTGAACACCAAACTTCTCCATCAAGAGTCTTGACAGGGTCCGTATCAGAACACCATTTGGCGATGCGTTATCGAGAGCTGCCGCTAAGAGGTAAGGCCCTGTTCGGGATCCCAAATTACTAAATTTCGTCTGGCTATCTACGAGCGTCACATCAAGTCACTGATGATGATATCGGTGCGACTTCCGGTCAGGCACTCGGTAATAATCAATCTGAATTGCCGAGGGCCCCGTCTCAACCCGCTCACTGCTCAATTATTCCGCCGTCAGTGACGACGATGTGTATCTCATAACTGAAGCCATTTTTAATGGCGCACTTTTGGTGGATGACATGACATGTATTTTCTGAATGAATTTCTGTACTTCTCTTGATGTTTGGATGAACTCAGAGGAGCAAAAAGAAGAAAGTTTTTCGGAGGGCGGGACTGCGACAGGCGACGACAACGACAAAACAGATCTGTCGTGTCAGCTTCGGGAAGATCCGAAATGTGTGGTCTAGACCGAGTGACTGATGGTGACTTGGGTTAATTAGGTCCAGATACTAAATGGTGCATTTGGCAGGGAAATTTAGTAATTGGGATTTTAACTTGGGATCCCGAACAGGGCCTAAAAAGCAAATGAGGCTGATTGCGCAGGTACAAGAAAAAAGAATGTATCTTTTCTATCACTTGTAATTCGGCCAGTTGCTTGGCTAGACCAAGCCCGGCATATTTGCCCTCGTGCTCTTCATCCGCAATTGCGTGGAAATCGATCACGCGCTCAACAAGCTCCCAGTCCGAGGTTATCCAGCTTGGAATCGTCCGGAAAAGGTGATAGTCATTGTGCGCGTGGTCGAAGTATCGGTCGCCACCAAAATCTTGGATTTGACCTCCTAGACTTGCGACTGCTGAAAATATAACAGGGATTACTTGCTGCAAGCTCGGCCTTGATCAAGTCGTACATGTCTATATACATCTTGGCCAACGTGTTGTGCAGGCTCGTATCACTCGGCAAGTAAAAATGGAAACGCCGGATGCCAGGCGTCTCACCCGTGGTAAACGGAAGATCATCTTCGATGATCCACGCCGCAAATATTTTCAAAAAATTTCCCTGTGTGGAGTTAATCACAGGACTGAGCTTGCCCTGCACCAGAAAGTCGCCCATGATTTTGGCTGAGCTAGCTGAGATGCCGCGAGCTTCCCCTGGCGTCACGTCAACAGGGAGGGGCACACCCTAATGGTGATCCTTGTAATGTGTAGTTAGATTACCGAGCGTCGGTGCAAGCTTCTCGTCCCCGAAAAGCTGGGTTTTCGCTACTGTGCGCTTGACTGTAACACTTCTGTGGTCCCGTATAAATTTTGTGAGTCACTGAGTGGCTGCGGGACGATGAGAAAAGTTACCTCTCGCAGAGGCGGCATTTAAACGACCATCTTTTGTTGCCACTGATAGTAACGGCGGTAGGTGGAAAAAAGTGGTCTCGAGTCTGGCTCTTTGGGCCTCGCCTACCGTGCTGGCGAGGCTCATTGTCCGACTCGTCATCGATTTCGATAACATCTATGGTCGGGGCAGAAGCTTTGGATTTCGCTTTTTTGGCCTTTCTTTTAAATTAGACGGTATAAAATGTATGATAATCAGAACAGTAATATCACGGACCTTCGGCGGAGGATCAATGACACCATCCACGATGATTCTCTTTCGCTTCTGGGGGACCTGGCGGGACGCCAATGCATAATTAGACGAATAAAGGAATGCAGAACTTACGTTGGCTGTGGATGCCGCATCTTTGATGACATCCTCGAAATCATCCTCCTCCTCGGAGAGGTCGGGATTGTTTTTTGTCGGCTGATACTCCGACTCGTTGTCGGAGTCGGGTTTAGCTTTCTTTCCCCGCATGACCGCTTACGGATGATCAGCAGATTGTAAGTATTGAACGAGACAAAAAGTGATGCACCAGTATATAACTTATCATACAACACCTCTTTGGCCTTCGAGGATGCCGTCCCTGTCCCTTTCTTCTTGGGCTTGGAGGACATGGAGGTTTTGCGGGCGGCGGTGGCGGCCGATGTGTTCATACCACTGGGAAAAAATCAAGGTCAGTAAATGCAACATAGCATCAGGGTATCACGCACCAGAGAACTTCCATTTCTTTTATGATCCATTCCAACTTCACCATCACGCCCTCCAAATTCATCTCTGCTGCGCTCCACTTGATCTCGCGGAGGTAACGGACTACCATCAGCATACCCAGCTCTCCGCGTCGGATCAGATGCAGGCGGCCATTCTCATCACGGCATTGCGCATCTTTCAAAAGAATATCAAAACGGCGATTGAATGTTGATGCGGCACTCCCTTCGTCATGGCCTTGGACGGTGGTGATGACACGGTAAATTTCATCGTCTTCTGTCTCTTCGGCAACGGAGGTGGGTAGGACGGCAGAGAAGTCCTCGATGGTGTCAATTTGGCAATGGCACCGGCTGGACAGGGTGAGACACGGGGATCAGTCAGACACATCAATCTGTGAGAAGAGACGCGACTTGCCACGATCAAGACGTGCTTGAGTATGATTGCCCACGATTGCCTGATGTGCAGCGCTCGGAGCTTCGCTGTTAGAGTCATCCAAGGCGACAGGGAGCGACACGAGTACGGGGCACTTTGGGTGCAGAGTCTTCCTGTGCGGGCAGATGACTCATGATGGTACGATAAAATGCATGGTGTCACTCACAGTCACATTTTATACCAGATACCCACTGTTTAAATGCCAGGATGGAGCGAATGCCTGGGTGACGCGTATAGGTGAAGGTCACCGGCGAAAGCTCTGACAAACAATACCGGCCCGGTGAGCGCAAAAGCCGAAATCACCCGAATTTAAGTCACCGTCATCTACTTACCTTGTTTTCCACTGGTGCCTCCCGACTCCTAGGACCCCGGGAGGAATCGTTTGAACCGTTTACAAATGGTTTGTAAACTGTTTGTCCCTTGGGGCAAACTAAACAGAAACAAAAACGGTTAAAGCCGTTTGAAAATGTTTCCAAACGGAAACGGTTGGAGCATTACCAGTGTTGTGCTCTGGAGAGGAGAATTTGAAGTTACTTGGCTTGAACACATCGAAGGAAGTATCTGAAGGTGCCGGTATTTAGATAGAAAAAAAGATGAACAGAAAAGAAATGTACCCTTCAGGTTCGATCTCAGGACCTTAGAAGTATGCTCGGCATTAGCCGTTTGCACAGCCACTATATGGTCACAAAAAAACTAATGGACTCGCTGAAAAGGGCTTCAACACAGCCACTATTTTCCTTCTACTGGAAAAGTAGGACTGATGATTCGAGCAGCGCGCAAAACCTTCACTTGGGGTGTGGGCCATGGCATAGCCCGGGAAAACTTGTACTTATTTTTTTTATCTAGTAGGGTATCGGGGACAGGCCACAATCTCATCTACATCTTGACGCCCAAGTTACACACTACTCTGCTCACCTACAAGCTGTCTGAATTTCGATTGAGAGCCAAATGAGCATGGAAAATTCGAACATTCTGGTCATTGAATGTTTCTGCAACAGGCAGCATAGAGAACAGAATTATCTATGCTGCCATAGAGTGATATCCTTCTATTTCTTTCCTCTGCCTTCTACTCATGGGCATTACAGCACAAATTCGTTTGAACTCTTTATTCAATCACAGAGGAAATGAACCTCTCCTGGGCTCATGGTTGCAACCATATCAACCTTCAAGCCCGGATTGAGCAGGTCATGACCCGGGGCATATCTTGCCACATGGCAGATACTTGGTTAACCTTGACAATCTGGATGGCCAGCTTTTACTTTGCCAGATTTGGATGCACAACTGAGTTCTGCCGCAACAGAAAGAAAAGATGCCCAAGGTCATACATACAACTGCTTTTTTGGATGACTCAAAACCAAGGTTGATATAATTGTACGCCCTCACTCAGCCAACTCACTGAAAACATTTTGGCCATATGTTTGATGCGGTGTGTTTCCTGCACATTCTCTTCTCACCGCAACCCATTTTTGTCCATGGCTACGACCTCCGGACTGAAGAAGGTCAGCAGTAAAATTGCCTTTTGTTTCATGTCCTTCAAAATCTAATCCAACGCTATAAGCAAGCTAGGTCAGTATATTTGTTGTCTTACATAGATGCATATCCACTCACATCTTGCCAAGTCATGGAGTTTCATGTGTAAATCTGTTTATCCTACCTCCATGTTGTGCACCTGAACAACTTGAAGATGGAATGCAACTCCAAAAATGACCGGCACAAGAACATTGGAATGTAAGTACAGGACACAGTACTTGCTAACCAACAAACAGTGTAGTTTTGACAGCAGCAGGGATTGAATCGTACTGGTAACCTGTTGTTGCAGTGTAAAGCAAGACTCGGCAGGGCTGGATGAGTGGATTGTCAAACCACAAGAGGCTGACAAGACCCAGAGATTTTTTTTCCCATGAGACCCCTTGCAGCATTAGTGTTCATTAGGGGCAGATGATCAAGGCCAATGCTGGAGCGATTATGCAGGCACTTATTGCCACCAGTTATGCACAATTATTGATGTTTAAATTAATCATTCCATAACTGTTGCATAATCACCTCCAGAGCTGATTGTGCAGTGATTCTGAGTATTTTGGATTTATGGTAATCATCCCACAATTAAAATCACTCATAATCGTGGTCCATAATGGTGCCCATAATCATCCCAGAATCATCTACTCTGACTACCCCTATTATTGTACATGATCAGGTAGGGTTGGAACATTTTAAGGTAACAACTACAATAGGTTCATTCACAGTAGCCCTTTTCACTCCCTTTTTTCTGCCCTTTTTACATTTCCATTGTTTTTCCCCCCGTTTTCCAGTTTAGATATGTAAAAAGGAGTGAAAAGGGGAAAAATATCATGTCTAAGTGCACAAACCATCGAAAAGCACAAAAAAGGCCAGCAAAAAGGGAAGAAAACGAGCTACTATGAAACCCCCATCATAACTCCCTTTTCCTTCCCTTTTTCATCTCCTTTTTCCCTCATAGCTTGCACAACAGGTCTACTAATGACTTTCAACATCTACATGGTCACAAGGAGGCCTGTGGAACTAGATTTTGAGCACCAGAAGGTTTTTATGCATAAACTTGAAAAAAAGAGAAGGAGCAGAAAAGGGAGCAGCAAAAGGAAGACAAAAAGAGATGGAGAAAGGAGAGCTGTCAACAAGCCTAATGCTTCTTGCCATGAGCATGATAGAAAAAAAAAAAGGTGAATAGAAAAGCCATGTACACATCGAGGTTCGATCTCAGGACCTTAGAAGTACGCTCGGCATTAGCCGTGAGCACAGCCACTATATAGTCACAAAAAAACTAATGGAATCTCTGAGAAGGCCTTCAACACCGCCACTATTTTCCTTCTACTGGAAAAGTAGGACTGATGATTCGAGCAGCTCGCAAAACCCTCATGTAAACTTTTGGAAAAGAACAAGAACTTATTACATAAGTACTCGGAGGGATTTCCACCGATCCCGGATCCGTGACGAATCCGTCCATACTCTTGTCCGCCAAACGCCGGATTTCTTCAGGCGTGACAATGAGTTTTCCACGCGCGATCTGCTGCATTGA
Organism: Mycena maculata; assembly: GCA_029448575.1. Classification (NCBI taxonomy): domain Eukaryota; kingdom Fungi; phylum Basidiomycota; class Agaricomycetes; order Agaricales; family Mycenaceae; genus Mycena; species Mycena maculata. The sequence goes on along the minus strand of JARJLG010000055.1, from coordinate 24,635 downwards.
TTCATACCGCGCCGGGATATTTGAACGCATAGAGAATATGCGAAAGCGCTCCTTGCCGCCATCATCCAACCGCATGAGCTGCAGCTCCATGCGTCCTCCGCTCGCTGCGCGCCGCATGTTCGTCGCAGTCGACATCGTCAAATTCATCTCTGGATCGGCTAGCACCGAGAGGTTCAGCATGCACGTACGGCCCGGCACTCAGGTACGTGAACGAGGTAACAACCGGTACTTGAGCGTCTTTGCGCTGCGCATGACAGAAAAGTTTCGCTCTCGGGATGTTCTGAGAAGGACGTCGGGTTTCAAGTTCGTGAAGTCAGCGCTAAAGTAAAGAGAATTTAAAGAAATATATGAATTGTGAAGATTCTGGCATTCCCATGAGGATCACCCTTTCTCCAATCAAATCTCTGGCAAGCCTGGGGACAGTAGTGAACCCCCGGCAATGGGAACAGCGCTTGAACTTGAACTTTGTTGCTATCCCTCCACATTACGCAACGAATTAAAATCAAGATCAGCCGTGCCGAGCCCCTCTTACCTTCATTCTTGTCGCACGCCCTGAAATATTTGTTCTGTCTGGATTCCAGCTCTTTGAGAAGGGCAATGTGCTCGTGGGGGATCGAGTAAATGCCTGAAAGACTTCCATATCGACAGTCGCCTGAACACGAGCCTGTTAACCGCATCATGTACCACATGGATATGCGTTCATCCGCCTCGGCACGCATATCATACGATGGCGCGGAGGAGACCCTTCGACAATGTCTGGCCGATCGCCCGGTATGATGAAGTTGGAAGGAATAAGCTTTGCGAATATGGCGAGTTGCAGATGGTCTGTACCGGGAATTTTGGTCTCGCCTACCGCGTAGGCGACAGTAGTGGGGCGGGTACGATGTCGGCGGACGACAGCGCCCTTTTTATGGGTCCATCGCGGTCGTGAAGGTCCGCACATTGGCACAGCTGATATCATAGCAAGTTGTTGATCATCTTGGCTCTTCAATCGGAAGCAGCTGGTTACCTCTCGTGTCAATTACTGACACCTCAGTTGATTCCTTCTCAGTCCTCGTCTAAATGGTGTCCCCTCTCCCCACGTCGATATGCGCCCCAGTTTGCTCGAGAATGCTGGTCAGCATTTCGACCCCTGATTTGCCTTAGTCGCCGCCTATAGGGGGAAGCTAGCTTGTGAATGTGGCTTATACAGTTACTTCGGACAACCTCCCATTGACACACATCACTGGCGGCCGACAACCTCCACGATCTCACGTAATTGGACGAATGTGATGGAACTTGTCGCCAGGCAATAAAGCCTTACAATTAGTGGTGATCCCTCCTTTCTCTAATCCCCGCATTTTCGCTCAACTTTGACCTTGCAATATCCTAGATACTTTTAATCTACCCTCATCGGCACATAATCATGCACTTTAATCTTCTGTCCGTGTTGCCTGTTCTTTCTCTTTTCGTTCTGTGAGCCACCTCACTGGGTCCCCACTGGATCCTTCATGTCTAAACTGTGTCTAGTTTATCAGCCGCATTTCCCCCGAGCAACACAACAAGAAATTACACCCTGCTTAGTAAAACACATCTGTCTGGATCCCCCGACACTCGCCCGCTTCTCCTTACCCACCTTGTAAACGACAACTCAAGTCTGCCACTCACCGCCATGGACCAGTCCAATGCATCCACTCCCACTACCTCCGTCTCCGCCCCCGTTCGGGAACACAAGCGAGCAGGCGCCGGGGACCGAAGACCTCCCCCCATGCAGAACACCGTGGTGATCACTATCATCCTCATCGTCATTTCCCTCCTGGCCATTTTCCTCGGTCTTGCGAGATTCCTGCACAGCTTCTGGATCACCCCCCGTCGTGAGGCCACGGACCTCGATCGCCAATGCGTACAGCGCGAAATCATGCTCTGTGAGCAGGAGCTTGCAGGCGATAGTGGGGATTTATTATAATTCGTTGAGACGGGCAGATTTTATAAATGGGCCTCTAGATTAGAAGCTCTTCAATTATAAATCGTTAGAGGTACCCACCTGCACGCACCGGTTCCTATCGTGTAGCTCCCGTCCATGCGGCGGCATCGTTTGCCCGCCAGAACCCGCCACATCAGGCGGGTGGCGGTGCTCCCCGCCTGCGCTCCCACCACCCATATTTTTTGCTTGTTTCTGGCTTGTACGGCTTGTTAATATACGGTTGTTAGTAGGTGCAGAGGTGCTTTCTAGTCACGTCAGGTCACCCTGCGATAGGCAGCAGCGGGGGCGGCTTTGCGGGTGAGTACTGGGCCTCGTGCCCATCGTCAAGAATGGCGGCGGGCAGCATTTGATGGAATTACTCATCATTTGTTTCTGTTATTAATCAACGGGCCCTTCGCGCCGGTGCCGATGTGTTTTTTTTTTTTTGATGTCAAACAACTATATACAAAGGTGTTTTCCTTTTCGGCGATACTGGGCGCTTGCTGGTGGCGATGCGTTGGATTTTTGATTGACGTTAAACAAGTATACATAAATGTCTCTTCCTTCTGCCCCCCACGCCCGCCCTCTGCCCTCCGCCCTACGCCCTCCTCGCTACGCCCTCCGCCCTACTCCTCCTCCCAGCATTCTCCACCAACCTACCGTTCCCTCCTCTATTCCTCCTCCATCCATACTCCAGGATGTCCAGCGGTTCCCCCCAACGTTTGGCTTTAGGATCGTTCAGGATCATTTAGGATCGATGCTATCGATGATAGCATCGTTGAGGAATGCTGGCAGGATATATAAATTGGCTTGCAGTCATGTGCCCCATTTCCCTCTTGCTCTGCTACCGCCATGACCTCTGGTGAGCCGAAATATTCCATTTTCGTTCCAATTTTTTTTTTTTTTTTTTTTTTTTTTTTTTTTCTTGTTTTCGCTGATGAATTCCGCAGCGCTCAACGTTCCCAGGGCGCCGAATATTCGATTTTCGTTCCTTTTTTTTTCTTTCTTTTTTCCCTTGTTTTTCGCTGATGAATTCCACAGTGGTCAACGTTCCCAGGAGCCAGATTCTCAAACTGCTGTCGCGTTCTGACAAGGAGGGTGGTGTGTACATGTACGAGGCCGACAACGACTGCAAGATAGGCATGGCCAAAAATCCGCCGCTCAGGGAGGTCCAGTGGAAAAGACAGTGCCGCCCCCAAAAGCAAAGGTGGCGCGGGTATTACTTAGTACCATTCGCTCGAAAATTCGGTGCATCATTTTCCTTTTCGTTTCCCTTCTAACTTTGATGTAGAGCGCCTCCTCCACCTTCACTTCAAGAATTCTGGCGCGTGGCATGGGCAGCGGACGAGGTGCCCGTACTGTCGGGTTCGGCACCGTGAACATTTTTGTTTGTGTGCTTGTGGCCGACTGGGAGGCTTTAGGAAAGTCGCGGAGGCGTTGCTCCGCCAACTGGGCTGGCCCATAATTTTGTAAGTCTCTTTTCCTCTGTCTAACGAGTCTGGACTAACTTTTTTTTCAGTTTCAAAGATTGGGGAAGACTACGTTTGTATACGTGATAGTAGATAGATGTAATGTACGGCGAGGAATGGAAGGGTCGCCCGCCACGCCGGAGAGCAGCAGGGCATGAAGATAGGTGTTTTTTCTGACCGCACCGGAGCTAACATTCCTTCTCTAGTCCCGTCGAACGACCGCGAGCAGCAGGGCATGAAGATAAGTGTTTTTTTCTGTCCGCACCAGATCTTCTCTGGTCTCGACCGCACTTCTGACACGCCGCGTGTCGCGCATGTAGAAACGCCCGCGATTACGCGTCGCGTTGTGCATTCGCTACTCGCGGCGGCGGCGCCGAGCCGAGTCTCGTATGCATTTGATTGAGTCTAGTATCACTTTCTTTCAACTATGTTTAACGTACGTCTTTCTCCGCCAAATCCCCATGATGACTGAACCAACCACAGCTTCTCTCCGGCATGACCACCCCGTATTTTCCTTGCTTATGATATGGTTGGCTTTCTCAAGGCGCTATGTGGGTACCTGGGTACCTTTTCCGCCATCCTCTATGCCATGTGCACATTTTTCATAGTTGCTGTTACTATTTTGCAATACTACTGTTTTGAACCGTCTTTTTCTTTTCTTAGTGGCGAAGATTCCAAGTGACAAGTCCACACTACCGCATCTCTGATGCGCGTTGCTGCCGGTCAGACTTAACTTAAGTATAATGAACTAATAATTCACGTTAGTTATCTTGTCCCACGCTTCCATCGCGAGGATGTACATGTGAGTGCGACCACGCATCAAATCAGTGATATTCTTTTATTTGCCGAGCAATTGGATTTCACTTGGCAGCATCTCACCCTCACTCCATGGCCACGACGAGGAAAGAAACCGGAAAAGCGCGGTTTGGTAGGGCAAACTCCAATAGCATTTAATTGTCTAACACAAATCCGCAGCGATGTTACAGCAGATACAGGACCGACGACGCAAGCGGGAGACCGACTCTTTACTCAAGGCCACTGTCGTTGACCCACAGAAGGGCGAGAGGTAAGTGGAAACCGCGCTCCAGAGAGATAGCGTCACACATTTTGCAGGATCAAAAGCTCAACGACCTTTTAAATGCGGCGCTGTCTGAGCAGTCCACGCAGTCCCTTGGTCCATGCAGCTGTGACCTTGGTCCGTGCTTGCACCATGGAGAGCGGTAAGAGTCATTCACCAGTGCCCGTGTTTTTACAAATCTAAATGTTGGAACAGGCATAAGGGTATGGACTACGTCCTTGGGACCCCACGAAAAAAAAAGGACCACGCGGCAGAGTGAGCCAGACCAAGTAGGACCGCTGGTTCATGTATTGACACTCTCATAGATACAGGGATTCCCCCGAGACCTTGGCCATGGCCGATGTGATGCTTGTGGAGTACTACTCCAGGCGTCGCGATCATCTCGCGGATTACCGCCCTGTCGCCGGTGAATCCGAGTCCTCGGAAGAGGAATACGATCCCAATTCGACGCTGCCCTACATTCCTCGACTCAAGATCAGCAAGAGGCGGGTTAACGCCTTCCTATTGATCCACGGCACAATCGCGCGCCTCGAGGCCAAGGAGAAGGCAGCGGCGACAGCAGCCCGACTCGCAGCCCGACTCGCGGAGAGGGCGAGGATGAAGGCTGCCATGTCGCCAGTCTTCGCGCAGATTGTGGACGTGGGGGCCGCGAGGAAAAGTACGCAGGAAGTTGGTCCAGCTGTTACGTCCAAGTGGGGTGCGTCCCCGTTCACTGCTTTGGTTTAAACATATTTAATTCTCATTCTCCAGCAACGATGTCTATCAAACATATTTAATTTTCATTCTCCAGCGACGATGTCTATCTTACAGAGCACGGAGCGGGCGCAACGGAGTACGTGTCTGAGGCGGTGGCTGTGATAATCCGTAGAAAAGGAAATTGAATTTATTTATTGTTTTGTACAAACACACTTTTCTTCTTACTACCATGAGCACCCCAAACGACCACTCAGATATGACGCTGGCCGAGGCAAAAGAGTGAGTTCCGTTACAAGTATGCCACATGAGATCGTTGATGGACCCTGATCAGACATCTCGCCGCCGTTTGGCTAGCCTTGAAGCCGAAATGCCATCTCTATCTCCCCTACGCCGTTGGGCACACGGATGGCGAGAGTGTGGAGCGGGGATGGGAGCACACGACTGCAGAGGGGCTAGAGCGGCTTGTATACAACACCTGGTACAAGGCCTCTGTGGGCACTGTGGAGGAGATGGGTCCGGGCACGCGTAGGGATAGGCTCGACGACCACTTCGACGAAGATTGGGCGAGGGTCAAGGCGGCGGCGCAGTCGGAGTCGGTATCCGGGGAAATCAAAGATGGAAGCGAGAAGAAGGTTACGTAAAAAACACACGATGATCAAAATCTTTGTTCCCAATTTGTTCCCAATCTGTTCCCAATTTTTTTCCCGCTCTTACCTGAACGTCTCGCAGCACCCTGCTCAGACCCACCGGACGAGATGGCTGAACACGCTGAGGAATACTGGAGGTGAGTTTTGTTGTGGCACTGATCCATACTATCGTCTAACATTACAGGCGCCGGATTGAGGAATCTTTGCTAATGCAAGAAAGGGTCCGCCGCGTTGACTGTGCTATCGCTTGGTACACGGAGGCGCTCCAGAATCCCGCCCTTCCACCGGAGACGCGAGGGGCGTTCGACCACATGATTGTGCGGCTGCACGCGGCCAGAGACGGGTACATGTGAGTCGAGCACCAGTTTGCCGGCCAGGTTGTTCTGATGAAGAATTATCAGCCGTTTCGCTTTTCCCCTGTGTTATGACAACGCATGCATTCGGAATAAATTGTGATGGTAGATAGATAAATAGAAATGGTTCCACTCACGTCGACAAGACCCCCGCCATGGACAGCAATACCTCCAAAACAAACTCCCCCATCGTTCCATCGCGCCCCATTTCACCTGTCCCAGAGGAAGGCACAGTCGGGGACGAGGCCTCCCTGGAGTTCAAAAGAGGCAGGTGTTATTTTGTCCCCGGGGAAACCAATCTGATGGGGCGTTTCGCAGAAATCATCAAACTAGGCACGCAGGGTCCAATCAGCCAACAAGCACGCGACTGGCTGAAGACTCAAGCGGTCGGAACGGTCTCGAAGGCGGAGTCAGAACCGGGGGCACTCGTAACTCCGGAACAGACGCAGGCGCAGGTCGACTATTTGACGAAGCTGCGTGGAGAGGTGTTGGCCAAGCAAGCTGCACGTAAAGCTAACAGGGCGGCGGACAACTTTACTATGGGTAGAATCGGAAATTAATTTTTGAGCCCGAAGCATTAAGCGGAGTGGATTGGTTAGGCTAACGACGAGTAGCTGCATTGAATTAGTTAGCAGCCAGCCAGGCGTCGATTCGGGTGTTGAGGCGCCTTTGGTATCCAGCTGTGGACTTCGAATTGACCCCCTGCTCCTTGGCAGCGTAGGCAGCGTAGTCGGCGGGGCCCCATGCGCGGTAGTCAGGGGATCGATCGTAGCACACCACCTGGCAGTACGCCCAGTGACGCCCGTGTTCCTGAGCCTCAGCGGAGCCAGCTCTGCAGCACGAGTTAGGTGCTTGTAGACAGAAGCCGACAAAGACGTACATGTAGTCGCGTTCACAGATGATGACACCAGGTTGGGGACAGGCCTCGTCGTCGTCATTTTCTTCATAGCCGAGGTCCCTGGGTGATGGCGTAAGGCGTAAGTTAGGGAAGAGAAAAGTGTGCTTACATTGACGCGTCTCGAACTTCCGCGGCCATGCTCCTGGAGACAAAACATGAGAAGGAATCAAGGAAAGAAAGAACGGACTGACATGGACTGCTCGGTCTTGAGGAAGTCCCCGAATCCCTACGCGAATGCCGCGTCCCAACTGGTGAAGTCATAGTTGTCATAGATGGCGGCGGGACGGGCTGGGGGGTGGGTTTTCTGTTGACGCCGAAGGCGGCGCTGTTCAGCGTCTGAGAGGCGCGGTGTGGACGGTTGTGCGGGCGCCCAGTTTACGCCTGCGCCTGACATGGGTCGTCTGCATCAGTGAAGAGAAGAGAAGTGGAATAAATTTGTTAAGTTGTTAAATTGTTGGAATAGATCTTCCAGAGTGGGACACTGATCCGAGATAGGCGCTTAATGACGGTAAGCAACTGTAATCAGACGTGCCAAGTGGACAGAAAAGGTCGGATATTCATTACTTCAAGTACGTACACAGTACAGCGTGCGACAAGCTATATCAGACCCGAGCCATTTCCCCAATAATGGTCGCAGTCGTCGATGGGCAGAACCCTCATGCTGCGGGAGAGATAGTCGGGGTATCAGTAACAAATTTTGACAGTGTGGAAGACAACCTCGCGAAGCGAGCCAGGCCGCTGCTGGCGAAGATGTCCGAGGAGCACGTTGCGCTCCTCAGTGCCCAGCGTCGTGACGACGACCAGCGTTTTCAGTCAGGGGAGGTGTTTGAGTTTGGCAACAAGGTCAGCCATACACGCGGAGAAACTGGGCTGAAGACAACAGTGAGTCACACTCGAGTAAATACGGAGGGAAAAGACGGACCATAGTGGTATACTCGCCGGTGGCGAGATGGTTACCCCATGAGGTATCTTGCGAGATGAGGAGATACTCGAGGTGAGGGAGAGACTGGGACAGCGAGATGTCGCTCTCGTGAATGAGCTGGCAGGGCATGACTTCGAGATGGCGTATACCGCGAGTCGTGGCGGCTGATAGGAGGCCGATTCCATCAGCAAGACGTGGGCGCGTGTGGCTGTCCCAGCTCTGATAGCGGAAAATCACCGTCTCGACAGGTCGCCCACGCATAAGACGTGGGAGGTCGACGGCAAGCGCTTCCACGGTGTCGAGCACTGGAAGAAAGGTCGACGGAAGGTGGGGGCGAGGCTCCATTTTGCTGTGCAGGGAGAGGGAGGTGATGGTAGGGTGAGTGTCCAGAAACCGGTAGATCGCGTCGCACACGGGGAAGATGTAGGTGAGCGTGTTGATACGGGCGCGTAGAAAGCGCGCGAGGGAGCCAACGTCCACGGGATAGAATATGTGTAGGCGGCAAAGGTTTTCCATCTTCCAGAGGGCGTTCTGGAACGAGTTGCCGCCGAGAATTGGGGGAGCACGGTGGCTTTCTGCACCGGCGAAGATCAATAAAAGCTTGACCTGGAAAATATACCTTTGAGGGCATTTTCGGAAGAAAACAAAGAACACACCCTTTTTTTGCCAACGGTGGGTTGTCGCTGGTGGCCAACGTCCAAAAAAAAGCTGGTGCCCTAAAGGCCGAGATGGATACATGCTCGTAGGCGGTTTTACGGAAGACTTTGAGGTGGGACGAAGAACAGTACGAAAGCTTGGCGGCGTCGCCAGATGGGCAGTGTGAATATATACGGGCGATGATCTCGTCAGAAAACATAGCGGCGACAAGAGAGAGTAGGATGAGGAACGTATTGGAAACCTATTGGGAACCCATGTGGGCGGTTTCTCTTCATGTTTCGCAACCGGTCGCATCATAGAAGAGCTGATGGAAGAACAGTGGAAGTAGATGGAAGCAGTATGGAAGCAAGCGAAGATGCCATAACACCTGATTTGGCTAGTGCCGGCACGCCTCGTGCCGTGATATAATATTAGGAACACATTAGGAACGAGGAGACTTTTACCACCTCCTTCCACCCCCGATGCCCATCCACAACGGCTTCGTTCTACCTCACCGGGGCCCTGCGGCGGTTAAGCCCCTGGAGTACAAGGCTTGCCAAGTCCCCTTTTTCCCGTCCGAGAACTTTACCAGCGTCGTGAAGTTCGACAACGATGGACGCCGTAATTACCACCTACTCGTGACGGAGGACAAAAAGATGAGGGTCTTTACCAAAATGTGCGTGATACATCGTTGAAAATGTGCTCCTCTGAGCTCAGCCGCAAATCGTCCAGCACCCCAAAAAACATGCGCCCTGTTGGCTCCGAAATCATCGAACACGTGAACTCAAAATGCCTCTCCCAGGCCATATTCAATACGTGCGGCCAAATCCACAATCACGCTCTTGTGAGCGACGCAGTCCCCTCGCCAGCCGCGTACATAGTCCTCGACCACGCGCTCACGCCGCTGGGGCCCCCGAACAACAACATCTGGAACGCCCAACCTGAGGGGGATCCTGCTCCACTCTCTCGCTGAGGCCGCAGGCGCCTGGCCGCCCCCGTGTCGGATGTTGATCCCGCCGAGACAACGTCGGGGAAGCGAGGTTGGTTTGCTCTCGAAAAAGGGGAGATCTACCAGGACCGGTGCGTGTTTCGGGTTATTGGCCATCATGTTTTGTCTTGACCTTTGAATCAGGACGGAGGCTAGACAGAAGATGCATGCATACGGCTTCAAGCGCCTCAAGGCCACGGGGGACTACAACGAGGCCACTGAGTGGGCGCTTCAGGTCCAGGCCGAAAAAAAGGAGGTAGCGCCGCCGATGCCGCAGGACGATGCAGGAGCTTTCATTTTTCAAAACTTTGGTCTATAAAATCCTCGTCCGAATGATTGTATATACAATAGGGGGTTGAATTCTAAGTTGAATGAGCCAGCGGGCACTCCAAAAAAAAAACCGAAAACGAGACATATTTCGATTAGTGAAGGAGCAAGAAGAATATTTGTGGTGTGTCACAGATGTGACAGGTGGCGAAGACCTAATTAAGCACCGTCAAAAAGCGCGTCGTATTTTGCAACCGACGTGTTCACTGCAAGATCGAGTTTGAAGAGCAATATATATGATGCTCACACGTCTGGCCCAGCCTTCAAACATGGTCAAGGCACATCATATAATATTGGGAACATGCCAAAAGCAAGCCTGGAGCGTGTCATACGTACGATACGGTGCGTTTTCACTATTTTCAAGGCAGCAAAAAACTAGAGGGGACATTTACCTTGTGTTTACAATCCAGACATATAGAACTTCATTGTCTTAATGAAATTAGGAACAGCTCAAATCCGCACTGACTACCCTCTGGGTACATTTTCGGCATAAGTCTGCATCGTGTCAGCATGCATACCACCCCTGCCTTTCAACCCCTGCCTTTCATGCATAGCGACTTGCGGCACGAAATACTGGTTCCAGGTGACTCATCCTATCTACAATGTATCGTCGGGTTTTGTTTGCATAGCATACTGTCCATATACATTTCATTTTCCGAAGGCTCGTGGAATGTATATATCCCCGGGACACTGCCAGGCATGTTCGTTGGAAATATATCCAGCGTTCTAAACTATTTTTTATACCTGCAAAAATTTTTAGTTCGGAGGATTGTCCAAGATTTTATACGTACCAGAGCAGTACTTGAGACATTTTGAGGTACCAAGAACCGCGACTTCAAACAAATTACCTATATTTCCTGGGGTAATTGACCATCCCATAAACACATGGATCCATAGACATGGTCTGCGGTGTTAGATCTGTGATAGGGCCTTCTGCACGTCTTTGCCACCCGAAATACCGTGTTCCCAATATACAAAGTACCTCCGAATTACTGGTTTTTTTATTCCATAGCATTCTTGAGTGCGATACAACACCTTCTGTGGATTCAGAATTTGCATGGAGTCCCGTATTCGCTAAAGGAACACCGTTTTCGGTGTTCCCAATGAACCAATTCGCGGCCTTGAAGAGGTTCACTCTTGTTTTCGTGATGCAAATGACGATCCAATACTTGCCTAATTCCAGTGATATGTGTTTTACTATTCGATCCACGAGCGGTCCCTGCGTGCCCATTTGTCGCCCAGAATACCGTGTTCCCAATATATATATTCCCGCCAAATTCCCCGTTGTTTTGTGTCGTAGGGTGACTAAGTAGAACACAAGGATTTCTACGTCTTCAGAATTCGTATAGGTGGCGTTAGTCGCTCAAACTAAGGACCTTTTTGGTGCTCGGAGAAGCCCAGTATGGGTTGATACGAACGGATCATAGCAATCAGCCAATCGAAGCTCTCCTCTTGACCGCCATCATGACCCGCTCAACGACCCAGCCGAAGTGGTCAGCCCCCGCTGATACAGACTACGATCCTCGGTAAGCCTCGTGGCAAACGAGTCAACTCCTCCCTGAGCTTTTTTCTTGTAATAGGCCCCCCAAAATTCCCGATGACATCCGGAAGGCCAGGCAGAGGAAAGTGTCGGCCGTGCACTACCGAAAACAGTAAGGATACCGACAGATCTTCAATACTCAGATTTAATAATGATTTAGTGGAGATGAGATTCGGCAGAGAAGACGAATCCAGATGCGCGAGAAGCGGTGAGCTGAAACCGGGCCTCCATCTGCCCAGCGTCCTCATTTGTGTCAGGGCTGCGTTGAAGGCGACACGTCGGCCACGAGGTATCCCTTCAACGCCAGAGAGCGCCGAGGTCCTCGTGGCGCAGGCCCTGTGCCAAATGCTGGTCGAGCAGACGGTGCCCACGAGAACCCCTAACCTGACCACTAACCTGTCCACCGAGGATGAGGACGAGGACGAATGGGAGGTAGACAGCGCTTATCGTCATAGCCTCAACCAGTGGAAGTGAGTCAGGTCCTCCGACTCTTTGGCATCCGGCTAATCCAAATTCTTCTAGTTCGTATGTCAGTTCTCTCCCCGACCAGTTGGATGGCCAAGTGAGCCCGTGAGTCGGATATTTTGTCATGGTTTTTTTTCAAAACAAAAACACTGAGGCACGAGCAAGCGGCCGCCCATCTCTCCAACAGATCCACGAGGCGCAGTCCGACCCTGAAGACTCGGACGAGGAAGACGACGACCCGGAAGATGATGACCACCGGGCGGATGCTTAAGTGCGCATCAAAACCTCCTTGTGACCAGACTCATGTTTCATGGAGCCGCAGATCACACCATCGTTTCGCGCCTCGCTTCGTCCCCGCTTCCCCTCGTCGCACACAAGAGGTTTTTTTTCAAAACAAAAACACTGAAGCACGAGCCAGCGTCCGCCCATCTCTCCCACAGATCCACGAGGCACAGTCCGACCCTGAAGACTCGGACGAGGAAGACGACGACCCGGAAGATGACGACCACCGGGCAGATGCGTAAGTGCACATCAAAACCTCCCTGTGACCTGACTCATGGTTTCATGGAGCCGCAGATCACACCATCGTTTCGCGCCTCGCTTCGTCCCCGCTTCCCCTCGTCGCACACAAGAATCACGACCGTGCCCGCGTGCACGGCGGCGGACTGTATGGAACAGTCCGAGTCCGAGCCATAGCCCAAGCCCCGACCGGACCACCAAGTTACCAAGTCTGAGTCTGTACGGGAGGTCTTATCATCCGGGATCTTTCATGTGAATTAGATTAGCGTGCAAATGATCTACCTGGTGTTGCCCATTCGCAGAACGTTCCCAATTGTTCCCAATTTTCCGTTCCCAATGTTAATCAAGGTGTGTTCCTAAAATTTGTTCCCAATCAAGGCGCCCCCAATCGCATCTGGTAAAGAAAACACCTCCATGGCGATAATTCATTGTGACGATCGTGACGGACACACAATGCGCGGCAACTCATATGGAACAAAATAGAGTGCAAAAAAAAAAAAAAAATCTTGAGGCTGGAAGTACACGGACTACGGGAATTGAGACTAGGCAGCTGGGGAGGAGGGCGGCGCTTCAGTCCACTTCTGAACGCCGAGCGCGGGCGCCTCAGCGTGGTAGTGCTCGGAATAGAACGCGAGCGCCTCACGCCGGGAGGTTTTCTTTTGCCCGAATTGGTTGGGCACGCCCCTGGTCTGGAAGTCCAGCTCGTCCCTGGATATCAGACGATCAGTCAATGTCTCAGAGGCCCCCCACCGGAAACATACGCAGTGCGGTACATCCCGGGTTCGAGGCCGCGGATCACCACATACCAAAGCTCCCCACTACCTGTGGGGAAGGCAGTTTCAAGGGATGCCGGGGTCTGGGGGGTTCCGGCAAGCCAGACGATGGGGGGAGCGCCGTCGCCGATGCCCAACACGGCGGAGAGTTGTGCTGTACACAGGATCCATCGATCAGCCAGCGTTGACACCACCACGAAGGACAACATACCTCGGACGTCGGTCGCAAGACGGGAGGCCGCACTGACGGTGCGAGCGAGACGGTCGACCTGCGCCAGTAGCGCCTCTAGCTCTGCACGGGAGGCGTTGGTGGGAGGGGGATGCAAGTTGTCCATGGTGGGGGGATGATCTGAAGAGAATTCTCGCGCTAAGTCTTTAATGTGAAGCGCATGGGAAAGAAATCGGGCCACAAGGCGGTTGAGAAAACACAAGACACTTTATCTTGGCCAAATCGAGGGTCGGATTTTGGAGCAAATGTTGGTCCCTTTTGGGAGGGAAAATATCCCAATTGAGCCTCCAGTAAACTGGAATATCAGTGGCCGGCAACCGCCTTCTCCTTTCTCTCTCTCTCAGAAAATGCCTCGTGGACGCAAGACGAAATTCAGACCCGACCAAACCCAATTCCTGGAGGACAACTTCCAGAAGTACAAAGCAAACCAGCGACTGACCAAGCTGCCGAAATTCTGGCAGGATACGGAGGCCCTTTTTTTTGGGAAATGGCCGGAGGAGGATGAGCTCGGGATTGTGGTTGTCCCTGACGATGGGAGCGCGGAGGGCGTTCCGAAGATGTCCGACGAGGACGCGACTCGTCTCGGTACATCCACCAAAGCGAGGAGGCTGGTGGGCAAATACACAACATTGCCCCGCGTGTTGCTCATCGTTCGCTGCCTCTATTCACAGCAAATTCGCGCCTGGTACAACAACCAAGACCAGAAGAGAAAGCGCGCCGGAGCTGGGGTCAACAAAGCCGGGGATCTCGCCGTGAAATTGTTCCAGAAGAACAGGTCGAGGAGGCGCAAGCTCCAGGAGGTCGAGATCTACCAGCAGCGCAATCCGGAGAAAGTCAAGGCCACCGTGAAGGCCGCTCAAGTCCAAGCGGCAAAGAAAACGACGAAGAAACACAAAACCAGCAGCAGCAGCAACAACAACGACAGCCGCAGCAGCAGCGACGACGACAGCAGCAGCAGCAGCGACTACGACAGCAGCAGCAGCAGCAGCGATGACGACAGCGACGATAAAGGCGAGGCGGGCACCCAACCTGGACGATCCATTGCGGAGAAGAAGGGTCCCAGCCCGTGCGCGATCGCCATGTCCCTGCGCCGGGAGGTAACTCAGAAGTTGTTCGACGCGGAGAGTGCGGAGGAGAGGAGCAAGGTACAGCAACTCTATGAGGATCAGTTGATACGTTGTTCGGTGGGCAATGATCTCGCCAAGGACATTTCGGAGCGAACACCACAGGAGATCCAAAAGTGAGTACGAATCCGATAAACCAGCACGACTGACCCCGACTTCATACAGCGCCATTGAAGAGTTCATTGGGGAATTCCACGCATGTATTGAACGTTTAACGGGCTGGACGGGGATGACTTTACTAGGTGGCCCAATGCCTGAGGAAGGCGGACACATCGCGACGAAATCGTGAGTGGAATTTTGATGGTTCGTGAGAAGCAGCTGACCGCGTGCCGTAACCTCTCTTTCCTCTTTCGACTCATCTTCGTCGCGCACTGTGGTCTCCGTGCTTGCTCGCTGGATGGCTCAGATACTCTTCTGGTGTAACCCCTGAAGGCGGCCTCAGTCTACCGAAATCTTTGCCCATCTGGGATGACCTACTCAAGGCGACCGGCCAATGGCTAAAAACATGCAACAGTGAGTGAGTTCTGGCCGCAGATGAGGACTATCTCACCTTTGTACACCCAGATCGCGATGTCCGAAAGTCGCGGGCCCTGATTCCTGCGGAACCGACAGAGGCCTCGTCTCACAATGCAGGTGCAGCTGCGCCGACAGGCACCACGGAGGACGACGCTGTAGAGCCCTTGTCGGCGCCCGCGAAATCCACGAAGGGAAAGGGAAAGGCCGGGGGGCAGAAAACCCCCACCGCGAGACAGGTTTCAGCCAGCAGGGCCAGGGCGGAGAAAGGAAATCGCGTCCCGGATGCCGTCACTGCCGTCCAGCTCCTCGGAGACCCCGATGTGCCCACTCCCTCCGACTTCCCCTCCGATACAGCTGACGAGTCCTTCGGAGAACCCGACGCACTCGCTTTCGTCGACTTTGCCATCACCGATTCCGCATACGACGACACTGCAAGCGTGCTGGGGATGCCACCCCCCGGGCTAGGTTTCCCGGACCAGGCACCACCCCAAGCACTGCAAGGCTGGATGGTTGATACACCGGGCGACGAAAATGGCGCTGGCCTAACACCCGAGGAGATTGACGACATCCCTATCGACCCCTTTTTAACAACACCGCAGGCGTCATCCTCATCCATAAGAGGTGAGTCGCGATACTTGTGCTTACATCAATGGCTAAACCTTTCCGAGGCGCTCCGCCCCTCCCTGCGCGTAGTGAAGCAGCGTCGGGCGCTGGCGACAGCCCCTTGGTTCGGGCGTTTGGACTGTCACACCCGCCTCCATCCCAAGGCACACGTCATTCTCCGACTGTACACCCGGCAGCCTGGACTCCCCGCGCGCCCGTTTCCATGGACACAGTAACACCTTTCGAGGGTTTGCATCACGCCCAGAACTGTACACCCGGCAGCCTGGACTCCCCGCGCGCCCGTTTCCATGGACACAGTAACACCTTTCGAGGGTTTGCATCACGCCCAGAACAGCTCCCCCCTGCGGCCCGGGCTTACGCCTTACAATGCGCCTGTGACCACGCTAGGGACACAGCGTGCCATGACGAGCTCCCCTCTCGCGAGGAGCGTCATTTTGGCGTCTTCGACGCTGACGTGGCCGGCCCCGGCGGCTCAGTCCACCGTGGCGCCAACAACACCCACGGCGCATGACAGCATAACGCCGGGGAGACCGATTTTGGGTGCCTCCTCGTCCCCTACCCGAAATCCTTCCGCCCCGGCTCCAGGCTCGGCGGATCTGTTGATCGTCCCACCTCCCGTGCCTCCACCATTGACTGCCCCTTTGTCAGCGAACAACTTCCTGCAATCGCGCCCAATGTGCAAGCCACCGATGGCTCCGCGCAGTGGGGGCCGGGGTGCACCACGTGGACGTGGTGGTGGCCGCGGTGGTAAAAAGCGGGGGGGAGCGGCAGATCACCCACCGGGGGCGTTCTTGCAAACGTACGATGATGATGGAAACATCGTCCCGCTGCCGCTGGGAACCCAGGTCGAGGGCGTGCCTTCCTCGAGGCGGAAGCAGATACGAGACATGGAGAAGGAGCGAGACGGTAGAGGGGACACCGCCACCGGATCTTCCAACGCGGCTCCCAGCACACCCCTACACCTCAGAAACCCTGATGGCACTTCCGACCTACTCGTCACGGGCTCCCGTCCTCCGAATCCCCGGCCAGAGGACATTATTCGTAGCAAACGCGTGCGGAAGCCGGCCGCGAGTCGTGAGATGCCAGAGCCATTGACTAAAGATACGAAACAGAAACTGGACGATGCCGCGCTGGCGAAGAAGCTACAGAAGTCCACCACGGATATGGAGAAGAATACAGCCTCAAAGAAGCGAGCGCGTGCCGACGGAAAAGGCGACGAGAATGCAGCACCCGCCAAGAGGTCAGTTAGACACAGCCTACTCGAGACGCAATTAATGGATCTATAGGCGCAAAACGAGAGCATGAGGTGTGGGAGGAGATCCGAGGTAGATAAGAGTAGACACTACAGTCGTATTATATATCGAAATTATATAGTAACTTCACTCTCTTCTGGTGTTGGTATGTGTGGCCAGTCCTCTTAGTAGATAACGTAAGTCACAACGCAGCAATCAATACATTATTCCGCCAGTGAATACATGTCCGGATGGTAAATATTATATTCTGTCCTCTGCAATCCGGGCCGTCGCGGATTCCCGGCTGGGGAGGGCACGAATCGCGGCCCAATGATCGCCCTGTTTCGCATACGCCAGCTGGGCGTCCTCTCTGGAAAAAAGGCGATGAGCACGGCCGCACATGGAAGGGATGAGGTGCATATGGAGAGTCGAAGATATCCCCGAGGCCGTCTACCACATAGAAGACGGGCGCGATTTTCGTGATCAGGCCATCCGGGCCCCGCTCGAAATTTGGCTTGAGATTGAGGCAGAGGGGGAGAAAATGGAGGAGGCGGGTGTATGTGGATGCTGCACAGATGGGGAAGTCGGAATCGTCTAACCCGGTGGGCGGGGAAAGTTGCTGTAGCGCAAGCTCAAAAATGTACACGCTGAGTTTGTGAATTAAGCGGGGCGTAGAGGGGGGAAGGCTCACTGATCATGAGTCATGATGCCGTCCGGGGAAAGGTACCATATGCTCTGGTCGGTCAGAGACCAGTACCCTCCTCCTCCCGGCTCAGCAGCGCTGTCGGTGCTTGGCGCGGGGGAATTGGTGGCGCTGCGGGTGCTTTCGCTGCCGGAGGGTGAGGAGGTTCGGGGGGAAGTATCAATGGTGCAAGGCGCGAGCGGGACAGGAGGCGAGTTCATCGTAGAGGGCATGATGGAGGAGAAAGGTTGATGCGGCGATGCGCATGGCGAATAATCAAGCAAAGAATCACAAGGAAAACCAAAGGAAAATGATAACCGGAGGCAGAACAGGCTTAGGCGGGATTCGGAAAATTGCAATCATAGCCAAGATAAGCCTCAACGCAACGCTGGGCCTCTTGAATGCGAAAGAGCCGTTAGCTGAAATGGAATGTCGTTTATTTCATGGGAGGGGAAAATAAAAGGATGTAACCTCATTAGAAGGGTGGTAATACCACAGATATGTGCCCAGGTAGTCGTTTGCGGGGGCCGTGTCGTATGTACATACCGTGGAGCGAGCTCTAGTCAGCCTGGCGGGAGGACGGTTGGGACTTGATGGCTTGAATCGGATTGATCGGCCGAGCAGACTGCAGGTGTCGGTCCGACGCTAGTGTTATTTATTTATTTTGTTGGGCGGTTGCATGTCTATCAAATGTATATTCCGAGAATGTACGGCTAGGTTTTTTTCTTTTGGGTTTGTGGAACAGTTGCTGTTCATTCTATTCTATACAAGCTCGACACGTCTCAATATTTACGCGTTATTTGCGCTGCATCAGATCAGTTTATCATAGCAGCGCACGAGACCACCATTCTGGGACTGCCCCATCATCAACATGTTTTACGACCCCGTGTTGACTCGCCGAGTCGCGGTGCTCTGCGCACTCGCTCTGCTTCCTCCCCCCCATCGCGCGGCCATGAAGAGAAAACGAACGGAGGTCACAACAACGTTTTTCTCTGAGAGCGAGAGCGAGGGTGAAGAGGGCACCCTACCGCGGACGCAACCCATGCACCACGACAGCTCCGAGCAAATTGGCGGCCGGTGAAACGCTGACTATCTGAACAAGCGTGAAATGTAGTAAAATGTAAATCAGCGCTTAGAGCACTAATAACACAAAACCAACACTGAACACAAATCCAAACAATAAACGATGCGAGTACGGGGATCGGACCAAGTATTAGGTCTCTGGTTGTGCTAGATATAAGTAATAGCTATTTACGCGTAAATACTGATTTGATTCAATTAGCTGATCTAGTGACTCAGATGAGGTCTAGAAGGTGCCAAGAGGTGTTTTTATCTCGTGGGGTGGGTGGATTAGTCCTTAGACGTTGTTATCCTTTCAGTGTTCTCGGTCCCTTATGATTCTGTTCCTTGTTCTATCAAGTCCGTTTGCCTAAATCCTTATGAAACCCTTGCGAAACCCTTATGAAACCCTTATGAATCTGTTCCGTGTTCTGTTTCCTTAAGATCCTAGTGCGAGATGTGATCCAACAACCAACAATATATTGACCGAAATAACTAAAAGAACTTTACAAGTTCCAAGAGGTACTCCGAATGAATACAAGGCTTCCCAAGCGACAATACCAGCAGAGCTGAATACGTCTAACAAGAAGGGGTGAATTCACTGCCTTCCCTCTCTGAACCTGTCTGTATTTATACAAACGAGTGACACAACATGCAGGACTAATAAAATATAAATAGTACATGAATAATTAGCAATGAGCACGCAATGAATACAAACGGATAAATAAACGGTTAAATAGATACTTTGTTCCGAGACCTATGTTCTGATTTGATTCTAATCCCAGAGATGGCATCATATTATGATGTGGATTTTACCCGTGTCTAGCCCTCTCTGCAGAATCACGGTTAAATGGTCATATAGTATGACTTGTGGTGCAGGAAAACGGATAAACTACTCCAGCACATGAATGATGGAGCTAGTGGATCAATCTTCCCTAGGCAACAACTGCGCTACCCAATCCAGACCTCGGTCTAAGCGTTGAATATCAAACATGCCGTGGATTGATCCGTCGGCTACTGCCGGACTGTTCGGGCCGTGTTCCACTTTCAGCAAAGGTTCCTTTGTTCGTTGATGCCCAACTCCAGTAGTGTACTTTCTCAGGTGTAATTGGTAGTCAGAATGGATGGTGTGTGTATGTCCTTGGTATAACACTTTATCTCTGTCCCAATTCGATCGAATGGTTGGACTTTGAATTACACGTAAATACACAGCAGCTCCCCAGGCCATTGACCCTCGTGGTATCGGTGACCTGACAAGTCTTTACTATGTAACTAGAGGCGTAGTGCCTTTAGCCAACAGATCAGACCTCTCTATGGCTCTTTATGGGCAAGATATAGATAAGTTCTGGTTCCACTTTAGTAAGTGGAACAAGGACGCAGAAATTGGTAAATTTCAGGCTTGGCCATTTTTCATGCTTATCATCTCCCCTTTTCATAAATGTTGACTGTCCCCAGTCAACCAACTCTTTTTCTGACTGTTCTCAGCGCCTGTATAGGCTCCGCAAATTATTCCCCGGTTATTTCCACTAGCCGATAGCCGATGAAATCAACGGACGCAGATCTTTTTGATTGACACTTTGTGTCAATCCCCTTCTGCTCGTGATTCTTTTTCAGACAACCCCAATTTATCCGTCTGAGCCCCCTTTGGTGTTTACGGCGCCAGGTTTTTGTTAATCATGATTTATTTATTATTTATCTGATCAACCCGGACCTTATACTCCATCAGGGTAGTAATCTTCTTTGACTACTCGACTTTACACGTAATTCCGTTTTACCAGAAACGCTCTCTTTCCACTTGGTCTGCTTTTCCAAAGCTTACTCCTCTTTACCAGAAGTCGTTTTCCCAACCAGGTCAGCTGATCGGTTCGCAATATTGACATACAGAGTTCAACAAGTCCAAACTGCAACGTGTACTTGTTTACTATCATCATGTCCAACCCCAACGCACCAGTCACTGCCTATGATATCCTTCATGGCGACCACCCCGCGCAGTTCAACTTTCAGGGAGGAGTCCCAGCCTATCCTGAAGGCCTCTTTCCTTCTCACTTGTCGGGTATCCCGTACACCCCAGTATTCGCGGCGTACAGCATTGAAGACTCCGACTTCCCCTTCTATGGGAACGAGGAAGTGGGCTTGTTTTTCTTGGACTGCCTCCCTGTTGCCTGTCTTGTGGAGCTCGCCAAGGACCCCTTGCGCCTTGCCCGCGTCCACACCGAGTATATTCGGTGCCTTTTTACTCTCGCCGAGCCTGCCTTCGTAAGTCCCTTTGAATTACGCGTAATTTGTCCTTATGGAACGCTTTGGTTTTCACAGGAAACATACATCTTCGCCAGTGGCTTCCACCTGACGCCACCGTCCGCCTTAGTCACCGCGGTTATCTGTTCTCTTGGTAAGGCCTACCAGAGACTCGCGCCCAAGGAACAAGTCCTCCAAGTGTCTGTGTTTTTCCGAACTCTCAAAGGGAGGTTGGACCCCAGTCTGGTGCGTTCTTCTTTAACTATTCCCTTTTTGCAAGTTCCTTTGCTAAAGATTTCATTTTTATTTTCAGAACGCGCCTCTGGCTTTCCGTTTCCCAAACGCCAGCGCCTACAAGCTTCCGCGCGCGCACGCGCCATTCCGTTTCTTCTCCGTGGAAGAACACTCGTTCTTCCGGGGTTTCCAAAGCGCCGCCCTCATTCACCTCACGCAATATATTATTACTCGCCGCAAGCCCGAATCTGAGGTCTCCCGGTTTTATGGAGACATCACTAATGCCCTCCCTGAGCTGGTAAGTCCCCTTTCAGCAGTGTTTAGAGTTTAATTTTAATTTCGCGTAAATCGATTTTTTTTTTTTTAGCAGGTCGCTTGTGACGAAGTCATGAACGGGGCCATCCAATCCGAAATGGTTTCCGCGTTCTCCACAGCCTCGAGCTCCTCGCCCGCTCGCTTCCCAAACGGCAGAAGGAGCAGCTACAACGCGTTCTCCCCACCGGTCTGGTCCGATTGGTGCGTTTTGCTTAGCTTTTTCGGAGTGATAGGCTTTTACTAAATTTCTTTTAGTACCGAGCCCTCCTTCCTCTAGACTTTCAACTGCCGGTGCTCGACTTCGAGCCCGAACCAACCGCGCCATTTTTCGTCCTTAATTTTCCCAGCGGCGCTTCTTCTCCTGACCCTACCCAGGTCCAGGTGGAGGAGCGTCAAGAAAGTCAAACTCTACGCGAAATTGAGGCCGACGAGGAGGAACCCGTGGTTCCAAGCCCTCTTACTGGTGACTCTCCAGTGTACCGCCCTAGTCCGGTAAGTTTTCCATTCCTCCTGACCGCTTTTCGAGAGCTTTTACTGACTTTTCTTATTTCTCCCTTCCTAGCCTGCCAGTATGGAGGGTGATTTCGACGGTGGGGTTCCTGATGCTGGCAGCCTCATCCAATCGTCACCTACTTCCCCGGTCCCGAGGCCAGAAAGTGAAGAACCGTTTGATTCTACCGTAAGTCCGATTCACACTTTATTTACGCGTAATTCGTAACTCCCGTTTTTAGGCCATTCCTGACAAGGGCAAGGGCAAGCAAGTCGATCCTTCGGAGTACGCGGGTCGCCCCGTCGTACAACTCCGGTCTTCCGCTCGTTCTGTCTCACCCGAGCTGGATGCCAACACTACTCTCAACCCCGAGGAACTTCGCCCATGTACTACCTCGGAGGATGAAGAACTAGTTCCCCCTTCAGATGACGAGGAGCGCGACGCCCTCCCAGAACACGCGGCTATTCCCCCACCCGTCGTCCTTGAATCGGCACCTTCGCCAGCCCCATCTGTGACCGGCCGCCGTTGGAATTTACGCAAACGCGCCACCCCTCCTTCGTCTGCTCCGCCTCCCGCAAAACGTCAAAAGGGAGGTTCGAAACCCAAATCGAAGGGTTCGAGAAAAGGGACCGCCGTCCGCAAGTCCAAGCTGGTTTCCAAGGTTGCCTCGGACGTGGAGTCCAACGCTGACCCGGATTTCCATCCCGATCCGAGTCCGCCAGCCGGGGAGAAGAGAAAACACGGTCGTCCTGCCAAACGAGGACCTGGTGCCCCTGCTTTCGAGCCAGAGGAGCCAGCACCTCCCGTGGACAAGGTACGGCTCGTTGAGTGTCTCAACCCAACCGGTCTCCTGGTAAGTTTCGCGAATTCTTACGCAATTACTTATTTACGCGTAAATGCTAACTTTCTTCCTCTTCTATTAGAAACGCACGGCCTGTTCAAATTGTTCGACCTTGAACAGAAAGTGCGTCCCATCAGCACTGCCCTTCGCGAAATGCGAGTCGTGCGAGGCCCGCAAACTTGCTTTCTGCAACCACGACCGCCCCGCACGCGAAACCTGGGAGCTTTCCCACGGTTTGACTCCGCTCACTACTTTCTCAAGTAGTGGTAAGTCTTTCTTTTTCTCTGATTATACGAATCCCTTATCGTACTCTTTTCCTAGCAATCAATCGTGCCCTGAACGTGGTCTTGGACGACCGCCGAAGTCTCGAGGATTTGCAGGCTGGGGCTCAACGCGCCGAGGTTCGACTCATGCAGTCGACCTACGTGCTGTCCCAGATCGTACGCCGCCATATCGAGGCCTTTGGCTGGCAGATGCTCGATACATTGTATAATGTGCCTGAGGAGACTGCTCTCATTTTTAATGAGATCGTTTCCCATCACATTGAGGACGTAGTCGAGCCTCTGTATTCCCAATACCAGAGCGTCGTCGAAGAGGCCAATTATCGGTTTGATCTCCAACCGCCAACTGAAGACCAGTTGCAAGCCTGGGAGGCCGAGTTGGTTGTGGCACGGGACGAGAAGAGACGCGCCGAGGCGAGGATGGCCCAAGATCGGAACCAAACTCCTGCCCGTACGTATTTCTTCTTTAGCCTTTGCCTCTCTCGCATTTGATTCATATCATTTTTTCATAGCGCCCGGTTTTGCTTCGATTCCCGCTCAACCTCGAGCTGGTGGTTCAAGATTCCCGGGCGCACTTGACGAACATCATGAACATCAACGCGAAGAAGGACCTGACAAACAAATGGACGAGTGATTTCCGCGTAATGAACTTCGAGGATAGCGTATTTCCTTTCCTCTTTTCATTTCCGCGTAAATCTTGAATTTTACTATATTCGAATATCATGAACAATTTGTCGTATTCCTTGACTTGTAAAACATAGCCTTGTCAATACTATTGAATTGCCCTTATTATTCCCATGACTTTTATGTTTTCAAGATTTTTCAGACTTGGAATAATTCGTTTGGCTTTTGGGCGGGACGGAGCTACGGAGCATCGGATCTCAGGTCCGGATAGCCGAGATCCGCTTATTTTCCCAGGACACCTCCGACAGGTCGGACTTCCTTACCGGGAAGGTGACGTTATTCTCGGAGCGAATTTAACCGTATCACTTTGGCCACACGTTAACTTGTTGCCAGCCATGTTTTTAAGGTTACCCGGGCGTGCTTTATTTAAGATGCGATCAGCTCTTGCTGATCCCATGCTACACGCCCAGGCTTCCCCTTTAAGGTGGTGCATAATAAAAGGACCTGATTTACGCGTAAATAGGTTCTCTCATTTTCCACCTCTTTTATGACCGAGCTTGGTCTTAAGTGGCGAATGTGCTTTCTGGTCCAGAGGCTTAACATCTGATTGCTCAAATGACTGCTCCTAGTATCCTGCCATGTGCTTTTCTTGCGTTTTCTTGATCATTTTGTGTTCCAATGACTCTGATTCAAGAAAACCGCATGAATCGGATGAATTACGTATTTACGCGTAAATCGGATAAATTACGTGTTTTTACGCGTAAATCTTTTGTCTCGGTTTTTAGTCATTCTGTCGTACTGGGCGTGTATTACAGCTTCCCTCCCCTTTTCATAGCTCATAACTGTCCCCAGTTATCCTGGTCTGTCATAATCTTTTATAGGTTCGGTTAAATTTT